>CM077191.1:20793862-20966362 GCA_039654105.1 Coreius guichenoti
AAACTTTTCTGAGCTGCTGAACCAAGTGCTCATATTTTACTTCTGGTGACACCCGGAATCTTTCTCCGGCATCTGGTCCTCTCATGCCGGGTAAGGGGAAGAATCCATCACCTTCCCCCAGGGTTTGCATAATCTTCTCATGGAGGTGAGGTGCCACGGTTTTGGCTATTCGCTGCCTCGTCCTGGGATTTCATCTGTCTGCTCGTGTTTGATATCTGAACTCAGCAGAGTAGAGACACATATGTGCGGCTCATAAAGCTATAGCGTGGTTTATGGAGTGGTCTGACAAAAGCACTCGCTCCAACTCGAACGAAAAGAGCGAAACTATCGCTCTGGAACAAAATGGATCGTTCCTTGAGGAATTCTGTAAGAATAATGGGGAATTTGACTTTTCTTACCAAACAACAAAATCCAACTGCCTAGTTTCTTTCAGACTAGTAAAATCACTGGCCTTTAAATCATGACCTTTATATTGCAGTTGCTTTTGAATATAGTGTATTGTATTAAATCCCTTTACTGTATTACCACTGTACCGAAATTAATTATCATGCTAAAATCTGATAGCTCAGCTTGTGGTTAAAATGATGCATTTTTAAAATTAAAATGATTTCCTGTTGTGTTTTTGTTTTGTGGATCTGCTAAATAGCACAACATTTCTGCTGGATGACGTGGGACTTTCTCTCAACTAGGACATATTAACAGCAGCTACTCTGAAACAAACAAAGAGAGTGAGAGAGCTGAAAAATAACAGTAATGTTTGATCTGTCATTTATGGCCCTGTGCATAGGGCAGTCTTTGTGTGGATGCTGGGATTTTCTGTAGCCCTTAGGCAACGTCTGGTATGTGTGTGTTTGGATGCGTGAGGGGGCATTTGGCCAAATGGTCAGAGAACAAGACTGATAAAAGGGGCCTGAACTGCAGCTGAGGTGATCCTCTGATAATATCACCGGGGATACTCGTGCAAACCCGACATCACACCGGGGAACGACAGACATCTTTGCCAGAATTATGCAAAGCCCCCTGCCTGTCAGACTGCTTGAAAGAGCATAAGTGTGTGTGTGTGTGTGTGTGTGTGTGTTTTCCCTTCTAATAAAATGACCCGCTGGTCTCTCTTGGTCTGCCCCAGCCATAGGAAATCTATCTTGAAGTGATTATTTCATCAGAGTGGTCAGGTCCCCTCTGAGGGCCCGGCTGTGTGTGTGTGTGTGTGTGTGTGTGTGCATCTGTGTGGATGTGTTCTGTGTGTGTTGCTCTCTGGAGGAAGTCTTTCATTCGTGTAACAGGCATGAACGACTCAACCCTTCGCTCATTTAAAGGGCTTTTCCTGCAGTCTGCAGTCGACACCTCTGCCTTGAGGCGATGAGCCATGATGGGGTTGCAATGAAAGCCGCCAAATAGTAAATCCTTCCTCTCCGTTCACCTCTGCTTAGCACCAGCTGTGGTGGGGTGTCCGTCAAAGCCCCAGGACCTCGATTTTGTTTTTGTGTAAAACTAAACATGATAGTACCTAAACATACTACAGTAAAATATGACAAAAAAAATGAAAGAAAATGAAGCAACAACACACTAAACAAAACAAAGCCTGGACACAACAAAGCAAACAAAACATAAAACAAAGCAAAGCAACACTACACAAAACAAAAACTAAACACTATAAAGCAAAGAAAAACAAAAAATAAAAAAAAGCAAAAACAATAAAACACTACACAAAACAAAGCCTAGACACAACAAAACAAAACATAAAACAAAAAGCAAATAAAACACTAAACTGGGGGGTATTCCAGAAAGCAAGTTTAACTTACCATCACATATACCTTGAACTCTCAGTTGATTAACCCAAACCTTGCTTACTCGAGGTATGCTGGTTCCAAAAATGCGTTCGTGAGTAAATTCAGACAACTAGGATTATGTTCCCGGTTAACACACAAGACATTCTCAACAGAGCAATGAATCAATGATTCACCATGGAAACAGATGCTAAGAAAAAGCACGCCATTCTACTTCCTCCTCCTTCGTTTAATGGCGATTTACATAACCTACTTAGTGCACATCGCCACCTATTTGGTGGTTGTGCAATCATTTTTTCAGTCTTTTCGTTCAATAAGTAATCTTTATTCACTGAGAATAAGGATTATATTTTTTGTTTGATGCTAATTAATTGAATGCAGATCCATGTGAGATGACAATAAAATAAATAATAAATATATTTGAATTGAATGAACATTTAAACATTACCTTGTTATAATAGTGCTTT
This sequence comes from Coreius guichenoti, assembly GCA_039654105.1. Classification (NCBI taxonomy): domain Eukaryota; kingdom Metazoa; phylum Chordata; class Actinopteri; order Cypriniformes; family Gobionidae; genus Coreius; species Coreius guichenoti. The sequence continues at coordinate 20,796,117 of CM077191.1, forward strand.
AGAATTAATTTATAATATTGTATATTATATAACTGTAACTATATAACAAATTTAGTTATATTAATATAACTATATTAATTTTATAACACGCATCTGAATACCTCTTAAGCAAACTAACCCTGGAGCATGTGTTCCGGAGCAGGTTATGTTCAGATAGTAAGTTGCTATGGCTACTTACATACCCTGAAAGTTACCTCCATTTTTGAAACCTAAAGTTGAGGTTATCCGCTTACTTACTCTTAAACATACCCAGGTATGTCACATAACCTGCTTTCTGGAATACCCCCCAGAACAAAAACTGAACACAACAAAGCAAAGGAAAACAAAATGCAACAAAACACTAAACAAAACAAAACTGAACACTACAAAGCAAAACAAAACATTAAAAAAAAGCAAAGAAACAAAATGAAGCAAAGCAACAGAACACTAAACAAAACAAAACCTGAACACAACAAAGCAAAGCAAAACAAAACATAAAACAAAAAGCAAAGAAACAAAACAAAGCAAAGCAACAGCACACTAAACAAAACCTGAACACAACAAAGCAAAAGATAAAACAAAAAGCAAAGCAACAAAAAGCAAAGCAACAAAACACTAAACAAAACAAAAACTGAAACAACAAAGCAAAGCGAAACAAAACAAAAAACAGAACACAAAGCAACAAAACACTAAACAAAAAGTCTGAACACAAAAAGCAAAGCAAAGCAACGAAACCCTAAACAAAAAAAGCAAACCAATAAAACAAAACTACAATAAAAATTTAAAAAGCTCTCTGAGGAAGCCGCTTTTGTGTATAAATTCAAATTTATTTGTTTATTTGATCAGTTAAATCAGTGCTAAATTGAAGTAGCTTTTTGTTTTGTTTTTTCTTTTGTTTGGTTTTTGTTTTCATTTCAGCCGTTATCATATTAGATTCGACTGCTAATGTGTTTCTCAAATCTTCATTTTTATTTATAGAGAGAAAGGAGAAAACATGCAAAATGTAACAAAGTAAAATCTCCTTGAGAATTTCAGTAATTATATTATACAATATACTAATGTATTAAATATAATTTTCAGTAGCTATATGACCCATAAGTTTATGGTCTGGTATCATGTCGGGGACAGCGGGAGGAGATGCTAACTGCACTGATAAATGGGCTTTTACTGTTCAGCTCTGCCTATTAAACGTGTTTCTTATTATCGATCAAGCTAAACAACCTGATGGAGAGGAAGAGAAGTCACCTTGATATAATTCTATCTATCAATCATTCCTGAGGCCCTCGCAGACACGGCTGGCACTGCCATTAGCACAGATTGGCATAGTGTTTGGGAAGAAGAGCTATGGGGGCTTTTGGTGATTAGAGTGATGAACGGTCAAACATCATATATATGATGGTGTTTAATAATCGTTCAATATCTATAATCATTCAAATCTAGTTGATCTATTCTAGATCTATTCTGGTTGGCAAATATCTGCATTATAAATGTATTCATTTTCAATCTTATCACAGACAATTTGGCTGTGTTTGTTTCACTCATTCTCTTTTCCTCTCCCAATTTCGTATGCATACTAGCTAGAAAAAACATAGGCTTGGTGAAATTATACATGCTTTGCGTATGGTTAAGCGTGCTTCTCTTCCAGACTCGGTATTACCATAATATAGAAATCTACCATGAAAAATTAGTCAAGAATGGAAGTCTAAGGAGCTCAGAGATCACTTAAGCCTAAATCCTGGGTCTAAAAATAGCCCAAAGTTCAAAATATATGTGTCTTTGTATTCTTTTCTGGATTTCTTAAAAATGGGCGAACATCAGATAAAATGTCATTTTTAATGTAATAAGTGGCAAATGAAGCATATTTTTGCATTAGCAAATTCTTCTTTTTGGCATTTCTACCACTGTTCTACCCTCATTGCAAGACTAATTCTTCCACACAAAGCAACAGCTGTTGGACCTCCATCCTTTGTTAAAAAACCTGAAGACAGAGTTTCCAATGGAACTGGAATGGAAAAGATATAGAACTTACATATCATAACTCATTATTGACAACGTAAGATCTCTGAATAAAAAAATGGAAGGCTCTCAGATCTCACCAGAATCCACATGGAGTGCAAATATGGTGGTCTTTTGGTGGTCTATTACAGAAGCATGACTAAGAAACTGATACTCCTGATTCCAAGGTAGCGTTTGTTGGATTTCCCATCATATACACATACTAAAGCAAGAAAGCTCTTGGACAGCATGACTGGGGCCGTGTTCTTCAAATACTTGAGTGCCTTCAACACTACACACTCAAAAACATCATCTTAAGTCATGCAGTAGGGTTGTGTTATGAAAAGACTGATGTTTGATCTCAGAACTATGATAAAGAGAAAGATTGAAAAATATGAGATACATATTTGTCTGTTCCTCACACAAAGTTATCATATGGCTTCAGAAGACTTGGAATATAATGTATGAGTCATATAAACCACTTTTACAGTGGGGAGAACAAGTATTTAATACACTGCCGATTTTGCAGGTTTTCCTACTTACAAAGCATGTAGAAGTCTGTAATTTTTATCATAGGTACTCGTCAACTGTGAGAGACGGAATCTAAAACAAAAATCCAGAAAAATCACAATGTATGATTTTTAAATAATTAATTTGCATTTTATTGCATGACATAAGTATTTGATCACCTACCAACCAGTAAGAATTCCGGCTCTCACAGACCTGTTAGTTTTTCTTTAAGAAGCCCTCCTGTTCTCCACTCATTACCTGTATTAACTGCACCTGTTTGAACTCGTTACCTGTATAAAAGACACCTGTCCACACACTCAATCAAACAGACTCCAACCTCTCCACAATGGCCAAGACCAGAGAGCTGTGTAAGGACATCAGGGATAAAATTGTAGACCTGCACAAGGCTGGGATGGGCTACAGGACAATAGGCAAGCAGCTTGGTGAGAAGGCAACAACTGTTGGCGCAATTATTAGAAAATGGAAGAAGTTCAAGATGACGGTCAATCTCCCTCGGTCTGGGGCACCATGCAAGATCTCACCTCGTGGGGCATCAACGATCATGAGGAAGGTGAGGGATCAGCCCAGAACTACACGGCAGGACCTGGTCAATGACCTGAAGAGAGCTGGGACCACAGTCTCAAAGAAAACCACGCAAGGTCCCCCTGCTCAAGCCAGGCCCGTCTGAAGTTTGCCAATGACCATCTGGATGATCCAGAGGAGGAATGGGAGAAGGTCATGTGGTCTGAGGAGACAAAAATAGAGCTTTTTGGTCTAAACTCCACTCGCCGTGTTTGGAGGAAGAAGAAGGATGAGTACAACCCCAAGAACACCATCCCAACCGTGAAGCATGGAGGTGGAAACATCATTCTTTGGGGATGCTTTTCTGCAAAGGGGACAGGACGACTGCACCGTATTGAGGGGAGGATGGATGGGGCCATGTATCGCGAGATCTTGGCCAACAACCTCCTTCCCTCAGTAAGAGCATTGAAGATGGGTCGTGGCTGGGTCTTCCAGCATGACAACGAGCCGAAACACACAGCCAGGGCAACTAAGGAGTGGCTCCGTAAGAAGCATCTCAAGGTCCTGGAGTGGCCTAGCCAGTCTCCAGGACCTGAACCCAATAGAAAATCTTTGGAGGGAGCTGAAAGTCCGTATTTCCCAGCGACAGCCCCGAAACCTGAAGGATCTGGAGAAGGTCTGTATGGAGGAGTGGGCCAAAATCCCTGCTGCAGTGTGTGCAAACCTGGTCAAGAACTACAGGAAACGTATGATCTCTGTAATTGCAAACAAAGGTTTCTGTACCAAATATTAAGTTCTGCTTTTCTGATGTATCAAATACTTATGTCATGCAATAAAATGCAAATTAATTACTTAAAAATCATACAATGTGATTTTCTGGATTTTTGTTTTAGATTCCGTCACGCACAGTTGAAGAGTACCTATGATAAAAATTACAGACTTCTACATGCTTTGTAAGTGGGCAAACCTGCAAAATACTTGTTCTCCCCACTGTATATTTTTATGCTGCTTTTTTGTCCTCTTTGAAGCTTAACAACGTTCGTCTACATTCATCTTCATTACGTGGAAATGAGCAGCTGGGACATTCTTCAAAACATCTTCTTTTGTGTTTTATAAAGGTTTAGACTGACACAATGGTGAGTAAATGATGACAGAATGCTGGGGTCCTTTAAACTCCTTGACACTTTAAAATGCATAATCTGTAGGTTCAAAAAACATAATGAAAATAAAAATTAAATGACATATCGTGGAGATATCAAATGTAGCTGTTCATTATAGCAAAATGTTGTCTATTCAATGGTAGCAATGATAAAACAATCACAAAATAAAAGCGAAAATTTACCATCAGGCTCCTCATGATGCCCCTGTTCTCAGCTAAAGGTCAATGACTCATCCATGTGGCCGCTGCGGCCCTCCTCTTGTTCTCCAGCCGCTCTCCAATCAGGAAGGCGCGAGGAAACAATTTGCCCAACACCTGGTCTGGGATCATGCTGGAACACGCTCTGTCTGCACTCGTTCGGGTCACAGCCGTGATGGAGCTCTCACGGCTTCCAGAAGTTTCTGTACTGTTGAAAGACATATGGCTGGGCACGGTTTTGCGTAACCTCTCTGAGCCCTTACCATCTGCCTGCAGGCCCAGGTGTGCCCGGTCTGGCAGGCTTCACCTCAGCTTCCCCGCACCACTGGAGTGCTGTCATTCACCGCTGCACTTCAGCTGATCTCAGAACAGCTCCAACCGTTAAATCAATGAGCCCACAGCGGCATGGGTTTTTTACAATTAAATCAACAACAGACTGAAAATGAACTCTGTTCTTCTGATCTGACATATAGTAAGACAATATCAGGATGCTGTAGCACGACAGATTAACCACAGTCATTTATTGGTACAAGTGTACTTCTGTTGATCTGAGATCTGTTCCAGCTAGAAGCTACTTGAAATTATAGCTTGCCAAGTGAAAAGCTAATCAGAATTTAAAGCAGTTCAACATTCAAGCGACCCTTTTAAAAAGTAATTAGCTAGACTACCTGTTAACAAAAATGTTGGTTTAACTTAAAAAGGTAAGTTACCTGGTTGCCTTAAAATTGAGTTCATTGAAATTAAAAATTTGAGTTAATACAATGAAGGAGATTGATTTAATCAACAGATACTCAAAATATTGTTATCTGAACCACATTCATTATCTAAGTTGATTTGATTTGTGATAAATCATGAAAATAATTTTTACAGTGTGTAGAAAATAGCACTGAAGCTAATTATCTAATTGATAATATAATCATCTTTTATGGCACAATAACAGTGTGCAAGCTGATATTAAAATGAACAATTTAGCATTTGGTCGCACTACACTGAGTACTCCTTGAAAAAGGTGAAGATCAACAGGAAAAGCTACTATTTTTAAAACAGCTACTGGTTAGTTTAAGAGTGTCACTACCTTTAGTAAGTTACTCTCCAACACAGATTTCAGTTCAGTTCGCCATTACTAGGGCTAGGCCAAATTCAGGCTATTCAGGTTTTCAGCAAACTCACATTCAGTCTTGCTCTATTCTAACACCTTTTCAATCAATTTTTTTTTTTCCAGAAATATGCCGTATTATGTATTTAAATGGGTTGTAAATAGCAATTCACATTGAACACAGAAACTGAAACACAAAATATCTCTTGTGTTCAGCAGAAGAACGAAACTTATACAGGTTTGGAACAACTTGAGGGTAAGAAGTTTCATTTTGGGTGAACTATCCCTTTAAATCTGAGGTGTATGAAGCATTTGTGCATCAGGTGGAGACTTTTCGGGAAGGTTCATTTTACGTGCAAATTACTCGAAATGTATTTATATATTTATGAAGGTTTCATAAGTGAGGTCCATTGACCTTAAATCGCTCCCGTAGATTTTCTACCACAATCAACAGAAAACATGCATGCCTTTGTCGACAGTGACACCATACATTTTTTCATGAATACACTACTGAATGTGTCCTCTGCACTTTTGATGACCTACAGCATTCAGAATACTGTATGTTGGAGGCCTTGTTATTATTTTATCCATTTTGCTGTTTCAATCTAAACTTTACCTTTATACAGTCGTGAAAAGACATGCGGTAATTGTAAAAATGTGTTCATTCAATAACTTGAAGGCCCTCACTGTGCCACCTGTTGCCTAGCAGACAAGTCCTCTATTGTGTTTCCTACCATTTAGAGCCAGTTTGAAATAACTACAGTGAATCATCCATTACAAACGCTGCACGTTTTGCTCCCTAAAGGAAAACAACAAACCCAGAGCCATCCTTTTGAGGGCATACAAGGTTGTGATGGGAGGGTTTTGTAAATGTTGATTGTAGGGACGTTCTAGTAACATGGTCTGCTGAATTATCAGACTACAACGTAGGATCGCAGGCAGAAGGAAGCCAGCGTTTGATCACTCATCAGGTGTCAACGCCAGCTCCGAAACGCAGGCCGAGGCGGCTGCTCTTGTTCGTGCCTCGCTCACAGCTCTTCAAAGTGTCTCTGCGGCTCACCAGTGCTCATTTAAATGGAAACTTTCTTTCAAATTTCTGCCGTTGCTCCTGTTGACACAGGACAGTTTCCAAAGGAAAAAAAAAATATTGTTATTCATCTATTTCTCTTTTTATTCCTTTTGCATTTTTTTCACTCTGCCCTCTTCTCTCGCTCATGTTTGTGAGGATGATTAATGGCCGGATCTGAGATGCAGAACAGAGGTTATCAAAGGATTTGAGCTGTTCTACAACACCACATTAATTACATCACGCGGCAGGGAAAGTGCCGGGCGGCACTAGGAAGTACAACAAACACGGTTTTGATCTGCACAGAAACTACGTTTGCTGTTCTAGTGGAATTGCATTAGAATGTTTACATTGTAAATTTAACAGTAATTTATTATAATAAAATACTCAGAAGTTTACTACAAAATCAATGCAGGCTATTTTCTGTCATAGCAAAAAATAACCAAATTGCACTGTATTGTGGGATAATAGCGTAAAGGTTGCATTTCACAAAATGAGAATTAGTTCTCTCTCTTAAAAAGCAATGAGATTAAATGGAGAATTTCACTGATGTCTCTTAATTTTTCTCATGAGAAAGAAAAACCCAGTAATCTCGCAGTTTCAGAAGAGATTTCATCATCATTTGTACTCCGATTCTCATCAAATTTTCCAAGATCAAATTATCTGTTATGAGTTATGCTATTAATCTTAAAGCTTGATGTATGTCAATAATTGTCTCATTAGTGTCTTTCTATCTTAATCTCCCAAGAAATTCTAGATGAAACATTTGAAAAAAAATAACAACAACATGATTTGTTAACTGGATAAATAAAGATATCAATACTTAAATTATTTTAGATTACAAAATATTGCATTTTAAAACAGTACTATTAATAGTGAAAACTGCATAGTTTCTTCATGTTGCATGCTGGGAAAACATTTGGACACATTATTACAATTAATGTGTAAATATACAACACATATTTTAATGTAGACACATAAATGTTGCAATTTGATTAATAATAATAAATGGTATATCTACCACTGTAAATTTAAGGGCTTTTAAATTATTATTATTATTAATATTTTCAGCATTATTGCAGGTTCACTGAAGAACACTGAATTATTTAGCTGATTACAATAAAACATCAATACATACCCATGGTTTAAGATAAACTAGATTTAAAGTAGATTATAAAATAATAAAAATACAAACAAAGCAGTGAAAGTACAGCAACTAGTAGCCAGGGATACTGTCATTTCTTACAGTGTACTTCATTCACAACACCACCTCGTATACTGAATGATGAAAAGATTGTCTGAGTCCATCGTGCGAGAGAAAGACAGACAAACTAGCCCGTTGAGTCGCAACACCCTTCAGTCGCACCAGACATCCTTAACTTCTCAAGTTAACTTTAACGAAAAGGAAAAGAATCGAATCTCTGTATATACGCGGAAATGGTAAATGTTAGCCCGCCTGCTGCATCCTACTCCATATCACTTGGCCCGTTATGAAAAATAGTTTGCTATTTTGGAACCCCCTGGCAGCCATAGTGGATCACCACAGACCCCGAGCTCATTTATCTTTTGTCAGAGATGAAGCCAAACTAACGCCATCTCCCGAAGCGGCTAAAGAATGAGGAGGGGAGAAGGGAGGTAAAAATAAACCGCCGGCACTCAGGTAACGACACGGAGAAGTCACTTTACAAGTAATGTGTGGCTTTTTAAAAGTGGAACTCTGTCGTTCCATTAGGACATTAAACACTTTTTGTTCCCAGGCAACCTGATTAGAACTGTCTTTCCCCAGCTGAAAGTTTGGGAAGAAACATGACGACACGGAGCAAAATAAGAGAAGTGTTTTGCTGACTGGTGAATGACTTGCTCGCTGTTCTGAAACATTAATGGCTGACAGAATCAGCTCAAATTGAGGCGTGATGGAAACTGCAGAGCAACTATGAAACAATCACGCTTGTTTTGGTCCTTTCTCTCTCTACTAAAAAGTAAAAGTATTAATGTATGCTTAATCTTTGTAATAACACTGCAGGTGAGACGGGAGATAGCTGTCACAATTACTATACTGTATGTCAGTATCCATAAGGTTTTATGTCAAAGAGCTAATTACACAAATAGTCATTTTGTTGGTTTCAGACATACAGTTTGAACACCATACATTAGGATAATTTTTGCTAATTTTATCCTCCAAATTAAAATGAAAGTATTGTCATATTTTGTAATTTTGGGTAACAAGTGAACATAATAAAACCACAATGACATTCAGTAGAATTTGAACTGTTTAGTTTCATAAATGCCGAAGCTAGTTGTTAAATGTGTTTGACAGATTTTGTGTTTTACACATGTATTTATAATTTTAGGCAATTTATAAATTAAAGTATATGTTGATGGTTGATATTTGATACCAAAATGGTGATTTGATATTTTTGAATGTTACCTTTGAATTTTTTGCTATTTCATGAATTGTATAATTGTTTATATTTGCCTTTAAAAGACATTGTGTCAACATGCCCCATTAGTAAATAACTGTATATGTATATTTTTCTTCTGGATTATAATGGTGGAAGAATGTCTATACAACAATAAAAACTAAACCTTTTGGGTTCACTGGAATTTCACTATTTATGATTTGTTTTTGTTTTTTTTTTGCTTTCAGTTTTTTAAATTGATTATATAAAGAACATCATTTCGTATCATATAGTACTTTATGTTAATAGGCTTGAATGAGATTTTGTTTTACTTAATAATAGATAATATACGTTTAATATATATACAGTATATTTAAATATCTTATTAATTAAAATGTAAGTTTTATCTCTTTTCTAAGGGGAGTTTACACGACACCATTTTCAACTAAAAACTGAAAACCTTTTGCCATTCATTTACACGACAACAGCGTTTTGGGGGCCTGAAAACGCAAACCTTTTAAAAAATGAGTTTCAAAGTGCAAGTTTTTTAAAAAGGATACCATTATCGTCTCTGTGTAAACTACAAAAAAGGGCATTTGTGAAAACTGTGACGTCATGTGCATGCGTATAGAGTGGTGCAGGTATGACATCACTTTGTAGGCCGAAACGAGGAAGCGAGTTAGCATTTTAGCACTTCTGGTTCCCTCGTTCCTAAATCAATGGGTTTTTTGAATGGGATTTTGGTGAAATGGCTAAAATAAGGTCTGTGGTGAACACAAGCTCAAGACACTTTCATGTTTTATTCTACGACGTAAAATACATCAGTATTACCCCACTCATGATTTTTTGAAGCTGTTACATGTCTTGAAAAAGTGGCTAACAAGTGACTAAATGGGAGTACAGAGGCTGTCGGGGATATTAAACATCGTCACACTGAAAAGGTAAGACCAGTCCGCTTTTACAGCCTCGTTACACTCATAATGTTCTTATAAACTAGTCTAACTCAAACGTTCTGGGAAAATGTTTTTAGATAAAACTGAAAGAGTTGTCGGAAGCTTAGTGATGGTGACGTTGAAGTCTAGCGACCGTGGTGTAGTCCGTTTATAGCCTACCTTTGGCTTTTTACTTCTGGAGGCTGCATTTAGGCTTCAAAATTAATAAAAGTTGTGTTCATCTGTGATAATTATCTTGATGGAGAAAACATGTAAGTATCTTAAACTTTTGTTGGTCATAGTGACATCACCACTTACTGGCCTGGAGTAAATAATAAAGCGTTTTTAGTCGTTTTTGCGGATACGTGTGAAGGTGGATTGCTTTGACAACGTTGTCGTCTGTATGCGAAAAACACAAGGAAATCTTTTTCTGTTTTCAGTACATCGTTGTCGCATGAACGTACCCTAACAGGCTTAAAAAAAAAAGCTGAATTGTGGCATGTAAGCAAACATGACTATTGCATTCCAGGGCTGACTACGACCAAATGGTCGCATTTTGCGACCTTTTTTCCTGCTGGTGCGACTGAATTTGGAGCTGCCATTTTACATATGAGAAACATCGAACGGCAGACTAAACGAAAGCGGAACGGAACCGTGTTATTCGTTTAAGCTGCGCTGCGTGGACCGTTTATCAGCTCGGAGCAACAATAGACAGTGCAGCGCGAGCTCATACACAGGCCAATCTCAATCACGCGACACTGTTACTAAACAGCGCTGGGAGATCCAGTGAGAAAGCGCTTGAATTCACCACAGAATTAATAACATCTCTACTGTGAGATCTAGTGGGAAGCGTTCGGCGCAGAATTCTGTTATAAACCACAGATATTAGATCAAACAGCGCTGACGTGGAAACCACTGAACATTCAGGGGTTTCAGTCCACAAATCATAAACATTCACCATGGATTTAATGTAGTAACACTTATTGTGGAAGAAATAGTCGAATGTTTTTTTCTTTTCTTTTTTTTACATTATTCATCTCAGGGTTCATACAACCTTTTGAGAGTGAAATTCAAGCACTTTTCAGGTGTTCCACACTTTTTCCAGCACTTTAAAGCTCTAAATATTATCCAATTTTAATATTATTTTTAGTGTGATGATTTGTAAAACTAAAAGTTTAAAGGTGTAGGCCACTTTATGGCAAAAAAGCACTTTTATTTTTTTTAAAAAAGACATGAAATTACCACTATAACCAGTAGGTGGTGGAATAGGAGCACTTATTTGACTTATTAGCCATTTCCACTCCTTAATATATGGAAAAAAGTAGGAAGTCACAAAGTCTCATGAAAAACAAAAACTTTTCTTCAAATTGTGACTGGATTGCACAGAAAACAAGTAAAGAGCGCTCCTTTTAGTTCAGTATGATACTATAAAAGAACAATAGTACATTTAATAAGAGTGGAATATTAAAATTTTCCTTATAAATATTAGGTTTTTGCACATTACTGTTGTTAATAAAAGTAATTGTTTTCTGCATATCAATTCAAGCTCAGCGCTTCACTGTTACATTTCCAATAAACAAACGTACTATTATTAGTAACTGCACTTATTAACAAAACAATGCAAAACAATAGTAATTTTATGATTAAATTAACTTTATGATACAATTTCCTCCAGCACCACCACATCATGTGCAGGCGCCACCATCTGTAGAACTTAGTGGTGCTGGTGCCACTGCTCTCAAATGTTAGTCTGGAGCCCTGCATTCACATAGTCTCAAATATCTCTCACTCTCTCTCACTTTTCTTCGCCTGAGGCCATGTGATTGCCCATCACTTCAAGGTCTGTGGCTCCGTGCACGACTGAGTGCGCTCGCCAAGCAATAAACCAACAGCCTCTGAATAACACATCTGTCTGACAGGGCGATGACCGGCCGGCTCTCTTGTCTCTGTTAAATAATTGTCCCAGAGTTCCTCGCCGCCCAGGTATCAGCGTTTATGATTTTTACTCAGGCATAGTGTAGGACGGGACAACAATCCTCATCCCATGTGCTCAGTGTTGCAGCCAGCTGCCTCGCCACGACAAAGACTGACTGACTCCTTCTTCTGTTTATCACAAATACACACGCACCCCAGGGGAGCGCCGTCACAGTTTCGGTGGCATCGGTCCAGAGAGATAAACAATCCGGGCCGGTGCTGTACCTCTGGAACTCTGTCAGTCAGGATGCTTGCTGGGATTATAAATAAATAAATATATGGGTGCTCCGTCGTGATTGCCTCGCCATGCCTGATGTGGCACGCTGATGGCTTACGGCCACCGGAGATGAGCACCTGATGACAAGTCAAAAAGCAGCAAATGACAAGCTGAGCAACGTTCCCATAGTGCAACACATTGACACAACAAGATAGAAAACATCAACTGTCTATCTTAGTGTTTCCCTTATCTTGTAATAATGTCATAAAATCAGAAATAAGTCATATAGCAAGTCATGCTGAAATATCATATCACAGCGTATTTGAGTACCAACTATGGAATAATGAAAACATAACTTTCACTTTGGCATAGTTACTGCTCAAATATCCCACTCAAATGTCATTTGCTAGTAAAACAAATGTACCTATAATGACCCTTTAAACGCAATATTTAATTTGAATGAAAACATGCAGTCATTTAGCTGATGAAATTTAAAAAATACATTTTTGCAAAACAATTTGTGACCCTGGACCACAAAACCAGTCATAAGTTGCACGGGTATATTTGTGGCAATTCATAGTTTTCACGTGACGTCACACCATTATAGGAACGCCCACCTGGAGGGCAAAACAAGGCTTTCCTCCATTGCCCGCCAGTCATTTTTACCAGGTTTGTAGTACGTTTTAATGTAGTAAGTCAGTGATATTAAAAGACCAAATTCAATATATACCTTATTGATGTTGCATACTTTGTACAGGCAAGCAAATGAACACAGAATATTAATGATTAGCGTTAAACTTTGCTTAATTATTGGTGCAACTCACCCTATAGTGTTTTTCACGTTAAGCGTTTTCAAAACGTCCCACTGTTTTTAGTGATTGAAATACTGCAGCAGGTGCTGTATATGGATCACAAGTGCCCAAAACTTGCATCTTGTTCACATATTTTTGTTTTTAAGATGGAAAATTGACAGGCTTGTGCTGCAGTTCTATGGCTGTTTTGGCCTCCAGGGCTCCGTGACGGTCACGTGACTGAAAACTATGAATAGCCAACAATACATTGTATGGGTCAAAATTATAGATTTTTCTTTTATGCCAAAAATCATTAGGATATTAAGTAAAGATCATGTTCCATGAATATATTTTGTAAATTTCCTACCGTAAATATATCAGAAATTTGACCCTTATGACTGGTTTTGTAGTCCAGGGTCACATTTGAGTACAGAAAACATGGCTTCAGAAAATTAGATGCGACCTCTGACCTTTATGAGCCATTTAAAAAAGATGCATCTACATTTTAAACAATTTTAATATACTCGAAAGGTAGGATTTTTACGTTTTCTCTTATGCGCACCAAGACTAATTTATTATCACTGAAATACAGTAAAAAGAGGAATTTTGTGAAATATTATTATAATTTAAAATAACTTTTTTTATGCTGAATTTTCAGCATCATTACTCCAGTCTTCAGTGTCACATGATCCTTCAGAAATCATTCTAATATGCTGATTTGATGCTCAGTAAACATTTCTGATTATTATCAATGATGAAAACAGTTGTGCTGCTTAATATTATTGTGGAAACAGTGATATCTTTTTTTTTTTATCTTTGATGAATAGAAAGTTGAAAAGAACAGCATTTATTTGAAATAGAAATAGAAACATTATAAATGATTTTACTGTCACTTTTGATGAATTGAATCCGTCAGTCCTTACTGATTAAAAATACTATTTTCTCTCCAAAAACATATGAAAGGTAGTGTACAGTACATATATCCCTCACTGTCATGGTACGAAATATGGTGCCATTTGTGGGGTCAGACCCTCCTAATTAATGTAAAAATGAAAGTTATTTTTAGTCACATTAGTAGGAAAAATAGGGAACAATTCTTACAAATAACTAATGTTAAGCTAATTGTTCTTAATTTTAATTAGACTTCAACCCCTTAACGGTCTTATTTCTGAAGGCATCTTTCCGCAGTCTTGTACACACTGGATGTTCGAGCGGGCCTTGTTTTTAGTGCCTTTGTAGTACACCAAAGTTTTAAAGGGGAGGGGTAGGGGAGCATTGCTGCTCCCTCTGGGAGGGGTAGATGTTGCCCTCGTTCAGCTTTGGCCTGCTTTCTTTGTTTTATCCTATTCTGGTAACATTTTTTCAACGCCAACCTGGTAAAGTTGTGAAATGCCCATTGTTCTCCTGACAACAGGAGTTGCGGGGGTTGAATCCTTTGACATGAACCCAAAGGAGCGCTCATGATAAGTTATTGAGCTTGTGTAACCTGGGCCACTATTGCATCTGGCTTTGTTTTCGCTGCCTTCACATGCTATCGGAAATTTCCTACTTCCCACTTCTGAAGTTGTGATTACAAGCTCGTCGCATTTAAGTGCTTTGTTGTCGAAAAGAACAGGAACCATGGAGGACACCAGGTTTATTCTTGCCTATTAATTGGGAACATTTTATTAAAGCCAAAATGATATTTAGCATCCCATTCATTGACAACCATAAACATTCACCACACTATCCATAGTTTGCTGACAATTCTGGAATTTCGGTCAAGTACAGGCTATTTTCGCTGTGTATAATACATACAATATGCTTCAAATGACTATTCATATATGTAAATGAGCACTACTTTAACGACAAGACAAGGCGATGTAGTAGTTGTGAAAAAAACTAATAAACAATAGCAGTAACGGCATGTTGAAGTTTGTGGCCCGCCCATCTCGAGAACTTGGGTATCAAAATTATCACCCAGCTTCCCAGTGGTAAATACAACTTGAGAGGGCGTTCATGTCCAATTTTTAACTAGAAAACTCTTCATCTATTTTACGATAATTCCGATAGCACGTGAAGGCAGCATAATAGCACACCCCATAGCACTGTCATAGGGTCATACGCCAACATTTGAACATAGTAATTGAAACAGCAACATGAATTCAGTGGCTCTACAAAGAGAGCGTTTTATTTAAAGTGTCCCTATTACGGCTTTTCGAATATTCCCTTCCATGCAGTGTGTAATATAGCTGTTTGTGAATGTAATCATTCTACAAAGTCGAAAGCGCAAAATAAATAAATAAAGTTATTGTCTCCCATAAGAAAGAATCGACTCTGAACCACCTATACGGGACGTTTTTAATCTGAATCCCACTGCGTTACAGTTCTACGTCACTAGAAAATACAGTTGTCTGCCCGCGAACAACTTGACCCACCCTCAAACGTCATTTTACTGATGACTGCTTCTCAAATATACTGTAGGAGTTCAACGCGGGATTCGCAAAACGCTTGCTCTTGAAAGATGGGTCAGTACTCAGTTTATTTGGACCAGCCTGCTCCTCAGAATCACAACCTGTAAGTACAAATAATTATTGATGTATATATTTTCTACCGGGTGTTCAAAATACGTAGTTTTGTGTTTTATATTGTGTAGGTCTCCGGCTAACCGGCTAACTCACGTTATTACTGTCTTACTGAAATACTTCTGCTAATCAGCTGTGGTCCACGATTACCTAAAACTGTCTATTAATGCAGATTGTCTGTCGTTTTTACTACTTTGAGTAAAGATAAAGGATGGAGCAAAATTTGTTTTACAAATGTTGTTATATCAGTCATTCATATAGTGCTGGGCTAACATATGCGCTGTTATTGATACAGTTCCCGCATGTGCACCGCAATAAATTAGAAATATACACATGGGTTTGTTGATGGACATACACTTGTTAATGCTGATGGTGGGGAATTACAGCTGCAACATCTCATAATGTACTGTACCTCAAAATGAGTAGTGTATCACTGAGAAACGTCCTGCTCAAGTCATCCTTGCGATGGAGGTTCGGGTTGAAAAACTAGTTCTTCCAATGTTTCATCATCGGACTCGCACTTGGATTGATATGGTAAAATTGCCATCATCGTTAATGTCTTTACAGTGTGTACAATCGCTGAGCTTTAGGAAGCCTCCGGACGGAGCTAAAGTTGTTATGGTAATGGCCGTTTAACTGCCGAAACACGTGCTTTACGCGGTAGACCAATCACAACAGACTGGGCCATCTGGCCAATCAGAGCAGAGTAGCTTGCGGAAAGGAGGTTTTTAGAGAGACTGATTCAGCCGACGAGTCTTTTGAGAATGTGGTGATGTGCAATGTATACTATGAGAAAATTAAACTGTTTTTTGACCTCTGTAAACCTGTTGTAGGAGACCTCCGAAACAAAATTAGGAGCATTTAAAATAGCATAATAGGGGCACTTTAAGCACAACATGCTGTTTTTCACTACTGAAGATGTATTTCTGAACTGAGCCTCCAAATGATGGAAAACCAGTGTGGATGAAACATCAGGCATGGGGTGCAGGACGTTAAAAGAGCTCCTAATTAGCAGAAATGGTGGAAAGGCTAGAAGTGGCTTATCAGGACATAAACAAGTGCACGACCAGTGGTCCTTAAAAAATCCTTTGAAAATTAGTTTCAAACACTGGTTATCACTTATGAACAGTAATAGTGGGGCGCTCATTAGAAGGTCAAATGAAAATGTGTAAATCATTTACATTTAATGAGGATATGTGCTCAAGCTTGAAATATTATGAAATATTAGATTTAAACAAAAAAAATAGTAATTATCATTATATTTATATTGTTAATAATTTGGAAATATTTCAGTTATTTTATTTATTATTACTTTTTTGTAAAAAAAAGTTGTTATAAAGTTGTTTTCACCAACTATTTATTTATCTCAATTGCATTCAGTAAAGCACACAAACAGTTAACATTAGAAGGAATATGAAGATATGTTTTGGAATCATTTAAAAACCGCATATTGAATTCTGGAAAGCTGGGTAATATCTGGAACATTGTGCCTGAAGCAAGTTACATATCAAATATATGCATAAAGGAACATCCATAATCTGAAAAACCTTTCTCAGTTATGGGGCATAATTTTCATGAGTGAGGTTATACACAGGAAACACAAAATTTTAATCTACAGTTATGAAATAGTGACACTGATTTTTTTTTTTTTTAAAGAAAGACAAAATGCGATAAAGGTATTGTAGACAAAAGTAAGAGTTCCTATTCAAAATCACAACCATGGAGCTGTGATAAAATCTTTCTAAAGAGTTCTTCTTTTTCCCTCTTTGAGTTTGAACAAAGGATCTACCGTAACTCCATTTCGCATTCAATAAAATTTCGAGCGTGTTATAGCCGTATATGGCACTAAACGATACCATTAAACCATAAATGACCAAATATTAATATCGTATACATAAAACATGTCTCAGCAAATTGCACTGAGGGTATATTAGTGACACGCTAAGTTTGTGAGGTAAAATGTTGGCCGATATCAGCGGTAGCCGGTAGGCGATGCTACTCATATTCAGACCATGTCATGACTGTCTGTGTGATAATGTTTTTATACAACAATTCGATTAATAAGAATTTAATAACTTACATTTCGATTTCGCCCCGCCAACGGAAATGGTTCCAAACGAAGCCAGACAGCAGAAGTATAACCGCCGCGTCTCCGAGCAACACGGTATGTTTGTTCCTGAATGAATCAACGTTTTTGAACGAATCGATTGAATTAATTCAGTGACTCGTTCATAAGACAGTCAGTCGCCAGTAGCTGGCGTCCATATAACATGCAGAAAGAACTATTTTAAATTATAAAGTGTAAATGACAACGTTGTGGTGTCTAAATTCACTTGTAGCATTTTAAACATGTATTTATTTACAAACAATAGTTTAGAATTTTATCAGCAATTTATCAGTTATCAACACTGATCTATATAGTGAACTATTTATCATTTATATAGATCAGTGGGTATCAACCATAAAATGATGATATAATTATTGACTTATTGGAATAGTCTAGAATTTTAATATTGGGTAATCCTTAAAGTCACAGTGAAATCTAAACTTGCATTTCTTATTTTTATGGTATATTACAATATTTTTTTAAGTGATTTATCCATGCACTTCATTGTTGTAAAATTCATGTACTGTCGTAATCTTTAATCAAAATAACTTCCCCTCCCTCTTGCATCAACATCTCTTGAGATCTCACATAAGATCGACCAATAGCAAACCAATGGGCTGGTTTGGGGTCAGTTCGGCGGTTTTCAAAAATCTAAATTGTATAGTCTAATTGCTTAATAAACAAAACTCAGTGTGCATGTACTCCATAAAATCAGTCATCATGACACACACAGGCCCAGGAAGAGTCAGCTGGCGTAGGTGTTGACGTCACCGACGAGCACACACTTTCAGCCAATCAGCCATCAGCAGGCAGACGCGCTCATTCATGACTGACGGGTTTTTAGCGCGATAACTCGTAGCTGTATATTCAAGTGAGTGCTATGCCAAAGTGGCATAAATATACAGTAAGTTGTATCTACAGTAAAGAGTGGGAGAGTGATCCAACTCTCAAACGTGGATTACACCTGTGACTCGAAGACTCTTTATAAATATAACCATGACTCCTGTCCATCATCACACTCATGGCATCTGCAACTAGCAACCCCAACAGCTGCTGAAAGAGGTTTGAATCAACAATTAATCAGTTTTGACTGTGTTAAGTGTATGGCAAGCCTTTTTGACTTTTATTTATTCACAGGATATGAATTCTCAACAATTACAATTTTCACTAGTTAAAATGCTAATTCTTGATATCAACAACTGAATTTCAACTAGTAAAAAACTGTAATTCTTGATATCAGTAATTGTATTTTCACTAGTGAAATGTCACCATAGGCTGCCATTCAAATTCAATTGTTGATATCAGGAATTGAATTTCTGATATCAACAATTCAATTCCTGATATCAACAATTCGTTTTTCTATCAAGAATTTAATTGTTGATATCAAGAATTCAATTGTTGATATCAATATAATTTCAGATATCTAAAATGGCTCTCTTACTAGTAACAATCACATTCATGATATCAGAAATTAACATTGTCACTAGTGGCAATTGAATTGTTGATATCAAAAATGAACATTTTTACTAGTAGCAATTCAATTCCTGATATCAACAATTGAATTTGAATGGCAGCCTATGGTGACATTTCACTAGTGAAAATACAATTACTGATATCAAGAATTACAGTTTTTACTAGTTGAAATTCAGTTGTTGATATCAAGAATTAGCATTTTAACTGCACAGCTGGCAATAAAATTATATCACATTATTTTGGCAGTTAAAGTTTTGGGCGTTTTTTTTCTTGGAGTGGGCTGGTTTTGGTGAGCTTTTGGGCTGGAAATCGTCGACCCAATCTGGCAACACTAATGGACCCATAGAGAATCTGTGCCGCAATGTCCAGGAATGCAGTTAATAATGAAGCATGTTGTTAGCGAGCATGCATGAGTGTTTTTTATGTGTATGCTTGAATCCATGCGTAAACATACAAACAGACTGCAAATACTGCCCAGCCAACTGGCAGTCACATCCAGCTGGGATACAGGCCTGACTGCCTAATGAAAGTCTCTTTCTTTCTTTCTGCCTCTGTTTTGCTGCCTCTTTCTCACCCTAGAGATTGCAACCCTTTTAAACTGTACACTGTAAGAAGAACTGAGGGGCTTGCAGGGGCTCTGGCTTCTGCATACATGCTCTCATACACCCTGATGCCCCCAAAAAAACATCAAGAAAGGCACACACACACACTGGCTGAGGGTGTAGCGTTGTGTTTACACCTCAACGCATCCATATCAATAGTCCAGCTGTGCATCAAAAGCCCATTAACGCAATAGTAGCCTATTTAAAAATACAGGAACACATTTATTGCCAAAAGCAACTTTCTCAGCCAACAGCTGGGGCTAAACATAAAAATAATGGGAAATCAAATGTCTGGACATGAAACTGCTATTTGTAGGTCCATATTGATTTTTTTCTCTGATAAAGTCAATACATGCACTTTATTCAAACTGGCATGTCCTCCTCAGGGAGACTTTAACGTCTAGACTCACTTATGAGGTCCGTATGTCAATTTAACCAAAAGAAAAGGCCCAGAAGACATTTTTATTGCACAGAGGTTGCTCTTTTATTGCTCTGGAGACTTTTTTTAAGGCCCGTTCACATCAAGAACGATAACTGTAAAGATAACTAATGATAACTATATTAACATCCACACCAACATTCTGTTTGTTATACTTCGTTGCAGTAAGGTAAGGTAAGGTAAGGTCATTTATTTATAAAGCACAATTAAAAACAATGGGTAGTTGACCAATGTGCTGTACAATTCGTAAAAAAATATGCAAAGAGCAAATACACAAAACACTTATATTATACAACACATACGTCTACTGACATAAAAACAACAAGCTACTAACATATCAGCAAGTAGAGTAAGACAAAAAAGCCAAAGAAAAAAAAAAAAGTTTTTAAAAGAGATTTAAAAGAGACCACTGTGGAGGCAGTTCTAATATGCAAATGCAGACTGTTCCAGAGCTTCGGAGCCAGCTAGGGCTGCAACAACTAGTCGATAAAATCGAATGGCAGTAGCAGTTACTGTGTCCATAGCGAATGTGTGTGTGTTCCTGCAGAACATTCCTCTAATCTGGTAACACTGAATTTGTGTTTTTTTTTGTGTGTTTTTGTTTTTCTTTAACATCATTTTAATGTAGGGATTTAAACTGTCCTTTTGCTTAGTAACTTTTTTTGCACATAATGTATAGCACAGACATACTCAATATTAACCATGTTTTTATTATAGTAAAACCATGTTTTTTGGCGTATTGATTACCATTTGTATAATCACACAAATACCATAGTTAAACTATGGATTTGAAGCAAAACCATGGTTAATTTTTGGTTACCATGGAATAACTACAGTAACCCTGTTATATATTTATCATATTTGTTTGTTTGTTTGTTTGTTTTATTCATTGTAAAACCATGGTTAATTTTTGTAAGGGTAGATATATTCACTATGTATGTTTTCATAGCACTCAGCTGACATGATTGTTTGAAGGACAGCACTGGGCAGGATGTGGAATAGTGTGTTTTGTCAATAAAATAAAAAAACGGGCTTTTATCCGATTGATCGATTAATCGAAAAAATAATCGGCCAACTAATCGATTATCAAAATAATTGTTAGTTGCAGCCCTAGAGTCAAAACTGAAAAAGAACGATCACCCCAAAGTTTACGTCTAGACCTTGGGACAGTCAGAAGTTTCTGGTCAGAGAACCTAAGTGATCTTGATGGTGTAACAAATCTGAAAGATAGGGTGGTGCCATACCATTTAAAGATTTAAACACAAACAACAAAATCTTAAAATCAATCCTATAACGGATTGGCAACCAATGTAAAGAAAACAAAATCGGAGTGATGTGGTCCCGCTTTCGAGAACCTGTCAACAATCTTGTTGCAGCATTCTGAACAATTTGCAATCGTGTCAACATACAGTAGATTGACTAATCCCTACATACAGGGAATTTAAATGTCTAAACTCTCTCTAAATCAAAAAATGACAAAAATGACTTGACTTTTGCCAAAGTTCTTAATTGAAAGAAGCCTAATCGGACAGCAGCGTTAATTTGTTTGTCAAATTTTAAGGGAGTCATCAAAGATTACCCCTAGGTTTTTTACCATGGGTTTACCATTAATAGATAAAGGGCCTAAATCAGTACGAGGGGACCCAGATACATTAGGGGGTGCAAACACAATAATCTCAGATTTGCTTTCATTTAAATGCAGGAAATTGACAGCCAACCAAGTTTTTAAATCATTCAGACATGCTAGAAGAGGCCCTAATGAATTATCTTCCGTCTTTGCTGGCATATATATTTGTGTATCATCTGCGTAACAATGGAATGATACTCTGTGTTTTTTTAAAAATAGCACCAATTGGAAGCATATATAACGAAAACAGGATGGGTCCCAAAATGGATCCTTGAGGGATCCCACATGTACTGTAAGTGGGGCAGACGATGATGTAAATTTGACCCATGGCAACTGAAAAACTTCTAGTTCTTAATTAGGTAGGACTTAAAAACGCACCTCGCATCCCTACCAACCGCTGAAGCTGTCCAAAAAGAATTTCGGAATCTATGGTGTCAAACTCAGATCAAGTAACACCAAAACTGAAGCATTTCCAGAATCCACAATTAATAGAACATTATTAAGAACCTTTAACAGTGCAGATTCTGTACTGTGATGTTCCCTAAATCCAGACTGAAATACTTCAAAAAGGGAATTCTTATTCAAAAAAGACTGCAGCTGAATGAGAACTGCTTCTCCAATTTCTTTGAGAGAAAGGACAATTTTGAAATGTCAATTGAGTACTCAAGCTCTTTAAAATCGTGTTTCTGAATGTTTGTCAATGTTTTTATAGTTCATCAACTGGTAAGAAAAACATTCTGAAAGTGATTCCAACTATATCGTTCCGCTGTGTTGTTATAGTGTGCTACTTTTGCTATTCTCACAGAATTAGATTAATTATTAAATCTTTATAGTTATCACTATAGTTATCATCCTTGGTGTGAACTGGCCTTTCTGTCTCTAAAAACAGCAAATAATATTTCTTTTACCTTGCCTAGCTTTATGAGAATTTGGAGGATCTGTCTGTATTAGCATCTAATTGCTAATATGGATTTGGCTAGCTACTTCCAAAGCTGCGTTCCAGTCCAAAATTGTTATGCCCTCCGTCTCGTTCACTCAGATGTGCGTCATTGCTTATGTTGCACGAGTGCCCACTACTGCCGGAACTCATGCATAAGGTTTAAATGGAACACACTAAGCCCTTGATCACTTGGAATTCACTACGGCTGATTTATTATTTAAACCCCTTTTTTTACTTATGAATTTGTTTCATGCACCATTCAATATGCATATAAGAAAATATATAAAATCCTATATGCATATGAGCTGTTGGAAAAAAATAAAATTAAACAAACCAAAAAAATATCAATAGTATAAACTTTGAGATTAAATAGTATAAACTTTGAGATTAAATCTCAGCGTAATTAATATATTATACACTATTATGCGATTAATTCTCAGAATAATTAATTTATCATACACTTCAGTTAAGCACGATCAGTTGTCACAATCAAGTTGAATTGTGGGATATAGAGCTGCTTGAAGTGTACATCAGAGTAGACTCGCTCCCTCTGTCAAAATCGAGGGGACGAGGGTCTGTCCATATAAACTTCCCTCGTCCACTTCACGAAGTGGAACGCACTTCAAAATGGCGGTTGGGATTCCCCTGAGGGGAAGTGCTTAGGGAAGTTTGCAAGTGTGTATCTAAAAGTGGAGTGGAACGCAGCCCTAGTGACAGATAAATCTCTCTGTTTAGCATTAGCATTTAGCATTCTTTTTTTGTGGCTCTAACAGAACAAACCCCTCAACCAGCTGTCTTTTTCTTAAGTCAAAGAAATAATAAACGGTCTAAAAGAAAATCTAAGATATTATTTGTGATTTGAGAGGAACTGAACTTCCTGACAGAGACTTTTGAAGACACTTGCAGTGCCTCACGCGCCTTACACACTCAGCGCTTACAAACAACAATGTCCTTTAACTCAGAAACAGTCTGCTTAAATGGCCTTTGCTCTGCGGGCCTATATATCGAGGTCTAATAAAAGGTTCAAGCGAGAGTGAGTTTCTCCACGAGGGAAAGGGCAACCGTTCTTCCCCATGCCCTGCTTCCATTAGTGCAGTTCCCCTGTGTGTAATGGCCAGGCCCCGCTCAGCCAGACGAATGCTTATCCTGGTGTAAGACGTGGAAGCGATCGAGCCCCTGCCTCGAACGGCACGGCTGGAGTGATTCGGGAAATAACGAGGAGCCGTGGCCCCCTGTCCTGACTGGGTCTGGAAACAACTGAACGCTCATTAAGAACGGACTTATGGGGAAGAGAGAAGCTAATGCAGCGAGTCAAACGGATTTGCTTTCTCTCATTATTTCTCTTCCTGTCTCTCTCTTGGCTCGCTTCCTGTCCCCGCAGTCTCCCTTTAAATAATTCTTCTCATCCCCTCATAATCTGAAAACGAGAGGGTGCACTTTGCCCATTTAGAGAAACTCTTCAATGAAAATATTTAAGCAGTCTAGTCAAACACCTTGTGGAGAGTTTGAGCCCATAGAGGCTAGCAAAAGGGGCCGTGAGCCAGGGAGCAGTTGCTGAGAATGAATGATTAGGGGCCGCCCGCTCCTCGCCAAGTGCCACACGGCCAAAGTGGCTTGGGTTTACAGGGGCGATATCGATAATTTATTGGATCATCTGCTTTTTCTCTCACGCCAAGCCAAGATAAAGCGGAGTGAGGCCTCTCGACAGAAGCTGCCGCTCAAGCTCGCTTCACCAGAGCGGATGGTTCAACAGACGCCGATGAGTTATTTGCATCAACAGATGGGATTTAGCCTTGTGACTGCATTGTAACGCCGTTGTATCAAGAGAACGGGGCACAATTTGAATTTTGAAGTTATCTTTTCCGTAGAGGAATTTGAATTTGGCTAATTGGTTGAGTAAAGTGAATCACGTTTTGGAAAACTCTTGATGCAGGGAGTTTTTGGCAGTAACAAAGTATCTTTTCTGGCACATTACAGTGCATCAATTCTTAAAGTCTGTGTGAGTTGCAAACCGTTTTACTTACAAAATATGATCCGTCTCAGAGTGAAATGGGATATTCAACAAGAAAATAGGGCAGGAATTGATTGGACTGTGAAAAGTGCCTGTTCCATACCAAAATTAAGTCAGATATGAATGTGAGTTTGCTAAAACAATATCTAAATAGTTATTTGGCTATTGGTTAATATTAGGGTTATGACATGACAGTAATTTTTTTGGTCCTATAGAAATAAAGGTTCCAAAAGGGGGTTTCCACAATGAAGCTGTAGAAGAACCATTTTTGGTTCCCCAAAGAACCTTTCAGTGAACATTTTTTCTTAGTGTGAGGAACATTTTAAAATTATATATTTAGCATCATACCATGGTCTGTCTTAATACTCAATTCTTTTTGGCTGAAAGGTGTGCAATAAAACCATTTAGGGTTTTATCAACGCTGCCCTGTAACTTTTAACTTTTTGAATCGCTAGCTACATCATATTTCTCAACAACGAGGGTAACATCGCTTTTGAAGTAATTAAACTCACAGCTTCGTTGTTAATAGTAAGAGATGCAGCACAGATGCAGGTAATTCACACACACACACGTCTCACCTCTCTCTCTCTCTCGCTCTCTCTCGATAATTAATTCAAATTAATGCTATAAAATGTAACGGAGGCCAGCTAGTAGTCACTGTATGAGTAAACCTCACTCCTCTGATCTCAAGAGACTCCCGTTTAGAGCGGGCAGTTTGAACATGAGGGGTTACACAAACATGAAATGATTGTTGGTTTAACTTAACCCCTAGAGGTCGAAGATCATGCTGGTGCGTCCGCCTCAATTTTTTTCTTATCAGTGCCAAAGAGACTCAAATAACTCTGTCGATTTTTATCATTCAGGCAAGTGTTATACATCATTATAATCTATTAAGTATCTACTTTTATTTGTGTATACTCACAATAAAAACAAAATGTTGTGCTTTTTGCAAAATAAAGAAAACAAACATGATGCGTGATCTGCAGCCTCTCTGTCAATGAAGTCCAATCTGATACTTGTCAGAAAATGAACTGTAACTTAGTGAATACTTGTCACACAAACATGAGACTTATGTCTAAAGAAACGTTGAAATGTCAGGTTTTAAATAATGTAAATCAAATCGAAAACAAATATTCTCTGTTTATGTAATCTGTTTGAAAAGAGAGAGATGTCAGTCATTCGCCAGCCTCTTCATTATCCGCTAATGCGGCCATGCCTACGGAGCGCGTTCTTTTGAAAGTCAAATATTGACGCGATCCATGCGAACAGAGTCAACGCCCACATCAACTCGAATAAACACATCAGGTTTAGAGCATGTACAGTGGTGGTCAGAATTATTGGCACCCCGGGTAAATATGATCAAATATGGCTGTAAAAAATAAATCTGCATTGTTTATCCTTTTGATCTTTTATTCAAAAAATTCACAAAAATATAAACTTTCATTGAAGTAAAAGAATTGAAAGTGGGGGGTAAATCACATTATGAAATAAATACTTTTCTGCAAAACACGTTGGCCACAATTACTGGCACCCTTTTATTACATACTTTTTGCAACCTCCTTTTGCCAAGATAACAGCTCTGAGTCTTCTTCTATAACGCCTGATGAGTTTGGAGAACACCTGACAAGAGATTAGAGACCATTCCTCCATACAGAATCTCTCCAGATCCTTCAGATTCCCAAATCCATGTTGGTGCTTCTTCTCTTCAGTTCACCCCACTCATTTTCTATAGGGTTCAGGTCAGGGACTGGGATGGTCATGGCAGAAGCTTCATTTTGTGCTCAGTGACACATTTTTGTGTTGATTTTGATGTTTGTTTTGGATCGTTGTCCTGATGGAAGATCCAACCACGACCCATTATAAGATTTCTAGCAGAGGCCGTCAGGTTTTGATTTTTTATCTGTTGGTATTTGCTAGAATCCATTATACCATGTATCTGAACAAGATGTCCAGGACCTCCAGCAAAAAAAATAGGCCCACAACATTAAAGATCCAGCGGTATTTTTAACCGTGGGCATGGGGTACTTTATATCCCTGTTTGCACCAAACCCATCTGGTGGATTTGCTGCCAAAAAGCTCTTTTTATAGTTTCATCTGACCACAGATCCAGGTCCCTTTTGAATTTCCAGTCGTGTCTGACGACTGAATATGCTGGAGTTTGTTTCTGGATGAGCAAGAAGGATTTTTCTTGAATCCCTCCCAAACAACATGAGGTGATGTAGGGTTTGTTTGATTTTTTTTTTTTTTTTTTTTTAAGGCTTTCTGACCCCAAGACTCTGCGATTCTCCATCTGTGATCCTTGGAGAGTCTTTGGCCACTCAAACTTTCCTCCTCGCCGTGCATTAAGACAATATAGACACACATCCTCTTTCAGGCAGATTCGTAACATCTTTAGTTGATTGGAACTTCTTAATTATTGCCCTGATGGTGGAAATGGGGATTTTCAATGCTTTAGCTATTTTCCTACAGCCACTTTCTATTTTGTGAAGCTCAGAAATCTTTTGCTGCACATCAGAACTATATTCTTTGGCTTTACTCATTCTGATGAATGATTAAGGGAATTTGGCCTTTGTGTTTCCTCATATTTATACTCCTGTGGAACAAGACATCATAGCTGGACAATTTTATGTTCCTAGTCACCCTGGTGTGCTAAAAAATGTAAATATTAATGGGAATATACTTCAGAGATATTTTACTCATAAAAAATTCTAGGGGTGCCAATAATTGTGGCCAACGTGTTTTGGAGAAAAGAATTTATTTCATAATGTGATTTACCCCCCACTTTCAATTCTTTTACTTCAATGAAAGGTTAGATTTTTGTGAATTTTTTAATAAAAGATCAGAAGGATAAACAATGCAGATTTATTTTTTACAGCCATATTTGATCATATTTACCAGGGGTGCCAATAATTCTGACCACCACTGTACTTTACATCGT
Source organism: Coreius guichenoti (assembly GCA_039654105.1). Lineage (NCBI taxonomy): Eukaryota > Metazoa > Chordata > Actinopteri > Cypriniformes > Gobionidae > Coreius > Coreius guichenoti. The sequence continues at coordinate 20,823,656 of CM077191.1, forward strand.
TTTGAGATGCGGTGAGGAATAATCCTGGAATAATTTACCTCAGAAGAAAAGCTGTTTATTTCTAAGAGAAATGGATCCAGCCGATGATTGTGAGGTAAGTTTATTCTGTTAGTGTCTGTGAATATTAAAAAAGACCGTTTAAATATGATTCCTGCATGTGTCTGTGTGACGTATTAAACTGCAGATTAACATTTATAGGCTCTATAATATAACAAATACGCTACATAAAATATCATATACGTAAGACTGTTTAGATAAGATTTCTTCGGCCTGTTTTGGACAGATTATGAAGTGTTTACTGTAAAATAGCCTAGTGTCACATCAATAAAGCTTTTGTTCGCAAATTTCTGCTCAGATGCTATAAATAGGCTACAGTAGCCTACCAGTCAAACATTTGTGTATAATACTTCTTGTAGCCATTAAAACGTATTTTGTTTCATATTGATGTGTAAATATTATAGCCTAATGTTATTTTTTTATTTCATCTATGTTGATAATGAAAAGTGCACAGCATGAGTAAGAAAGGACATACAGTATAAGATGCGCAATATGTCAGAAGACATGGAGTGGGTCAGACATGATTTTGACCATTTCTTTAAGTTTTGTTTTGTAGAAAGCCTTTCTTTAAAGTGAATTTCGTTTTGTATAAATTGTATCTTAATTTTAATCAATGTTTCATCAGCCAATTGCCTGGCTTTAATAAATAAGAAGCAAATATAGCAGACAATAGCCTATAATAGGCGCCGGCGCAATCATGCATTGCACGGCGCGTCTCATAAATTAACCAAAACTCGAAATGATATTTGAGTGTTGTGTGTATCGGATAGTTTACAAAATCAAATGATTCAGAAATGATTTTTGCCATTGAAATGACTGGGAAAAAGGTGTCCCAATCAACCTGAATTCAGCCTATACGCTTTGAAATCATAATTGCATTGCATTATGTTGTTTTTAAATCCCATATATTTTACTTATAACATTCATCATTACCAATTATTCAGTTATTTGCATTTACTGAATACTGAATTGTGTTCAGTGTCACAATATTACTTTTTTTTTTTTTAGCATGAGACTTCTTTTAAAAACATTAAAAATAGTAATGTAAAATCTTTTGATAATTTTAAATATAGTAGGCCTTTGTAATGTGCCTTTGGCTCTCACTTTATATTGTTAACTATATTCTAAATAAACTACAAAAAAAGAGTTCCCCTCAGTCACATACCTGACTCAAAGGCTCATTCATTATGCAGTCCATTATGCAGGTCTTTGGTTCTCTCAGGTGTAAATCACAGCATATTCATGATCGTTCACGCCTCTTCGCATACGGGCTTTGTAAAGAAAAAGTGTCTTACAAAATTAGACTCAATGATTCTCATATCAGTTTGAAGCAAAAACTAGTCCAAAGTCTTGTGGACACATATCTATTGTCTGTTTTGTGGGCTTATTTGATTGTCTTAATTTTTTTTTTCAAAAACCATGCATAAACGTTATTCTCTCAAAAATACAAGCATGTACATACATGTTGCTCACACATTATGGTAGCTCAGTTTGTGCTGAATACAGTGTAATGACACTTTTGCCATTTAATATGTTTGTAAGCAACTGAAAAAAGCACAAATGTCAGAGCATGTCAAAATTTCTAAAGGGCCCCAAAACTGTGCAGTCCTCTAGGGGTTAAAAAAGTAAGTTACCTGGTTGCCTTAAAAATTTTAGTTCATTGAAATTAAAATTTCGAGTTAATACAATGTAGGATATTGGTTTAATCAACAGAAACTCAAAATATTATGTTATATGAACCACATTAATTATCCAAGTTGATTTGACAAAAGAAAAAACGTTGTGATAACAAATCATGAAAATATGATTAGGCAATGCTGGCAAATGACGGTCGCCGTGATTTTGCCAAGTAAAACATCTATACCTTACATATACATATTTTGTTGATCCTGGAACATTTCTGTCAGAAAATTTTGTCCTAACCCTATTCCTGCCCCTAAACCTAACCCTACCCATAGGTTATTTCTAAAATCAGAAGGAAATGACTGGTGAATAACACTGATGTAGAAGCACATAACCCCGGTTGTAAGCCTAAACTTGACAAAACTGTAAACTTGTCCCTCAAATCTGATTGGTCGATTGGAACAAATTGGACAAAGATGTTGATCCAGGAACATGTTGTGCTTGCATCAGCAAATGACCATGGTATAAGCGGGATAATCCACGGCTAGCTGTGCATTAAACGATTTGGATTATCCCTTACATATACTTGCCACAATATGTCATTGACTTCTTATCCAATAGCTCACGTGGCCAACATGACATCAGCGAAGTTGTTTAGAGAAAGAACAAGTGATTACGAATTGTTTGTGGAATAACATGTACTGATAATTCGTTCATAGTAACACCAGGAACATGAATTAAGAGAATTAGTGGGGTCCATATTAATTTCACATTCACTCTACAATGCATTCATTCAGCCGCTCCTCAGAGTTTAAACCGCTTTTTGTAATGACAGCATCTCTTCATTATCTTCCCAATGAGTCACTTGTGTCTTGAGCTCAATGCACAGCCATATACGCGAACATGCTTTTACCTCAATAATTCATAATCGAGGAGGGATGCTGAATAATTGAACTGAACTTGAAGGCTTTTTTGCACAGTGAAGCTTTTACATTGGGCTTGATGTATCTGGAAGAGAGAGGGAGGGAGGAGGGGGGGCATAATGCTAAGCTGTGTTTTCACCACTCGACTCATTGATCAATAATTTAGCGAGACCCTCCGACTGGGACCTACACTCTGAAAAGACTCTAAACTAGTAAATGACACAAACCGGTCTGCCCCCTTCCAGAAATCCCTTTCCACACTCCTTAATCCACCATTACCTCATATTGCAAAAAGACACGGTTGAATTCTGCAAAAATGGAACTCGGTCTCCACATTTCTAGGTAATACTGAGGCAATATTACAGTAAGTGCCTTTCATCTAGGAAATGAGGATTGCTGGTGGAAAAAATTGCATATAGGCAATAAGAACCAATGTGGGCACTGCAGGGCAGCCATGCTCGCGTCCTGCCGGTGCTGAGGGGCTGATGGGAAAAAGAGCACACTCAGGGTGGCGCTTCATCACACGAGCAAACTCCTGAGCTCTAGCCCCGCTCGCTGAACCATCATCAAAGGCTGCAGAACAGAGAGAAACTGCCCCGTCGACTCTGATCTCGGGTTGTTAAGGCATGGCAAGTGACTAATTAACACAAAAGAAACGACCGGGTGCCTGCGGAGCACTAGGCTGAAATCAGGGACGCTTGAATGTACCTGGAGAGCACATGAATGCATAAAATGTGCAGAGGCCTGGTGGAACCGAGTTTAAACGGTATGCAGATGCACTTTTGGGAGGGATACTGAATCCTGGATACTGAAGTTCCAGAGGCAATTTGAGGACATTGATTGCACTTCCTTTGATCTCGGTTTGCAGACAAACAGGCATGGGTATCGCAGAGGGTGTTAGAAATGTATACTTCACCCAGACATGATCTTGAAGCTTAATTCATTTGAGCTCTCCTCAAGTACTTCTATGCCAAAAGAAGTACATATTACAGAAATATTATACTTATGTGCATGTTATGTTTTCGGACACTTGACATTAATTGCAAGTAAAATGTATTCTAGTTTAAATTTATATTAAATTTAAAGTGCTTTTTATGGCCCACTTAGTTCACCCAAAAATTCTGTCAACCTTTACTCACCCTCAAGTTGTTACAAACCTGTAAAAAAAGTTTCTTACTTCTGCTAAACACAAAAGAAGATATTTTGGGTAACCAAACAGTTGATGGGGCTCTATTGACTTCCATAGTATGATAAACACTATACTATACTATACTATACCATACTATACTATACTAAATACTATAACTGTTTGGTTACCGACATTTTTCAAATATCTTCTTTTGTGTTCAACAGAAGAAAGAAACTCATACAGGTTTGGAACAACTTGGGTGAGTAAATGATGACAGAATTTTTATTTTTGGGTGAACTATCCTTTTAAGTAGGACTTAAGTATATCTTTATAACTAATTTCTTAATTATTGTCTTTAAAATATGGTTTAAATAAGTATACTGCCGAATGTAAATGATGAAGCTGATGAAGTTGCAATTTAGTACATTTAAAATATATTAACTTTAAATATAATATTAAAAAACACTACAATTAAAATTATAAAACATATAAAATTATATAAAATATATATATTTAAAATTATAATTATAAATAAGTACTTTACATGTGCTTTACTATGTTCAACACATCGAAATAAGAGTACTTTAAAGCAAGACAAAAGATTAATAAAACATAATGATTTAAAATGTACTTTAAAGTAAAACTATTAATTTGACATTATTGATAAGTCACTGTTTAAAAAGTGTACAAGTGTGTTAGAAACAGTCATGAAAGTGAACTCTCTTTAAGTGGCCTTTTATTTTACAAATATTATATTATCTGAAAGTACAGTTTTTTTTAAAAATAAACTTTTAAGATTTAAAGTACACTACAAGTGTACATTCAATAGAATTAAGCACACTTTTTTTACAAGAGGTAAGTATTTTTGACTAAAAGCTCAATTCATGGCTTAAAGTGGATTGCATACAAGGTCAAGGTTTTGTCATCATTTACTCATAATTTACCAACAAACCTATACTGTAAGCATTCAACTTGTGTGTTTTTTACACATATTTTTTATGTGTGTTGAACATAGTGTTCATAGTGTAATATTAAGAGATTGAAATGTTTAATTTTAAAGGGGTCATGAATTGAGAAATCAACTTTTCCTTGAGCTTTTGATATATAAAAGGTCATCGTAATATAAGAATATCCTGTAAGTTTCAGAGCTGAAAACTTCCTTGTTAGTCAAAGAAAAGCTTTTATTGACAACTGGCTCATCAAATGATCGATCTGCGAATGTTCTTACCTGTGACGTCAGAGAGCAGTGAAACGCCGCCTCAAGACCAATGGCTAATTCTGTAGCCCCGCCCACCAACTCGCGCATGTAATGACATGACATGTTAGATAAATAACATAGGCCTACGTAGAGCTAAACCGGATTGAATTTCCAAGCAATAAAGCTTATGGCATTTGCAGACAGGATGAGATTAAAAAACGATGCTGTAGTGGCTTCTGGATCTGACAGGAATGATGCAACACAATTATGAGAGTAAAAAATGTTTTTTATATGTGACAGTATTGCATTGTTACAGATCATTTGATATCTACTGATTATGTGTACGTGTCCAACTAAACATAACTTACCACGCTGTCACAGGCTGGAGTATCCTTTGTATTTGAGGTGTTGTTGGTTCATTGTCCTGCGATTCGGGATCAGACTCGGACATGTATGGGCCAGGGCTCGCACACTTAAATAGTGAAAATAACATTCTTTTCTTGATGTGCACTGTTCACTCTCTTGACTGGTCATTTGAAGGAAAAATACAATTGCGGAAGTTTTGAACATGCTTATTTGTCTGAGGTGAAGTTTTGTTGCTGCACGTACTGGCTTGTGTGTGCGAGCGCATGTGTGTGTGTGTGTGTGTTATTGTGTTTGTTTCATGATTTCGGTTGCTGTTTCTCCACATTGGAAGTTTTCAAAACAATTCCTCACGTATAAGGGAGCCGAAGCTCATTATAATATGCAAAACTCTTATCCAATCATAGCAGTGGGCGTTTACTTCCAAGTCTTCAATGCGGCACGCTCATAAAAGCGTTTCAAGAGCTAGGCTCAAAACCAGGGTAGAAAATAGCCTATTAATTATTCATTATGATGTTTTTGAATGTAAAAACCACGCGAACGTCATAAATTGACCTCAGACAACAGTATAAAAAAAAAAAGCCAGTTCATGACCCCTTTAAGTATGCTTACATTTGTATAAGTTTTACACTTGGTCGCCACTTTACATCCAATGTAAAAACTTGTCCTGAAGTAAAACTAATTGAGAACCGCTGCTCTACCTGATACAGGAAGACATGGAGAGCGCTTCAGTCTACTGGAGAGCATGTGCCATGGGGCCTAAGACATGGATCGTTTGTTATTCCCGCCTGGCCTGTGGGATTACTCAAACATTGTTCAAAGCTCAAACCAAGACAAGCAAAAAAACGCCAGAGGTTATGAGCAACCGTCACCACTGAGAATCTGAATACAACAATATCTCCCCCATTTAGAGGTCAAGCTGGGCTTTGTCTGATATGATTTATGATACAGAAGCTCACCTAGGACTATTGAGGAAAATACATGTCACCCTGTGTTGCTTGGAAAACACCATCTGATCGCTGGTGATAGATGGATCCGTTGGTAGAGGGAGCTTGTGGAGATGAAGACGGGCACAACGTGTCTGAGGCAGCGGTGGTTAATCTTCATCTGCGGTCAGAGTTTCCTTGTGTCCCCTCAAGTTCATGTTTTCCTGTATTGATTAAAGCCTGAATGAGCCCTGCTGTTTTAAGGAGAAAAAGTTCTTGTGATGAGTTTCTCAGCTGACTTAACTTTATTGTTCTGGTATTGGATAAATAGCACAGCGCTGGAAAGAAAAATAACAAAGGACATCTAATATCTCAATTGTTTCACCAAGATCTCCATAAAATGGAGCACAAATTAAAAAAAATATATTATGTAAATTAATATATTTACATTTAATCATTTAGCAGACGCTTTTATCCAAAGCGACTTACAAATGAGGAGAGCAATAGAAGCAATCAGACAAACAAGGGGCAACAACATGTAAGTGCTGTAACAAGTCTCAGTTAGTCTAGCACAGAACACAAGTTTTTTTTTTTTAATAAAAAGAAAAATGAATAGAATACTTAAGTTAGTTAAGTGCTGGTCTTAATTGGTCAGGTCCTGCTGGAAAAGATGTGTCTTTAGACGTTTTTTGAAAATGGCTACAGAGTCGGCTGCTCGAATTGAGATAGGCAGGTTGCTCCACCAGGTGGGAATGGTCCAGGAAAAGGTCCGTGAGAGTGATTTCGTGCCTCTTTGGGATGGCACTACGAGGCGTCGTTCACTTGCAGAGCGCAAGCTTCTGGAGGGTGCGTAAATCTGAACAAGCGAGTTTAGGTATATTGGTGCAGAGCCTGTGGTTGATTTGTAGGCAAGCACTAGTGCCTTGAATTTGATGCGAGCGGCTATTGGCAGCCAGTGCAAACTGATGAAGAGAGGTGTGACGTGGGCTTTCTTCGGCTCATTGAAGACCACCCTCGCTGCTGCATTCTGGATCAGTTGCAGGGGTTTGATAGTGCATGCCGGAAGGCCCGCTAGAAGAGCATTGCAATAGTCCAGTCTGGAGAGAACAAGAGCTTGGACCAGGAGTTGTGTGGCCTGTTCTGATAGGAAGGGTCTAATCTTCCTATCAGAACAGGCCACACAACTCCGGGTCCACACCTCTATATTATATATATTATATAATATCACACCTCTATATTATATAATATAATACATTTAGAGAAATCCCAGAGTATGTTCCAGTGAGTGATATCCCTCAGTCTGTTACAGAGAGTAAAATCCCAGAATCCGCTCCAGAGAGTGAAACCCCAGAATCCGCTCCAGAGAGTGAAACCCCCCGAATCCGCTCCAGAGAGTGAAACCCCAGAATCTGCTCCAGAGAGTGAAATCCCAGAATCTGCTCCAGAGAGCAAAACCCCCGAATCCGCTCCAGAGAGTGAAACCCCCGAATCCGCTCCAGAGAGTGAAACCCCAGAATCTGCTCCAGAGAGTGAAATCCAAGAATCCACTCCAGAGAGCAAAACCCCCGAATCCGCTCCAGAGATTGAAACCTCCGAGCTCACTCCAGTGACAGAAATTCTCCAGTCCATTCCAGTGAGGGAAATTCCAGAGCCCAACTCAGATGGCATTGCACTGTCCATAATGGCTCTAAAACTTATGTGTGTCTGCGCCACACACAGATTCACACCAGCCCCTGAGCACAGTCCAGAGTCCACTCCAGCCTCTGACCAAAGTCCAGTGAAGGCTCCAGCCCCTGACCAGAGTCCAGTGATGGCTCCAGCCCCTGACCAGAGTCCAGTGAAGGCTCCAGCCCCTGACCAGAGTCCAGTGATGGCTCCAGTCCCAGTCCAGAGAAGGCTCCAGCCCCTGACCAGATTCCAGTGATGGCTCCAGTCCCCGGCCATAGTGGTTGAGCCTAGCTTCCGGGTCAAGGCCGATCCTCCCTTGGCCCCTGAACTGCCGGCGCCTCCTTGGCTTCCTGTATTGCCGGTACTGCCCAGGAGGCTTCCCGTCCCGCCTAAGCCACCTTGGCCTCCTAGGCTCCCTCCCCTGCTGGACTTTTTATGACGCGAGGATGCGCCTTCCGGGAGGGGGGGTGTACTGTCACATTTTGAGTTTGTTTGTGGTCTGTTTTTCTGTTCTAGCCTGAGTTTCATTGTTATTCCTTTTTGCATGTTAATTAGTTCAGTTCATCTTCCCTACCTGTTTGTCTCCTAGGTTACTAATTGATTAGGTTCCTCAGTTCAGGTGTGTTGTATTCATTATCTAGTTAGTTTCTCCCTCTGTTTGCTCTATCTAAGCCCTCTGTTTCAGTTAGTCTCTTGTCTTGCTTTGTAAATGTCTGCGTGTAATGTTGGTTGTATTTCTCCTTGGTAGTCTCCTGTTTTATTTTGTAAGCCTATTTAGTTTATCTTTCTGAGTCACCGTGACTATAATATAATAAACGGTTAATATTGCATAATATCAATAGCGAGGCGTGACTCTTGGACCTTGGCCCTCTCACCCCTTTTTTCCTGGGGAAATAGGTAAACTAAGCCTAAAATCAGCCTTAAAGCCAGCTTACAGTGTTCTCTTTTATAATACTGCATGTTACCTTTGACAAGAAATGCCACAAGCAAACATCAGAGTGAGCGTGAGAGTTATCACAAAAAAAAACAGTAATAAAAATGCAAATCATCATTACAAATAATTGCATCACACAATCGGTGTATTTCAACGGAATATGGTGACAACTGGCCACAAAACTATCAAATTAAACTAAATTTTATGTAAGCCGATGCATCATGACAGCGCTCAGACCAAAGCACACATTAGCGACAGATACTTTCTGCATTAAAGTGAGTCATAAACTGAGAAATCAAATTTTCCTTGAGCTTTTGACATATAAGAGGTCATCATACTATAAGAATATCCTGTAAGTTTCAGAACTGAAAACTTCCTTGTTAGTCCAATAAAAGCTTTTATTGACACCAGGCCCAGCAAACGACAGGTTTTTCAAAGTGGAAATCTATGACGTCAAAGGGAGGCAAGCACCGCCTCTGCAGAAGAAGATCAACACCTACTTCATCACTGCCTGTTTAGCCTCGCCCACCGATTCGCGCATGACATGCAATAGAATAGGTAGCCTAAGTAACATAGGCCTACTTGGTGTTAAACCAGATCGAGCTACCAAGCAATAAACATGCCGTTGAGGATTACAAAATATTGTGCAGTGCCTGGGCTCGACAGTAATGCAACATGTAAGTAACTGTGTTAATTCTAATGCCTGATCTGAAATGTAATGATAGATGTACAGTCAGATGTTCTTTGTCTGTGTGTCAGTAAATCAAACCAGTGACTAAATGTCAACTTGCGTTGTTTCTCTTAGTAGGATGAAAATAATCGGTGATTAAATTCTATAAAGAAAGCGATCAAAGAAGGCTCCCTTGGTAATCGCTGGAGCTGTCAATCAAACAGCACTAGTTTATTAGTGACTGAGTTCTGGACTCGCGCCAAAACTCCCGTTTTATTCAACGAATCTCTTAACTATATCACGTTTGCACTGTTAGTTATGATGAAAGCATTCGTTAGTGTACAGAAACTGAGTTGCAATGACAAGATCACCGCTTTCATACGCTCAACATGTCTGTGATCGGCTACAATGTTTATCTTTGCAACCTTTCATGCCACGATCTAAATATAATGCCATAGATCTAAATGTAATGCCATAGATTTAAATATAATGCCATAGATCTAAATGTAATGCAACACTTTTCACGATTAGTTAACCATGAGAGCTGTAATAGTAAAAACGCGCTAAAAGAGAGAGTAATACTTAGCTATTTCAAATAGAAAGACGTTAGCCAATCACAGCAGTGGGCGTTTACACTGAACTCTCACAGCAGACACGCCCCTTAAAACAGAGCGTTCAGAGCAGAGGGCTAAAATCAGGGTAGGAAAAATGCCTTTTATTTATAAATTATGACAATTTTTTATGTAAAAAGCATTTTAACATTATAAGTGCACCCCAGGAAACATCATAAAACAATAAAACAACGCAGTTCATGACCCCTTTAAAAACTTCCCGTTGATAATAAATCACATCATTAGACTGGCACAGCAGCCGATTAAATATATATAACAGACCATATTAAACTTATGATTTGGGGAAAATTTAACTATTATGCAGAATTACAGCAAATGTGCATGGTCACCCAGATAGTAAATTTACAGACTGACCAGTAATTCTGCAAAATAACTGTTTTCTCAACTAAAGCTTAACATATAAAACAGTGGCAGCGGTGGCCAGAATAAAATCAGTCACGTAACCTATTCGATTTTAAAAAACTTACCCAAACAGCAAACAATTCCAGCAGTAAAGCTTTAGCTTCTTGATTGATGCTGTCATCCAGTTGTATCACTTATAACTACTGTGGTTGAAATGAACAGCTTTGGCTTTCTGCTCAAAATTAAGCTCTGGTGTAGGTCTTCCTTTTCCGAACTCCAGCTTTTCTTTAAAAGTTGTTGCTTGCGGTTTCCATAGCGAATAGCGCTAGCTATTTTATCAGTGTTTTTTTTTCCGATTGTGTTCCTTGCAGCGGGCGGAACGCGTCATAATCGTAGTGATAACAAATCCCACCCATTAAAAGGAACGATGTGATTGGTCAATTTTCCTGTCACTTGAAATTCACCTGTCATTGGCTTGTTATGGCTTAGCCCTCTGTAATTTCACAGCTGGACCAACATCCTAATATGGAAAAATCCTAATATGGAGTAAACGGTTGTCTATACAACACAACACAAACTGAATCAGCAGATTTGAAGGGTTTATTTCCTCAAAAAGATTTAGATGTTTATTGCCAAATGATAAATTACTAAAAATAACATTAGCTCTGATGACTTTTTACTAAAAACGTTTTTACTTTTTAAACTATTATTTAAAAGTTTGTAAATATTATTTTTTACAATAGTTAAATACCCTGACGGTTCCCCCCTGCATAATATAAATGTAATATATACATGTATAACATATCTATTATCATTATATAATGAACAAATATAATTATAATAATAAATTGCAAAATATATGAAATTATTATAGACAGTATGTTCCCGTCCTATGTAAACAATGATTTAGTTTGTTTCTATATTTATTTTTCCTATGGAATTTTAAAAGTGACTTCTGAGATGAAGTTGATACTTCACTGAAACACAACTGAGAAATCTCCTGAGCTATGGAGGCTCGCCATCTACATAAAATATTCCTCTGGGAAAATAAAATAGTCCTCCGGGAGGCTGGCCTTACTCGGATAGTCACACAGATCATTGCTAATGCTTGTAAAATGCTTTTGGGTTATAAAAATGTTGATCAAATATGTAAAAAACACATTAAATTGAGTGTCAAGCCGATACCGAGCACACCAGACCGCCTTACGCTGCTTTGTTTTGCCTGTTATAAACACAGACATGGAAGAGAATCAAAAGACGGCAAGTGTGGCACCAGCCGCCATGGGAAAGGGCCGCAGCGTCTCTCCGCTCCTCTCTTGTCTTTGCATTTCCTTCGGAAGAGAAAAAGACAACAGCGGCAGCTCAAACGTGGCGCATAGTCATGCAGGTTATATCTACGCCTTTTTTCTACAAAGACGTGATGGCAACAAGCACTTAATTTGTGGTTAGGTCTTTATAGTGAGGTGTGCTTATCCCCACAGGAGTTCATTATATCCACAGGCCTGCTTCATTGTGTTCCCCCCCTACCCCCCCGACACACTCCTCTTGTGGGGTGATTTAATGCAATTCTCTCGGTAATAAACAACTGAAGTGCATGACCACAAACACGCCGCATATATTATCCTCTTGTTTTTTTCTCCTTCTTTTTTTCCTCTTTGGAAGGTTATTCTATCATGTAAATGAGTCTGTGCCAAAACATATTTTATTAACATGTTATTATTCTCGCAGAGTATCATTTGCAGTCAAGAATGTGATTTTTATTGCCCTTCAGTGGACTATTATAGATTATTTTATAATGCAAACAGTGAGGCCTTTAAATAGATGATGAGAGGATGATTTTAAATATGATGATATTAAAACGTCAAATGGAAGGAATTCATATAAAATCATAAAAGCATTTAAATAAAATTTTCCTTTTAGAGTCCAAGCTGGATCAACGGCCAAAAAAGCACTTATGCTATTTAACGCCAGCAAAAAATAATAAACACAATTAATATCTTTCCTAGCAAAGAAATAAAAGCATATGATTTAGCAGGGTGATTCATAAAAGTCATTAAAAAAACCTTTGTTGAATTAGGCAAAGACAGTACACGTGAATAAAAACTTTAACTTATAGATATCACCCAGTTGATCACAGTATACTTTTCTGAAATGTTATGTTTGGAAATGAGGTACTATCTAATTAAATATGCACTCATTTGCATAGATTTCCAGAACAGAAATCTGAACATTGGATTAAGCTAGGTTCAAAATTCTTGTTCCATCTTGTTGGTATATTAAAGGCCCGTTCACACCAAGAATGATAACTATAACGATAACAATAAATATATAGTTCTAAAAATACTTCTAAATATGAAATAGCAGACTTCACACCACAACTAATGATAACAGCACAGAGAAACAATATCGTTGCAATCATTTTCAGAGTGATTTTTTTTCCAGCTGATGAATGATAAAAACATTGACAGCCAATCAGATTCCATCCTGTTTTAAAGAGCCCGAGCATTTAAAGTGACAGACAACAATACTGCAGCGCGCAATTATAATAAACAGAATAATATCTTCTGCTGGCGTGGACGCGAATATAGATATTGTTACAGTTATCTTTATAGTTATCATTCTTGGTGGGAATGGGACTTTAAACGTTTTTACAGAGGGGATTTTGGATATCTTTTTTTCACTCCATAAATCGATGTTTTCTTTCCTGTAAAAAATGTATGATCAATAAGTTATGGCAACATACGCAGGGGCGGGTCTAGGGGGGGCCAGTGCCCCCGTGTCAACAAGCTTGGCCCCCCCTCTGGCCCCCCTAAATTTGGAATGGTATCGCACCAAACAATTTTCTGAAACTGGTTGCAATGTGCAGTTTTTGCTGTGGCGGTATGTGATGAAAAGAGTAATTTATTGTGTCATAACCAATAGCAATATCCAGTGCAGAGAAGCAAAACCACACGAGAAGTAGTGATGTCCGTTTATGAATGATTCGTCACACTGTTTGCGTTCGCTTAAATAGTTGTAAAACGCGGGCTATAATGGTTGCTACGCACTTGATTATAGATAAAATAAGCTCTATTTATACACGTTGTGTTGTGTGTGTAACTTCACCCATACGCAGCAGTGATACTGTAGATTAATTTTACTGACTTGACAACTTTGAATTCTGTTCAGTCATTTCGTTTATTTAAACATACTGGTAGTTAAAACTTAATTTTTCAATGGCTAATTTCTCCGAACACGTCCACATATGCAATTTTTGATCATATTCCGAATTAGGAAGTCATTATAATGCAGCCAAAGATAAATTATGACCAACCCAATGAAAGAACCGTTCATGAGCGACTATCACAGATATACCCGAGAAAAGATACAGGTAAAAGAAAATATTTAATTTCAGTCATGTTCACGTATAGCGAGAAATAATATTATTCTATCCAATTGTCCAGTGTTGCTTATACAGTATTAGATGTTTGTTTTCAAACAATAAATGATCATGACTATCCTATGCAAACTTTGCAAAGAGTCCGCTAACAGAGAACAGATGTAGGCTACAAAATAACATGTAAAATAAATGGTTTAGTTTTGCTTTTATCAATTGAGCAGGCATGATGATATTACAGATACATTAAGTTGATTTGTGTTAGGCCCATCTGTAAGATTATGCAGCAGGTTTTTTTTTTTTTTTTTTTTTTACATTTTTTGTTATCAATTTGTTTTGTGTAATATAGTGTCAAGTTTACATATGCAGAAAAGTGCCTAGATATTAAAAGTGTGTTATGTTATCACTGCTCAATATCACAATACAATACAAGATTACTTGTCAAATAAATAAATGAACTTGAAATCATTTTACTTCATGTGTAGTGATTGCAGAGTGATACAGTACATGGCCAAATAAAAATGACTTTCAATAATCCGGAAAATAGGTTAAAGGGTTATTTCACCCAAAAAGAAAATAAAAACACCTAAGATTGTAACTCACCCTCATGTTGTTCCAAAAACCTGTATTAGTTAGAATGTCGGTAACCAAACCATTTCAGTGCTGCTTCTATGTTCAACATAAGAAAGTCATATTTGGAACGAAATGGGGGTGAGTAAATGGTGATAGAATTAAAATTTTTAGGTGAACTACCTATCTAACTACCTTTAAGATAAATGTTAACGTGTGCCTCCTAAAAGCACAAGTGGCCCCTGCCTGGCCTCCCCCCAGTTACCGTGGTCTAGAACCGCCACTGAACATACGTTTTTAATAAGTTATATAAGATTCAACTAATCTTTTAAGTCAGTTTAATGTAATTTAAGTTGAAATGACTTAAACATCCAAGTTGATTGTACTTAAAAATTTAAGGCAGCAACTTTTGTTGAGAGTTGTGTGCCTTGACAAGACTTTTTAAGTTAAAAGCCTATCTGTTACTCAATAGATGAACAAAAGTATTTAAGTTGACTTTAATTGAATTAGTGAATTAAGCAAATTAGTTGAGTTAACTTAACAAGTTGAAAGTGATAGATTGCCTTATTTTTTCAAGTTAGGTCAACTTTAACTTTAGTGTCAGGGATGACATATTTTTGAAGGCCAAAACCCGAAAACGAGTTAGTATTTTAGCACTTCCAGTTCCATTGTCCCGAAGTCAATGGGTTTTTTGAATGGGTTTTTGGTTAAATGCTTGAAATAAGGTCTGTGGTGGAAACAAGCTCAAGATATTTTCATGTTTTATTCAACGATATAAAATACATCAGTAATACCCTCTTGTGATTTTTTTAAAGCTTTTACTTGTCTTGTAAAAGGTGGTTATTAACAAGTGGCTAAATGGGTAGCACTTTTTTTTTTACAGCCCTGTTCCGCATGTACATACTATGTACTTATTATAGTAATTATAATAACTGTGTAATAACTAGGTACTAACCCTGAACTTACCCCTAAACCCAACCTTTTGTTAGTCACAGACCTTATTTTCTGCAAGAGTCTGTACATGTACTAGAAAAACACTTTATGTGAGAATACCTAAGAATACTAATTCAAATAATATTTTAATTCAAGGTTAAGATAATGGGGATGAAGTCATTGATCTGAATTTTTCTTTGTACACAGGCTTTGTTTGTATCTTCGATTGCCTCTGTGCACAATTTTACACACACACATACACACAGCTGCTACAAAACGGCATCCATAAGCGTGTTCTCTCACATACAGGGCTGTGTTCTTTAACGTCTCGGTTCAAGTGTTCGTTTTTAAACCTTCGCCTTGAGCTGCGGCGACTGCAGACCATCTGTGGCAGCGGAGGGGACAACTGTTGCTAACTAAATTAGCCAGCTCCATCATCTTGATACATCAGTGGAGTACCTGGGCTCTCGATGACCTTTCCCTCTCCCTGTACCCAGCCCTCTGTCCTCGCTAATATAGATGCAAACAGAACTGGGTCAAGCTCCAGGTATAAATCTTCCTTGGCAAGGCACAGTGCTGTTTGCCAGGTCTCCACCGCGGGCACGTGTGACGGACAGAGAAAGAGAGAGAGGGAGAGACGTAGAGAAAGTGGATGGGGACCAGGGCTGGAGGCACGGATGGCATCGTCACTGCCCGTGGGTAAAGAGCAGGCGGTTCGGTGCCCAAAGGCCTGCCTCCTGCTCAGCTAGCAGTTGGTCTGTACTTTGTGTTTCTTCTAATGGCAGAGTGTGTTTTTATAGGAGGGCTGACCAAGCATTTATTTCCTGTGCCATGTTTTTCAAAGGAAATTAAAAGAGCGCATAAAAATTACATGATTCTCAAAAAACTGATTTTTTTTTTGTCATTTTATGGGTTCACTTTGAAGAATTTCTTCATTTCCATTATATATTTAAAAATAGATTTTAAATTTTTTATATAATATCGTTTGTCATCCATCATGTTCATAAACAAAGGAAAGAAGGTCCAGCTAATATGATGAGAAGGGTATAGCTGCAGCCTTGAGATCACCAAATGGGGGTGGGAGCTCCAAAACGGAGCGTGTCTTCGTCCCATTGACAGACAGACACATGGGGTGCTTCTCAATACTCCAATTCATGCTTCCTCGTTTCCTCGCGCCTCTATCCTCCAGCCCGTGACCCAGAAACCGATCAAACCGTCTTGAAGGACATCTCAATTCTCTAATTGCACCACAAGGAGGCGAAGAACGAGGAGTGAGGAAGCTTCCTGAGGATTCATGTGCGAGGATACACAGGTGTTAAGGAGCTAAGGACACGAGGAAAGGAAGTGAGAAGCACATCATGCATGATATTTCCCCCCCCAAACCAGTTTAGCGCAAACTCCGCCCCACAGACGATTCTAAAGATGTCATTGGTCATGTCAATGACAGTGCTGATTTCCTACACAATGCTAAAACAAATACGAACCCCTAACCCTACCCTACACCCCACCTTCGGCCGTAACTCCCCAACCGGACCTCACCAGACAATGGAGCCTTTTTAGTTGCACCCAACGTCACTGCCCCATCCTACCCTTCAAATCCCACAAAGCAACACAGTCAAACATTCCCACATGCCACGCTGAGACGGCTTGCGGGGATTCCTGCTTATATCTCGGTGAGGGGTGGGGACCTGAAGTTTCAAACTCGGCCCCCCGTCCGCGTCCCCTCTGCCCTGTCTGAACGCCACCAGACACAAGCTCCGGGACCCCCATCAGTTCATCTTTCAGCGAGAAACAGTGTTTATTTTCAACTTTTAGTTGGCAGAAGCAAAAGTCTTTTCTTGTGGACATTCCGCCCACCTTTTCGAGTTCACGCCCGGTTTTGGAGTTTTTCGGTCTGTAGCTATATCTGCTTGAAAATGACAGGAGATTAGCCACATTTTTCACAACGATTTGGTTCCTATTTCTGAGGTGTTGCGCTGGATAGCACCGCCTACTCTGAAATCTCATTGGTTTAAAATCTCATTCCTCATTAAACTTCAATTAAATGTGATTGGCTGTGATTTTGTCACGTTGCGTAGCAGTTTTGATTTTAGTATGTGTTCAAAATCGTCCCCTATACCCTCATTCACTATTCCCTACATTACTCCACTAATATAGACCACTTGAAGGAGTGGATGAAAACGAGCGAGTTCATTACTCGCTATTTCCTACATTAGTCCAGTAATAAGTCCACTTGAAGGACTGAATGAAAATGAGGGCTGCCACTGGAAGGGCTGCCACTTTTGCATAGTTTGTGCTTGCGGTTTAATAATCATTTAAACTTAGCATACTAGCAGCTCCAGTAGTAATGAAAAGATTTATGTTGAACCTTGCCATGGAAACTAGCATGTATACACCTTAATTATACAATTTAATAATCAATTAAAAAGGAATTTATACCTGTATGATATTATGCCGTACCCACATTGGACAAGCGGTTTGGAAAACGGATGGATGGATGATTCAGCTGTGGGCGCTATCTTCTGGTCAGATGCAGGAATTAATTTGGCACGACCCTCACATTGTATTATGGGTATTCTCTAGCCGTTGACCTTACATCAGCTGTACACTCGTTATTGCGGTGCATTATGGGATTGAATGAGTGCACTCCATAACATCCACTATGGTTTCGGACACCACTACAAATGGCTGCCCTTTCAAATATAGGGGCAATTTCGGACACAGACCCAAAGTCTTTGCGTGTGGAGACTCCTCCTCTTTTGGAGGTACCGCCCACCTTTGGAGTTTATACCCTGCTTTGGAGTTTTCCGGTCTGCATCAATATCTACTTGAAAATGATGGGAGATTAGCCACATTTCAATTTGGTTCATATTTCTGAGGTGTTGTGCTGGGTAGCACCGCCTACTCTGAAATCTCATTTTCGTTTTCAAACATGAGAGAACAAATCAAAAAGCTTTGATCCTCTTTACACTGATAAACTTATTCTTGTCAATCTCTTGGTTTTGAATGGAGTTGCATCCTCACAGCAATAGAGTTTTTAGGCGTAATCAAGTTACGTTTCAACCACCTTGTGCAAAGGACAGTCGTTTTATGGACATCATGTCACAGCGGTGACATACCGTCTGTGTAAAATTAAATCCTCACTTCAACATTACATCTGTGTGAAATCATAACTCAGGTTTGAGAGAACACAGGCCTAGTCTGCAAAATACAGTCCTAATCAATTTTACAGCTGCCTTCTGGCACTGCACAGGTAATGAGTAAGAAGTGGCTACAAATCCAAACTCTGACAAAACCATGAGTGACTATCAACTCTTGTTTTGTAAAATTGGAGAAGCTTTATTGCCTTAACGTCTGTTGGAGCTACGCTCACTCAATATTTACAGCCTGGGTGCAAAAGTGTTGACATGATTTAAATGGACATTTGCTGAGGCACTTTTTATTGCGAAGGCTTTTAGTAGCTGTCTTTTTCACAGCAGCGACGGACCGTTCCATTGCGCCGTTACACAGGGGTGTTATTTGGAGAGATTTCATGGAATAGTGCCATTTTACCCAGACAGACCAATTCCACAGGCTGCCATTAGCCTCATGCTCCAACATACACACACCTGCGGCTGATATGTTCTTTCCTTTGAGCTTCTTTTTTTACGTAATATATAACTGGCCCTTGGGTGCTGTGAGGTAATGTGTGCTGAAAGCTTACTATCCATGCTTCTGTTGTTGTGTTTCTCCGCTAGCTCCTAACACAACACTTGTCATTTTGAGGTACTTTAACTCTGTCAGTCCCAGAACAAAGGTTAATAAGTGACCTACTGACTGAATTTAGCAAGTTAAAGGTTGGGTAGGCAACTTTTTTCATAAACACTTTTTGTTATACTGGTTGAAACTCTCCACATCCTGATAGCAATCAATAATAGAAGTGGTCTAAATATTAAAACGTACATAAACCATCTGGTCCGAATGCAATGATACGATGTCCTACCTGCCTGTCAACATATGTATTTCCATACCTCGGCGCACCTGCTTGCGCAGATATCACACGCCATTGGTGCGTTCAATGTGGCCTTCAGATTAGCTCAAGAACAGTGCGTAGAGAGCTTCATGGAATGGGTTTCTATGGCCGAGCAGCTGCATCCAAGCCTTACATCACCAAATGCAATGCAAAGTGTTGGATGCAGTGGTGTAAAGCTGGACTCTAGAGCAGTGGAGATGTGTTCTCTGGAGTGACAAATCACTCTTCTCTGTCTGGCAATCCAATGGACGAGTCTGGGTTTGGCAGTTAGCAGGAGAACGGTACTTGCCTGATTGCATTGTGCCAAGTGTAAAGTTTGGTGGAGGGGGGATTATGGTGTGGGGTTGTTTTTCAGGGGTTGGGCTTGGCCCCTTAGTTTCAGTGAAAGAAACTCTTAATGCTTCAGCATACCAAGACATTTTGGACAATTTCATGCTCCCAACTTTGTGGGAACAGTTTGGTGATGGCCCCTTCCTGTTCCAACATGACTGCATACCAGTGCACAAGGCAAGGTCCATAAAAACATGGATGAGCAAGTTTGGTTTGGAGTCCTGACCTCAACCCGATAGAACACATTTGGGATGAATTAGAGCGGAGACTGCGAGCCAGGCCTTCTCGTCCAACATCAGTGCCTGACCTCACAAATGCACTTCTAGAAGAATAGTCAAAAATTCCCATAAACATACTCTAAACCTTTTGGAAAGCCTTCCCAGAAGAGTTGAAGCTGTTATAGCTGCAAAGGCTGGGCCAACTCCATATTAAACCCTACAGATTAAGAATCGGATGTCATTAAAGTTCATGTGCATGTAAAGGCAGCCGTCCCAAAACTTTTGGCAATATAGTATATTTTGGGGGCTTCCTTCCTTCCATTTCGGGTCGCCCCTCAACAGTGCATAAGAGTTAGTGGTGGTGATGTTGAAATCATGTGGCTAAAGTGTAGTTCGTTTATAGCCTATGTTTAGCTTTTTGCGATTGTATTTAGGCTTCAAAATTCATAAAAGTTGTGTTCATTTGTGACGATTATCAAGGTGAACAAAACATCTAAGAATCATAAACTTTCATGGTTACAGATCTTATTTTCTACAATAATCCTATTGGCCTACAAAAATATGTCTGCAGCACTCTATAGGGTTCAATTTAGTTTTGGATCCTACTGAGAGCAAACAAGGTTTTTAAAATTGGTTTTAGATTAAAAACTCTTAGGATAGGATAGCATAATAATATTTTATAACTGCTATATCTCATTTTCATCAGAGACCAATGATCAAAGGAAAGAACCAATGCTTCCAAACCAAAGGACTGCAGCAAAACATTCATATACTTGAACGTATTTTGACAACTAAAACAAACCTTTTTAACGTCATTTTAAAGGAACAGTTTTTTGATCAATCAATCAATCAATCAATCAAATCAATAATCACTCATGTTCCACACTCGTATGACTTCTGCATAATACAAAAATAAATTTTGAAGGATTCCCTTTCTTTTATCTATGTAATTGCAAAATAAGGTGCAAGCTTTCAAGTCAGTGAGTCAGCAAGATCCAAATCAGTCGATTCGCAAATAAATAATTTAAGCTGCGTCTGAAAACTGAAAAATGCTGCCTTTGGAGGACACAATCCAAGTTAGGAAGGCATCAAGGCACGTCTGAATCCTGAGATACTGATCGATTATCTGATCGATTTTTGAAGGCAGCATAGATGTATCCTTCACTGCCTTTGATATCCCACAATCCTGTGCTTTCCATTCTATGACAGATGAGCTAGAAAAATAAAGACGGCGTCTGAAAGTTGCGGTTGGTGGTCAGTTTGTGTGTCAATGTACGTTTTTGACCAACGTTTTCCACTGTAGATCAGACGCCATCTTTCTTTTTCTAGAAACAGTCATGTCTAGCGAGAAATTACAATTATAGTAAATAAATATTTGCTCAGTTCTCACCAAAGCTCACTCTATTTTGCTGTAGATCATTAAACCGTTATGCTGCCTCAGTAGTCTGTCCGAAATCAGTTTCATGAGGTACATTTGTGCACAAATGCTGCCCGCAAAGTCATTGCCTATAAGGCAGCGTCTGCCTAAGTTTTCAGATGCAGCCTCAGACTGGTTTTGTGAACTATATGAACTGACTCATTCAAAAGATTTGACTCAATAGAACTATTCGTTCATAAATTCATTTGGGCTTGATTCGATTGCTCCTGTCTGCCTCCTCTTTGTCCTGCTGCCTGCTGTGCTCGCGTGTGCTTTGCTTGCTTTTGAATCTTTATTTGATATCATTCCCTGTTGTTTAAACTGCTAAATATAACTTACCCATCACCATATATTGTCTATTATTGCCTACCACATTAAATCTGACATCGCTAGCTTTTAATCTAAATCACTATCACGCGTTAGCATTTCGCTAGCCTGTTAGCTTGCCATCTCTGCACTCGGGTCTCTTGTTTTCTGAGTTCATTAAACAACTGTGGTGAGTTGGATTAGTAAATAGACTCCATCAAACAACTGTGGTAAATTGGATTAATCAACAAATACGGTAAGCAATGTCTTCTTCTCCTGTCATTGTCACTTGCACTGCATGTTTCATGTTTAGTATATCTTTCTCCGTTGGCGAACAGGGCTTCACATGTGATAAATGTAAGGAGATAGTCAGGCTGACGGAGAAGATTTCAGAATTAGAGACACGCATCCAGACTTTATTTGAGAGTAGTGAGAATGTAACAGCTTCAGACACTGCTTTGGATGCGAATAGCTTAGTGAACTCTGTACATTGTTCGCTTGCAATCAAAAACACACTCTTCCGTTCCGATTAGAACATCAAACAGGTTCTCCCCACTCAGTGATGCACCCACTGAGAATCCTGTTGAAAGTGCCCTAGTTATTGCCGATTCTATTACACGGAATGTGAAAATAGAGACACCAGCCACCATAGTCACATGTTTAGCGGGAGCCAGAGCGCCTGACATCAAAGCAAATTTAAAAGTGCTGGCTAATGCTAATCGTAAATTCTCTAAGATTATTATTCACGTCGGCACAAATTATGTTCGACTTCGCCAGTCGGAGATCACCAAAATTAACATTAAAGAGGTGTGTAAACTCGCAAGTACGATGGCAGATGACGTTTTTTGCTCTGGTCCCCTCCCCGTTAAAAGGAGTGATGAGATACTTAGCAGACTATCATCACTCAATGGCTGGTTGTCTAAGTGGTGTCCGCAAAATAACATAGGGTTCATAGACAACTGGAAAAGCTTTTGGGGCAGACCTGACCTGTTGAAAAAAGATGGCATCCATCCTTCCTGGGATGGTGCCGCTCTTCTCTCTAGTAATTTGGCACACAGTCTTAGAGCTAAACCTTGACTAGCTGGGGCCCAGGTCAGGAAGCAGACGGACTGGCTTACCCGACCGCCTGCTAGCTGTCTCACGTCACAGAAGTCAGATAAATCCCAGCACATAGAGACTCTTTCACCTAGATATTATCACATAGAGACTGTGTCTGTTCCACGAATTAGTAAATACAAAAAAACATCAAAACCATTCAACGGTAAAAATTTAATTGATGTCCAACAAATAAACAACGTTAGTTAGGAACCTGGGTGTGCTCTTTGATACCAATCTCTCATTTGAAAGCCACGTTTCTAGCATCTGTAAAACTGCATTCTACCATCTTAAAAATATATCTAAATTACGGCACATGCTTTCAATGCAAAATGCTGAACAGTTAGTTCATGCGTTCATGACCTCAAGGCTAGATTATTGTAATGCTCTACTGGGTGGTTGCCCTGCTCGCTTAATAAATAAACTGCAGCTTGTCCAAAACGACCATATATATGACCATATTAGCCCGGTTCTGGCAACACTGCATTGGCTCCCTATTAAACATTGTATACATTTTAAAATCTTGCTGATTACTTACAAAGCACTAAATGGTTTAGCTTCCCAGTACTTGAGCGAGCTCTTAACGCATTATACTCCATCACGTCTATTGCGGTCTCAAAATTCTGGCCAGTTGATAATACCTAGAATATCAAAATCAACTGCAGGCGGTCGATCCTTTTCCTATTTAGCACCTAAACTCTGAAACAGTCTTCCTAGCATTGTTCGGGAAGCAGACACACTCTGTCAGTTTAAATCTAGACTAAAAACACATCTCTTTACTATGGCATACACATAAAACATTTTTAATTTATATTATTCAAATCAGTTAAATGATTGTTTTAGGCTGCATTAACTAGGTCAGCCGGAACCGGGAACACTTCCCATAACACCTGATGTACTCGTTACATCATAAGAAGAATGGCATCTACACTAATGTAGTAATCTACACTCTCTGTTTATCCCGAGGTTTACTGCAGTCGGCCGGATCCGGGCCGTATCCGGACCAGATGGTGGACCTTAGCCTGGACATGATGAACGCATCCCTGAAGTGTCTGTAGAGACCGTGTCAATTAAACTCCCCCCTGTAAATGCCACATCGACACGACATCCTCATTAAACCCGTCCCCGGCGTGACGACTCCAATCTTTCAAATAATCCTAAAAAAAGCCGAATCAAATTCTGTTGCATTATTTTCCTGTTACCACTGTGAAGCTGCTTTGAAACAATTGGCATTGTAAAAAGCGCTATATAAATAAAGGTGATTTGATTTTGATTTAAATGAGGCATTGCTACTTGTGTCAAGGAAAGCTAGGGTGGAAGTCAAGATTTTCAGTGAATTACAACTTAAATTTTGCCTGTTACTTACATAAAGCTGTCAAATGACTTCAGAGGACTTGAAATACAGTGAATACAAGTCACGATTTTATGGTGTTTTTGCATTCTTTTTGAATTTTTAAAGCCTCAGCCCTTGTTCATTGTAATTGCATGGAAAATATGCTTTCTATTTTCTCCTTTGGTGTCCCACAGATGAAAAAAAGTCAAGGAGAACAACATGAGGGTGAGTAAATGACAAAACATTAATTTTTGGGTGAACTATTTCTTTAGGTAATTGATGATATTTAATATATAATTGATTTTTTTTTTTTTTTAACCAAACAATTGTAGCAAAGCTTGAAATTAAATATTATGAACAACTGGGTTGGAAACAGGATGATGTGAAGAAATGTTGCTCCCACATTTACATCATTTACTCAACTCTTTTAATGCATCATAAAGGCAAAATGAAAGAGAATTCAAAATAAATCCTATTGATTAGGCACACTTTTCCCTTCAAGTTGTTTCACATACTTCAAAACAACGACATATATACGGGAAGTGCCAGAAGACAAACTGCAGTACAGTACAAACAAATGAAATAAATGATTATGGAGAAGCATTCCCCACGGTGAAGGCTGAGTACCAGAGGAGTTTGTGAACTGGGGTTTTGGTTCCTTTTTTGCTCTGATCTTAAACCTGTTTCTGTGATGAGATACCTGATGTTACATTTTCAAAACTCTGGTCCAAGATCAGCATAAAAAGACAACCACCCTGGGGCTCTAAGAAGGACTAAAAAATACACCTGCACGAGTGCATGCATCAGGCGGACTCCAGGCCGCTCGGCAGATAAATCGTGGTCTCTCCGGCCTCCAGGTGCTCTTGCTAGTCGGAGCGATATTTCCTGCTCAGCTCCTCACAGTGCTGTGGCACTGCCCGGGGATGCAGCAAGACTAAATGAAACACGGACACTGTACAAGTTTCCAATCAAAATTTCCATAATTCATTTCCACGCCATTTTTTTTTTCCTGGAGTGCATATTGGAGGGAGGGAGGGAGGGAGAAGGAAACCCCGAGCACACTCTCTCAGGGAATAGGAATCCATGGGTTGTCGGAAGAAGCTACCGGGCATCAAAGTAGAAATGCTCTGACATATTCAGCCACTGCCAAAAATGACATTTAAAGGACTGAAAGACAAAAATAAACTGAAAACACTAGAAATGTTGACACTTAGTCAAGTTATCCAGATTTAAGCATATCTAATTTAAATGCTGGTTGATAATGATTTGCACTGATTGCAAATCAGCCAATATTGTGGGGGGGTTTTTTTCCGTCTAAAGATATGATCCAATATCCAGAACAGAAAAGATTTTTAATTGTTTCCACATTGACACAAACATAACTAAATTATTATTACACTACAAATTAATACTGTAATAATAATAATAACAACAATAAAATATTATTTCAGATTATTATTATTATTTTGAATTATTATTTTATTATTAATAATAATAATAATTCTAAAGAATAACAAGAATATTCATTATTATTATATTAACATTATTTATGAATTGTTATTATTATTAATATTGTTATTATTTTTAACTACGTAACAATAGATTACAAACAAATTAAAAATAATAATAATCAAAATCATAGTTTGGACAGTTCTTCTTCTTCTTCTTCTTCTTCTTCTTCTCCGTTAGTGTTTGCTGATATACTCACCTTGTGCACTCAGTTTGTTTGTGAAATCACCATCCCTCTATGAGTCTGCTTCCCCGACATGCTGTACTCCCTCTCCCAAAATGGCCTTTAGATTGAGGTATATGCAGAGGAATTCTTAGAGCTGTGTAGCGCACAGTGTATCGTGATGATGAAATACTAATGATCATTTTTCATGGAGGCTTAGATGAGTCACTATACTCTTGGATGCCTTGGGTTGCTACGAACTGCATTTTGGAGGGAGCAATATATTCTCTGTGCTCACCTGCTAAGCCGATCCACCTCCAAAACCTCACTTCTTCTGAAGTTTCCGAGCCTGTTCCTGAAAATATAATCTCCAAGTCTGTTTCAAGGAATAATTTTCCTGTCTGTTCCAGAGAATGCATTCCCCGAATCCGTTCCAGTGAGCGAAATCCCTGAGCCCGTTCCGGAGAGCAAAATCCCAGAGCCCGTTCCAGTGAGCGAAATCCCCAAGCTCGTTCCAGTGAGCAAAATCCCTGAGCCCGTTCCAGTGAGTGAAATCCAGGAGCCCACTCCAGAGGAAGCTGTTCTGGAGCCCGCTCTGAAAATATAATATCCAAGTCTGTTTCAAGGAATAATTTTCCCATGTCTGTTCCAGAGAATAATCACCGAATCCGTTCCAGAGAACGAAATCCAGAGGAATCTGTTCCAGAGCCCCAGAGCTTGTTTCAGAGCCCGCTCCAGCCCCAGTGCCCATTCCAGAGCCCGTTCAAGCCCCAGAGCCCAGCGAAGAGGCAGCGCATAACCCTGCAGCTCCTCCCGTCATTAAGCTCCACCGCCCATAGTTCCCTCGTCATGGCCATAGAGACGTCTCCTTCCTTGCTCCCTGAGCTGCCGGCACCTCCCTGGCTCACTGCACTGCCGGCTCCTCCCTGGTTCCCTGAGCTGTTGGCTCCTCTCTGGCTCCCTGAGCTGCCGGTGCCTCCCTGGCTCACTGCACTGCCGGCTCCTCCCTGGTTCCCTGAGCTGTTGGCTCCTCCCTGGCTCCCTGAGCTGTCGGCACCTCCCTGGCTCCCTGAGCTACCGATGCCTCCCTGTATCGCTGGTGCCGCCCTGGAGGCTGCCCTTCCTGCTGGCACCGCTTGGTCACTTGCTCCCTACCGTTCATCCCGTCCAACACCAGGGTCCCTGGATGGATTCTGTTTGGTGTGAGGTCACACCTTCTAGGAGGGGGGGGGTTGGGGTAGTACTGTTACGATTCACCTGTCACCTCTGCACTACAGTTCCCAGAATGCTTCCTGCTTCCCACCTGCACACACTCCACAATCATCCACACCTGCCATCATTCACCCTCATCAGCTCCACTCCATTTAAACCTGTTCCACACACTCATCTTCTGGTTGAGCCAGCTCCACAGACTCATTGTCTGTTCTATGACTAGGACCCTCAGATGTACTGGATGATTACCTTACCTGAGATACTTACCTGGACTACTTACTTCTATGATTGTCTCCACGTCTCCGCTTCCTTTGGATTCCTTCTCCAGTTTCCCTTGTGTTCACCTCCAAAGACCTCCAAGAGAAAGTAATATATATCCTTAATTGTGTGTGTGTGTGTGTGTGTATGTGTGTGTGTGTGTATGTGTGTGTGTGTGTATGTGTGTGTGTGTGTGTGGTGCAATCTTACCTGACCTTGGACAGTTCTTCTTCATCTTCTCTGTTGGTGTTTGCTGATACACTCACCTTGTGCACTTAATCTGTTAATAAACTGTTTGTGAAATCACCATCTCTCTACGAGTCTTATGTTAAAAGAAGATAAAAGGGTTCTAAAACAAACAATAAACAGAAAATATTCATATTTATGTTATGTTATTTTATAATAATTGAATTAATGTATAACAGGAATATTAATATGAATAAACAAAACATATATTATATATTGAAAGAAGATAGAAGACATCTAATACAAACAGAAAATATTCAATATTCATATGTTCAGAAAATATTTTTTGCCAGCTGGTCAGCTTTGTAAAAATTTGTTTCTGTTGAACTTATTATTATTAAAAAATAAAGGTTAATTCTGAATTAGCATTTTCAGTTCCGTTTAATTTATCCAGAATTTTCGGATTTAACCAAGACTTTTCATTTTAGTCATCTGTAGTACCAATCGGTATGAACTGATGGACCAAACCAGCTGTCTGTGCCGCTCAGTATGGCAGGACTTTGAAATCCTCCACAGCAGCGATTCTTAACGCTGTACATTTCAAAGCTACTTCCTCACAGTTGTTTCTTACCTTATCAATAAATAACGTCTCGCTCTTTTCCTCCTTTCCCACTCTCTCTTTATATTTACCTCACTAGCTTGTTCGCTTCTTCAAGTCTTTTAGTTAGCATTGGATGTCTAGGGGCTGCTATAAAGAGCAGTAGCTATTCTCTTTGTCTGTACAGTTAAACGTTTCTCAGCAGTTCGGTTTGTGTTTTCCCCCTAACGCTCTCCCAAAACCATTTTTTATCAGTCCCAAAACGACTGGCCAAGCAGATAAACACGTTTGATCAGGACTACTTTGTTGTTTACTTTGTATATTTCCAAAAGAGACAAAAGGCCTCAGACTCAAGCAACCACCCATAAAGCATGCACACGCATGTTGCTATGGAGATGCAATTAAAGTTTAACTGCACTCTCAAGCCAGACTTTCTGATCCCTCATCTTCGCCGCACTTCCACCTTTAAATTGTTTATGTCTCCTTTACATATCATTTATAATACATTTTATTGACGGTTTTGTCAAAGAGCTTTTAATTTGAACTGGCAAAGGAGTGAATTTGGGAAGCTGCAACAAACCAGAAACGCAGCCAACTTGTAATCCAAGCACGAGAGTAAAACGTTCCTCCCGCTGTCTCTATCTTTCCACCCCCTCTCTCTCTTCTTTCTCCGTTGAAAGGGCCTGGACACCAGGTGCTCATGTAGATGTAGAGCATTTTTCCCTGTGGCGTGATAAATTGGTCCACATAAAGAGGGTATTCATCCAAAAAACTACAGTCTGCCTCTCATAGTCCTGCGCAGAGAAAAAACAGACAGAAAAGCAACATATATCGCTTAAGTCAACATACACTTCGCAATCGCTGCCATACTGTCCACAGGTTAAAAATTCTGTCATCATTTACTCACCCTCATGTTGTTTTCAAATGTCTATTACTGTCTTTCTTCTGTGAAACATAAAAGATTTTGATGAACGTTTTAACTATTTTTGTCCATACACTGAAAGTCAATGGGGTCCAAACATCTTCATTTGTTTTCCGCAAAAGTCGTAAAGGTTTGGAACAACATGAGGGTGAGTAAATGACGATATTTAACTATATAATTATCCCTTTACAGATGATATGAAATCAAAACTGAATTTTTATGGGTTTTTGTCTATGTCTATTAGCTTATAGGCCAAGACATTTTATGCTAGTGGACTCATAACAGTTCACAAATATTTTTTTAGTAGAAATACACATATTAATATGCAAACTTCTGAGAAAACTAGGCCAAAAATATAGACTTGAATAATATATTAATAAACAAATAAATGTAATTTTAGGCCTATTTTCTCAGAAGTCTGCATATTAAAGTAATAATAATAATAATGATGATAATAATAATAAATAGTAGTAGTAGTATTTTCTTTATATTTTATGTATTGTTTATTTCATATTTTGACCTGTTTTCTCAGGTGTATATATTACAGTAATAATAATAATAATAATAATTACTATTATTATTTTTAAATATTATGTGTATATATATATATATATATATATATATACAGTGGGGAGAACAAGTATTTGATACACTGCCGATTTTGCAGGTTTTCCTACTTACAAAGCATGTAGAAGTCTGTAATTTTTATCATAGGTACTCTTCAACTGTGAGTGACAGAATCTAAAACAAAAATCCAGAAAATCACATTGTATGATTTTTAAATAATTAATTTGCATTTTATTGCATGACATAAGTATTTGATCACCTACCAACCAGTAAGAATTCCAGCTCTCACAGACCTGTTCGTTTTTCTTAAAGAAGCCTTCCTGTTCTCCACTCATTACCTGTATTAACTGCACCTGTTTGAACTCGTTACCTGTATAAAAGACACCTGTCCACACACTCAATCAAACAGACTCCAACCTCTCCACAATGGCCAAGACCAGAGAGCTGTGTAAGGACATCAGGGATAAAATTGTAGACCTGCACAAGGCTGGGATGGGCTACAGGACAATAGGCAAGCAGCTTGGTGAGAAGGCAACAACTGCTGGCGCAATTATTCGAAAATGGAAGAAGTTCAAGATGACGGTCAATCTCCCTCGGTCTGGGGCACCATGCAAGATCTCACCTCGTGGGGCATCAATGATCATGAGGAAGGTGAGGGATCAGCCCAGAACTACACGGCAGGACCTGCTCAATGACCTGAAGAGAGCTGGGACCACAGTCTCAAAGAAAACCATTAGTAACACACTACGCCGTCATGGATTAAAATCCTGCAGCGCACGCAAGGTCCCCCTGCTCAAGCCAGCGCATGTCCAGGCCCGTCTGAAGTTTGCCAATGACCAGCTGGATGATCCAGAGGAGGAATGGGAGAAGGTCATGTGGTCTGATGAGACAAAAATAGAGCTTTTTGGTCTAAACTCCACTCGCCGTGTTTGAAGGAAGAAGAAGTATGAGTACAACCCCAAGAACACCATCCCAACCGTGAAGCATGGAGGTGGAAACATCATTCTTTGGGGATGCTTTTCTGCAAAGGGGACAGGACGACTGCACCGTATTGAGGGGAGGATGGATGGGGCAATGTATCGCGAGATCTTGGCCAACAACCTCCTTCCCTCAGTAAGAGCACTGAAGATGGGTCGTGGCTGGGTCTTCCAGCATGACAACGACCCGAAACACACAGCCAGGGCAACTAAGGAGTGGCTCCGTAAGAAGCATCTCAAGGTCCTGGAGTGGCCTAGCCAGTCTCCAGACCTGAACCCAAAATCTTTGGAGGGAGCTGAAAGTCCGTATTGCCCAGCGACAGCCCCGAAACCTGAAGGATCTGGAGAAGGTCTGTATGGAGGAGTGGGCCAAAATCCCTGCTCCAGTGTGTGCAAACCTGGTCAAGAACTACAGGAAACGTATGATCTCTGTAATTGCAAACAAAGGTTTCTGTACCAAATATTAAGTTCTGCTTTTCTGATGTATCAAATACTTATGTCATGCAATAAAATGCAAATTAATTACTTAAAAATCATACAATGTGATTTTCTGGATTTTTGTTTTAGATTCCGTCACTCACAGTTGAAGTGTACCTATGATAAAAATTACAGACCTCTACATGCTTTGTAAGTGGGCAAACCTGCAAAATCGGCAGTGTATCAAATACTTGTTCTCCCCACTGTATATTTTTATGTATTTTATATTTTGGCCTGTTTTCTTAGAAGTGTGTATATTACAGTAATAATAATAATAATAATACTAACAATTACTTTTATTTTTTTTTATTTTTTTTACATTTTATATTTATATTGTTATGTATTTTATATTTTGGCCTGTTTTCTCAGAAGTGTGTATATTACAGTAGTAGTAGTAGTAATAATAATAATAATAACTATTAATATATTTAGATATTTTAAATATATTGTTATGTGTTTTATATGTTTGGCCTGTTTTCCAAGAAGTGTGTATATTACAGTAATAATAATAATCATAATCATAATCATAATAAGTAGCAGTAGTAGTATTTTAAATGTATTGTAATGTATATGTATATATTTTGTCTTGTTTTCTCAGAAGTCTGCATATAAAAATAAATAAATAAATAAATAAATAAATAACAAGAAAGAAATAGTCTAGTGGAGGGGGCTTGGCTAATGCTGCCCCACTATTGTGTGTCTGTACATGTGAAGATCTCTCTTGGATTAAATATTTACAACCACAATACAACAGTGACAGAAAAACATCACTTCTGCTCTTGAAATGTCTGCTCTTCTCAAATGTCCCTCCTTTGAGTCCCTTCATCAGAATCTTGCTTGCCGAAGCACTTTTCTGCACTGGATTACAAAGATGGTATCGCTGCCTGTTCGACAATATCGGCACAATACTCAGTGTGAAAAAAGAAAAAAAAAAAAAGAGTCTACTTTCAGCCGAGGAGGAAGAAGACGAAGAAAAAAGCAGAATCCTCAGTGGGAGATATCGCCTGAGGTAAGACACAGGTGGATGAAGCCAGGAGCAGGGTCACGGTAAAGATTTATATTATGTACAAAGTAAAGAACAAGAAGAAAAATGGCCGTCCGTGGAGCATTGCAGTGAAGCGAGTGAACCAGCTGTTCACGAAGCGCAGGGGGAAGTGGTCAGGTAAGACAGAGGCCTGGAAATAATAATCACAAGCCCATCTGCTGACCTGAGACTGCATGGCCCCAGGGCCCAAGGCACACCGCCCTCCGTATGGAGCTTATCGCCCCTACACGGGCAACGTATTCAGCCCAGGCATGGGCGCGACGGGCTTCTGACACGCGGCCACATGCTCCCTTTCTGTGTTTGTTCCTGTTACTGTGCTGAAACAATGTGCATGCTGCTAGCTAGGCTTCACACACAAGGGTATTTCCTCAACAAGTGTCTCATACTAGCCGCCGAGCAAATGCACAGAGTAGCATTATAACAACTTTCAACACACTCAAATGTATCTAATATGATAAAACAGAAGCGGAAGCGTTCGTCTGTGGCATAATAAAAGCTCCACTGCTCTCGAGCCGTGTGTCGCGCTTGTCTCTTATTAGCAATCGCTCCAGCGGCCTCGATCCACTCCAACGGCTTTCAGCCCCACCCTGCTTCATACTACAGTAACGTTAATAAATCTTTAATACATTAGTTCATCCATGAATATGATTTCTGCCCGAGTCCCGTTGGATTCTTTTCCACCGGCTGTAGAGGTGAAGACAACAACTCCCATGATTCCGCGAAATAAAGGCATCATCAAGCGACGCCTTTGTTTCGAATAAGCGACCTCTAGTGGCGAAAATTACATATTGTGCCTTTAAGCTCATCACTGGCACTGTTGTAAATCAATTGTCAACATATTTTTACTGTGCATCATTTCCAATCAAGCCATAAAAAAACTGTAAATTGTAAGTAAACTGTAAGTAAAATTTAATGTGTGAAAATATTAACACTAGATATAAAATTAGACTCGTCAAGACAAATTAGTGTCAGCCATTTTTT
Organism: Coreius guichenoti; assembly: GCA_039654105.1. Taxonomy (NCBI): domain Eukaryota; kingdom Metazoa; phylum Chordata; class Actinopteri; order Cypriniformes; family Gobionidae; genus Coreius; species Coreius guichenoti. The sequence goes on from CM077191.1 coordinate 20,856,606, forward strand.
TAAAAATTAAAAAAATAAAATAAAAAAAAGTTTAATTGACGATACTTTCACATTTTGTTCTACAACATATACTGCACACACTCACACCCCAAACATTCATATATAGTTATTTATTAGAAACATACATTTTCAAAAATAAACATAACTGCTTCACAATTCACGTTTTCGGACATGATGGGTGTTTCGATGCGTATAGGTGTATGCAGTTTACATTGTAGAAGAAAATGTCAAAATATTGTCAAGTTATGTTTACCACAGACCTTATTTTACTCATAGATTGAAAAACATCATTATAAAACCCTATAGAAAAATCTCAAAGGAACCAGTGGAGAATTAGACTTCCAGGTTCTGAAGTTGAAATATCCTTTGATATATTTTGGATATGGTAAGTAAACCAATTACATTAAACAAATTAAATTAGTGGAAAAGTAAAAAGTGTGTTTTAAGAACATTTACGTTCCTTACAGTGCCAAAAGTTTGAAGAAACATGGTTCATTCACCTGTGTATCTGGAAAAACGAAACCCTGTTGTCTTTTTGTTTATGCAGAGTGATTGCTTTAGATCCCACGTTTGTCTAATGGCTGTTATCCCACAGCAAGTGTGATGATTTATCAGACTCGTGTTAAATGTGATGAATTTCACGCCGCGGAATAATACACAGAGGCTGCTTTTCAACATCAAAACCGAAATGCCTAGAGAAAGCCGATCCAGGAGCTCATATGTCTAAAAGCCAAACTAGTTTAATTTAACCATTTATTTGGCGGTTAATAGCAGCTTGAGATGGCACATTAACGAAACCTGGGATTAAAACATTTATCATATTTGAGTGCTTATAGCTGATTTCCAGCGCGCGCATCCGTAATGGCCTCTCCTGGAACAAATCAATATTGTGTTACACCATAATTGACCGATTAGGAGGCTAAGAAGAGTGAAAAGTCGAATTATAATTATACGTGATAAAAATGAAGGGCTGCAGGAACGTGAGTGGAAGCCGAGCCAGAAGCCCCTGAACGGCAGCTTCGATCTCACGGATCCGCCACTCCGTCCTCCCTTTGAACCCACTTAACAGGCTGCATTGACAGGCGCTGAGTCTTCAACGCGGCCCCGGCTGCTAATTACGAGCATCAGGGCTCCACAAAAGAAGAGGGTTTTTAAACCAAAGCCTAGCATCTGCTGCGAGAGGGTTTTTACCGTTGCCACGGCGAACATGGGGCTTCGCCGTTGACGGGAACTGAGCCCCGGTCCGGCATATGAAGAACACACAAGTCATAAATCACCACAGTGTAGGACAGGTGCGTGGGCCAAAGAAGAGACGCTTGAGGAGGGAAGCGCTGGAGTCGACCATACAGGACGTCTATGGAGAGGAACTTATAAGTAAATATATGCCTAACAACCAAGACCTTTGACTCAGAATCCAAGAGAGGGCCTGATGGGCTCCCATAAAGGTCAAAGTTGACCCTTCACTAAGCTCCGCCCCCTTTGGTTACTGTGGCTCACTGAAACAAGCTGGACATCTCATAATGAACTGGACATATGTGTGAAAAGTGTAATTTTAGTCAAATGTGAAGAAGTAAAAAAAATAATGGATGTTATTCTTGGCTGGAATGACAATGAAAAACATTTGTATCTGCCATTTTTCTTTAAAAAACAAAATACGCAACAACACTATTAAAAAGGGATGTTACACTTTATTTTAAGGTGACATACTGTAAAAAAAAATCTTTTCATGATTTGTTATCACAACTTTTTATCTTTCGTCAATTCAACTTAGATAATTAATGTGGTTTAGATAACTATTTTCTAAACTTCTATTTATTAAACCAATCCCCTTCATTGTATTAACTCAAATTTTTAATTTCAATGAACTCAAAATTTTAAGGCAATTTTTTTAAGTTAAACCAACTTAAAGAAATCTGACTGTGACTTAAGACCTACAATAAATTTGTGATACTAACTTAATGTCATTTTATTTACGCACTGAGTCTCACTAAGTATTTTAATTACTTCACAGACACGGTCTCCATTTTGGTAATACTTTATTTTAAGGTGACATAGCTACACGTTACTAGAAGTACAAACAGTAAAAACAGTAAATTATGCATAATTACAAGTAACTAACCCTAAACCAAACTCTAATCATAACTCTATAGTAAGTACATCTAGCTAATTAATATTACTCAGTACTTATTTGAGTTAGTTCAATGTAACTATAGTTGTGGGTCTTTTATAGGTAATTTATTGTAGGTCTTAAGGCACAGTCAGAACTCCTGCAAAATTTTGAAAGCTAACAAAATTTTGCAATCCATTAGTGCATTGTCAATAGTGTGGAGCGAACACAAATCACTGTTTACACATCACTTTTAAACCAAGCAGATTTATGTTGGTCAATCCAGGCAAATTCATGTGAAAATCTTGAACCCCATGCAAATTCTGCATGGGGAAATTTTTAGTGGTCACATAAAATTCCCAGTTGCGTGGATTCCAGTAAAAATTACTGGATTTCGCCCACAACATTTTGCAGAGCACCGGTAAACGTGACTGCATCTTTACTGATGTTCTTTACGTCAGTTTACATGTCAAATGGCCAAGGTAGGATAAGTCAGCAATGTTTTTAAGGCAGGGCTTAGCTAAATGGATTCAAAATGGACAATTCTTGTTTTGTTTTTTTAAGGAATATTGCAGTATTTATTATTATTGACTTATCTGTGCACGTCATTATATATTTTCTTTAATTCATGTGCCCTCATAATCCCTTGCAGCGTCATCTCTTCTCTTCCCTGATGACATGTTTACTGGCGCAGGGGCGGGGCAACCTGTCACTCACATGAGATCCACCAATAGCAAACCACAACCATCTAATCAATTCCCCATGGACAAAATCAAGTCCCACCCTAAATATTTTTCTTGGTCAAGAAGCCTTTTCACTTAGATATACATCACATTATGGGAGAAAATGCTATCAGAACTTTGATTTCATGCCAACTTTTACTACATCATTTCCTCAAATAACTTTTGTTCCCAAGAACCAAGAATTTATTTTTTAGAACTAAGAACCATGAAAGCAACACACTGATTTGAAGAACATTTTAAATAAACAAGCCACATTATTGGATGTGTTATCCATGTCTGTAGGAAAAATAGTGCAATTACACTCAGAAGTTTAATAAAATAAAGGTTCTTTTTTTTCAGTGATGCCAAAGAAGAACCATTTTTCCCAAAAGAACCAATCAGAGCGAACCATTTTTGAGTGTGAAGAACATTTTAATAATCTAAAGAAACTTTCTCCCCTTTTTCCATGGATGTTAACGGTTCTTCATGGAACCATTGATGCCAATAAAGAGCCTTAATTTTTAGGAGTTACGGGTTTCTTCAAATCAGTAATTCTAAGTACGAACAATAGTGAGGCTAATAATGCAATTTCTTGTTTGCATTCTTTCTTATTGCGAATCATCTGTGTGCTTAATCTTATCAATAAAAAGGATGAACAATTCTTGCAACCGTCTCTATGGAAGGCAACCATGCAGAAATGAGATTGTTTTGTAAATGTATACGCATTCACATGCTGAAGTCAGAGCTCCCAGACGTGCATTCAGAATGCGTAACACAAAAGCAACCTTTATTGGTTCTGATGGAGAGCAATAAACAGATCATCACCCCATCACAGCCGTCATATTGCTGACCTAAACAGATGTTTTGTCTTACAAACAGCAGCCTGTGAAGTTCGCAAGCAGGCTGTCAGTGACGATAGTATTGATGCAGTTTTGAGGGCTGAAGAAAACAAGAACTTTGCTGAGGTTCCCACTTTGAAATGAGAAAGAGATCCACAAAGCGGAGGCAAATTTTAATTACATCGATTCAGCTCCCCAAAATGTATAATTCTTCCACCCAGTCAGCACAGTCTGAGTTTTCTCTCGCAGCCGAAGGGAGATGGTGTGTTTTGTAAAGCCTTGCACTTCACACAGTCAATACACAAAAACCACGAGCACAAAAGCTCAATTTTGCCGCTATCAACATAATAAGTGAAAGTTCTGTGACAGAGGTGGCAAAAAAAACACACATTATTCAAAAGCCCCACTTAAAAATGATCACCAGCGCAAAATGGCAGGGAGGAATATGAAATATGTTCTAGATATTTCATGTCATTTTGTGATTCTAACACTACATCAGAAAGAAGTGAGATGTTTGTTGTTTACCCCATAGTAACTAATTTCATATTTTATTAACACTTCTATTTTCGTGGAGAAGACACATCTGCCATGCTGATCCACCATTTTGCAGAAGGTAATGTTTTTTCTAATGGATGTAGACATTATGCATACAGATAACTTTTCAATGTCAGCAAGATGTCAAAGGAAGAAATGCAAAGCAGACATATGCGGTTCAAAACTCAGGAGAAAAGATTGCACACAGTTTCTCTTATTTCCTCTTTTTGGACTGCAATAAAAATGATTTAATTACAGAATAGTTCTTTGCTGTCTTGTCTAAAATTGCCTGCATTTGATCTTTCATTTAATTATTTCTACACTCTTTTGCAGCAACAATTTTTTCTTCTGTTGAACAGATTTAAAATAACCCATTAACATTTATCCAGAACTCTTTGGTGAATTTCACCCCTGTTATTATTAGGACTATTAAAGGGATAGTTCACCCAAAAAATGAAATTCTGTCATCAGTTACTCATCCTCATGTCGTTCCAAACCCATAAGACTTTTATTCATCTTCAGAATGCAAATAAAGCTATTTTTAATGAAATCTGAGATATTTCTGTCCCTGCATTGAAAGTCTATTCACCCATATTATTAGGTCATAAAGATATTATAAAATAAATCCATATGAATCAAGCCGTTTAATCCATTAAGTCTTCTGAAGAGATATGATCACTTTATATGCTGAATTAATTTAGGCTTTTATTCACATATAAACATTGATCAGCAAACATACATACAGCACTCTAATATGGTAAACGAAAGCTCAACCATACTTGCTTGACGAGTGAAAACAAACCCGTTGGTTCTTTTGGAAGCTCAAGCGTGCTGCGTAACACGAGAATGAACCTCATTGGTTCTTGCTGAGTTCAAACGTGCTGCGTAACACAAGAATGAACCTCATTGGTTCTTGGGGAAGCTCAAACGTGATGCATAACACGAGAATGAACCTCATTGGTTCTTGCGGAAGCTCAAACGTGCTGCGTAAAAAGAATGAACCTCATTGGTTCTTGCGGAAGCTCAAACGTGATGCGTAACAAGAATGAACCTCATTGGTTCTTGCAGAAGCTCAAACGTGATGCGTAACAAGAATGAACCTCATTGGTTCTTGGGAAAGCTCAAACGTTCTGCATAACACGATAATGAACCTCACTGGTTCTTGCGGAAGCTCAAACGTTCTGTATAACACAATAATGAACCTCATTGGTTCTAGCGGAAGCTCAAACGTGCTGCGTAACACGAGAATGAACCTCACTGGTTCTTGCGGAAGCTCAAACGTTCTGTATAACACAATAATGAACCTCATTGGTTCTTGCGGAAGCTCAAACGTTCTGTATAACACAATAATGAACCTCATTGGTTCTTGCGGAAGCTCAAACGTTCTGCATAACACGATAATGAACCTCATTGGTTCTAGCGGAAGCTCAAACGTGCTGCGTAACACGAGAATGAACCTCATTGGTTCTAGCGGAAGCTCAAACATGCTGCGTAACACAAGAATGAACCTCATTGGTTCTTGCGGAAGCTCAAACGTTCTGTATAACACAATAATGAACCTCATTGGTTCTAGCGGAAGCTCAAACGTGCTGCGTAACACGAGAATGAACCTCATTGGTTCTAGCGGAAGCTCAAACATGCTGCGTAACACAAGAATGAACCTCACTGGTTCTTGCGGAAGCTCAAACGTGCTGCGTAACACAAGAATGAACCTCATTGGTTCTTGCTGAGTTCAAACGTGCTGCGTAACACGAGAATGAACCTCATTGGTTCTAGCGGAAGCTCAAACGTGCTGCGTAACACGAGAATGAACCTCATTGGTTCTAGCGGAAGCTCAAACATGCTGCGTAACACAAGAATGAACCTCATTGGTTCTTGCGGAAGCTCAAACGTTCTGTATAACACAATAATGAACCTCATTGGTTCTAGCGGAAGCTCAAACGTGCTGCGTAACACGAGAATGAACCTCATTGGTTCTAGCGGAAGCTCAAACATGCTGCGTAACACAAGAATGAACCTCACTGGTTCTTGCGGAAGCTCAAACGTGCTGCGTAACACAAGAATGAACCTCATTGGTTCTTGCTGAGTTCAAACGTGCTGCGTAACACGAGAATGAACCTCATTGGTTCTAGCGGAAGCTCAAACGTGATGCATAACACGAGAATGAACCTCATTGGTTCTAGCGGAAGCTCAAACGTGCTGCGTAACACGAGAATGAACCTCATTGGTTCTTGCTGAGTTCAAACGTGCTGCGTAACACGAGAATGAACCTCATTGGTTCTAGCGGAAGCTCAAACGTGATGCATAACACGAGAATGAACCTCATTGGTTCTAGCGGAAGCTCAAATGTGATGCATAACACGATAATGAACCTCACTGGTTCTTGCGGAAGCTCAAACGTTCTGTATAACACAAGAATGAACCTCATTGGTTCTAGCGGAAGCTCAAACGTGCTGCGTAACACGAGAATGAACCTCATTGGTTCTAGCGGAAGCTCAAACGTGCTGCGTAACACAAGAATGAACCTCATTGGTTCTTGCGGAAGCTCAAACGTTCTGCATAACACAATAATGAACCTCATTGGTTCTTGCTGAGTTCAAACGTGCTGCGTAACACGAGAATGAACCTCATTGGTTCTTGCTGAGTTCAAACGTGATGCATAACACGAGAATGAACCTCATTGGTTCTTGCGGAAGCTCAAACATATTTTCAGGTTATACTAATGAAAATGATGTGTGTATAAAGTGTTTTTTTTTTTTTTTTGGAAATGTGTGTGGGAAATGTGCAAAAATAGCTAAATGTAATGACTCGCTTCTTTTAATTTTGTGATATTCATCCTGTTTTGGGGTGTAAAGAACATGTAGCCCCACAGCATTTAAAATACAGTTTCCTGTATTACATACGAATTGATCTGTTTCACCACTGCATGCCCAGTTCTCAGTCAAAAAAGAAGAAAACAGGCGAGGAGAAATGATCCGTGTTCTCTGGATCGCCTCAGGCATGAATTAGTTTCCACCTGCCCTCCTCTGTTACGCACTTAGCACCCTCTTTTTCTCTGTAATGGCAGTTGGCGAAAGCCAGGGGCTAAAAAAACCTCTTTATGTTCGCTGGTTTGTTTTGAAGGCTGAGTGTGGAGGTGGCCATGGATAATTTCGCCAGGTTAACTACTCTGACCTAAAGGTAATTGTCATAAAAAGTGCTGTCATATGCCTTTTACTTCTCGCTTCTGTGTCTTTCTTTAGTGTGGGCTAGTCTGCTGTGAGAAGACGAGGAGAAAAAAAGCTGTAAACAGCATCTGCAAAATCTTAACGTCAACATTAAATCAAAATTTACCTCCTTAATACATACTGAATGTTGCTGGAACCAGTAACTGAATGTCTTACTACATATCCGGCATTCGAACAGACATTCAACAGTTTTAAAGAAAAAGTAAAAACATTCAATATGATTTGATTCAGATTTTGGATATAATGGTCATATGCAACAGTTTCATACATATTCATACAGTTTGTTTTTTTATCTCTACTACAATGATGATTAAGGGTACATTTACATGACAACAATGTACAGAAATTTGCGTTTTTCGTGTACAGACGACAATGTTGTCAAAATGATCCCCATTCACACAGATCCGCGAAAAAAACGGCTAAAAACGCTGTATTATTCATGCCAGGCCAGTAGGTGGCGATGTCACTTTGTAAAGAAACACTACATGCCTATAGACTGAACAATGCGCATGACATCACCGTTTTCACAAATTCATGTTTTTGTAGTTTACACGGAGATGATAATAGTTTTTTTCAAAAACTTTAACATCGAAACCCGTTTTCAAAAGTTTGCATTTTCAGTCCCCCAAAACGCTGTTGTTGTGTAAATGAACGGCCAAAAAGTTTTCTGTTTTTTAGTTGAAAACGGCCCCTGTAGTTTATGGGTGGGGCTTTATACTTACTTTTTGGTTTAGCCTGTGTAGTTTTGACCCAACTGTACAATTTTTTACAAATCACGAGACCAGCAATTATATTAATTCACACGTGACATTTGAAAATAAAATCATTATATTTTTGACAAAAGAAAAAAAAAGTAGCTGGAGTTGTTGTACAAGCTCCAGAAAATGTATAATTTTACTTACATTTCTAAAATGTATTTATTTACATTTCTATAATTAATATTTTTTATAAATAAATAAATAAATAAATAAATTAATTAATTAATACAAATTTAAGCTACAGATGGGAGTGATATAATTTAGTTTTCCTTAAATCTTGCTAGATTAATTGTTCTGCTGAAAAATAAAGTTAAAGTTACAAAATACTTTGAAGGAAGGAAGGAAGGAAAGAAAGAAGGAAGGAAGGAAGGAAAGAAAGAAGGAAGGAAGGATCGATTGATCTAGGTTTGTTTTGCTTTAATCTTGCCAGACTTCTTGTTCTTCTAATAAACTGTACTAGATTAGATTTAAATTAATTAATAAATTAAATTTTATTTAAAATTTTAATTAATTAACTAAATTAATTATTTATAAGCTATATATAGTGATCTAGGTTTGTTGCACTTAAATCTTGCTAGATTTCTTAAAATCATTTCATAAAAAACATTCGAAGGCCTGATGCAAAGCCGAATTTCCTAGCCTAAATCTGGAGAGGAAACTGTTCCATATAGAGTGCAACACTCTGGTTCCAGAAGTAAAACCTCTATTAATTTTCTCCATAGGGAAATTGTTTTTTAACAATAACTTATAAACCTTTAAAGACAGCCTTACTGTGAGCTAAACTAAAGGCGTCAGCCGGCATTATTTCAGCTTAAATTTAAAATAATCATGTTTACAGCTGAATTTGTGGTGAAAAACTACATTACCCATGATGCTGTACAGAAAATTCCACCAGTCAGAGAGTCGAAACAAGCTAAAGCACCAAAAGAACTCTTTAGCTCCACCCACTCCAATTAAGCACTGCGAATAACGCAATCGAGTCGATCTCCTCTCAAAATACTTAAATATTTGAATATATATGCATATTTTGCAATAAATGTAAAATATATTGTTTATATATAAAAAAATCAACATTTTTAAATGAGTAGTTTTATATTTCTCTCTCATTTTTATTTTGATTATGCTGTTCTCAATGCTTCATGGGATTGTACTCTCACTAAAGCCGTTAAGTACACAGTCTTGTACCTTTGTATTTTTGTCTGATTTTCAAATACTTTTTTGCTTCCAATCAAAGCTTGTGGTGTTGTGATTCACCTCGTAGCTGGCTGGTTTGGTTCATGGATTATAATGCTTTAAACAACAACTTTTTTAAATCCCTATGAGAGAAATGAATGGAAAACAGAACCAAAGCAGATGAAAAAGTGGGCAAGCACTAATGCACTCTACTGGGTAGAAAAGGAGCTTGTGCGAACCTAATACAGTGATAGCCAAACCTGTAAACGTATGTTTAGCATATAGCTAGCACGCCCATCCATGAGGCCCATCATTTTTGATAATTCCACAACACGGCCTCTAAAAACGCTGTTAATCGCTCGTGGGAATATGAATGTGAAAGCCCACTGTGCGATCCAGGCAGGGCTGCTTGAATTAGCAACCAGCTGGGCTGATGTTTCAACTCGCTGAAGCCTTGACAGTGCTTTGTAGCGAATGATTGTTCTCCAGACAGCTGAGTGAGGTAGTGCGCTCGTGCTCCGTGTTGTTTGAAAGCCCAAAAGGATACGCAGCGGTATCATCAAAGTCCAGCTATTATCTCCCTCTCAGAGGGCAACGTCTCTGATCACTCTATTCAATCGATGGTGTTTGAATAAAGGAATATAAGAGATCTATCGCATGCGATATTTCAGCGGCGTACAATTATGGAAAAGTATCAGACGGCTTTACGGCTCTAACTGTGACAGATACTATCAATCACTAGTTCTACTAACTCACACGCTAGATAAAGTTGATATTAGCCTAAATAGGACACATCTGTTTCTGTTAGTTGAGTCAAAGTTTAATTAATTCTCAAGTCGTTTTTATTTTTAGATGGCGTGTTTTTATTTATTGCCATGCGGTAATGAGGTTGAATAATGTAAATGCGTTGCTCCGCAGTTAGCTGGGGGTATGCGACGCATCAATGCACAACTTAGCCATAAAAAAAAAACAAAAAACAAACGTAGCGCTCTGGTTAAACCCCACTTTGTACCTTTTTCGTCTTTTATATCACCTCGAGACTCCCGTTTACACCGGAGGATCACTGGAGGATCATTTTTTCCTCACAACTTTTTAAAGAGAAAATTAGTCTTCTCCCCTCCAGCGGAGTTCAAGGACAGGTCTGTGCAACCCAGAGAAACACACGGCAGCTAAGACCTTGGCTTCAGATGGAAACGGCATCTAGGGACCATTTCATGCCTGGATTGAGCTTAGACAGAGCCGCAACCTTAAGCCCTTAGCTTCCTAGATCAATAGGAGTTGAACCAGTGCAAGTGCTTTGTCTTCATTGGTCTCCTTCCCAACATCTAAGCGCACTATCTTGGTGTTATCTTTGGCATGTCACCGGTTTAATCTAATGAACGTTAGCATGGCATTGGAAGTGATGCCATGGTATCCTGTATGTTTTAAACTGTATATCAACAATACTCAAACACATACAGTCATGTTTTGTGGCCTATGTGATGTCATCATTGTGGAAACTGCAACGGCTAATTACAAACTTCGGACAATACTTACAATACTATAAAAAATTATTTTAATGGCTTTTAATCTTTTGTCAAATCAACTAATTCATTCAATTAATAAATGTGCTTCAGATAACATATGTTTTGAGTTTCTATTTATTAAACCATTTCCTTCATTGTATTAACACATTTTTAATTTCAATGAACTCAAAATTTTAAGGCAACCAAGTAACTTACTTTTTTGAGTTAAGCCAACAATATTTTTTTACAGTGTGTGTGTATATATATATATACACACCAATCAGGCATAACATTATGTGTTCCTAATATTGTGTTGGTCCCCCTTTTGCTGCCAAAACAGCCCTGACCCATTGAGGCATGGACTCCACTAGACCCCTGAAGGTGTGCTGTAGTATCTGGCACCAAGATGTTAGCAGCAGATCCTTTAAGTCCTGTAAGTTGCGAGGTGGGGCCTCCATGGATCGGAGTTGTTTGTTCAGCACATCCCACAGATGCTCGATTGGATTGAGATCTGGGGTATTTGGAGACCAAGTCAACACCTCAAACTCGTTGTTGTGCTCCTCAAACCATTCCTAAACCATTTTTGCTTTCTGGCAGGGCGCATTATCCTGCTGAACGAGGCCACAGCCACCAGGGAATACCGTTTCTACGAAAGGGTGCATGGTTTGCAACAATGCTTAGGTATGTGGTACGTGTCAAAGTAACATCCACATGGATGGCAGAACCCAAGGTTTCCCAGCAGAACATTGCCCAAAGCATCACACTGCCTCCGCTGGCTTGCCTTCTTCCCATAGTGCATCCTGGTGCCATGTGTTCCCCAGGTAAGCAACGCACACGCACCCGGCCATCCCCGTGATGTAAAAGAAAACGTGATTCATCAGACCAGGCCACCTTCTTCCTTTGCTCCGTGGTCCAGTTTTGACTGGTCTGCGGCTATGCAGCCCCATATGCAACAAACTACGATGCACTGTGTATTCTGACACCTATCTATCAGAACCAGAATGAACTTTTTGAGCAATTTGAGCTACAGTAGCTCGTCTGTTTGATCGGACCACACGGGCCAGCCTTTGCTCCCCACGTGCATCAATGAGCCTTGGCCGCCCATGACCCTGTCGTCGGTTCACCACTGTTCCTTCCTTGGACCACTTTTGATAGATTCTGACCACTGCAGACCACCCCACAAGAGCTGCAGTTTTGGAGATGCTCTGACCCAGTCGTCTAGCCATCACAATTTGGCCCTTGTCAAACTCGCTCAAATCCTTACGCTTGCTCATTTTTCCTGCTTCTAACTTTGAGGACAAAATGTTCACTTGCTGCCTAATATATCCCACCCACTAACAGGTGCCTTGATGAAGAGATAATCAGTGTTATTCACTTCACCTGTCAGTGGTCATTATGTTATGCCTGATCGGTGTATATATATATATATATATATATATACAATTCATACGCACAATGACTTGAATACACCTTTTCTACAATAAATTCTGAATTAAGTTTCATTTTGATTTTTTTTTGGGTCATAAAGTCAAAGATGTCAGGGTGGTACAACTTTCCTGATATCACAATAAAAATTAAACTCATTAAATAAATAAATAAATCTTATTAAGTAAAGTAGTTTGGAATAATATTTTACTATTAATTTAATAACATTTTAAATATTTTAAACATTATTATTATTATTTTTTTTTTTCCTGGAAAAAAGTCATTTGGTGCAACCAAATAAAAAAAATTAAACAAAACAACATCTAAGCTATAAATGAGAGTGATCTAGTTTTGTTTTAGCTTAAATTCTTGTTCTTTAGTATAATGTACTTGATGAAAATAAATAAATAGATAAAATATAAGCTAGATGGGAGTGATCAAGGTTTGTTGTGCTTAAATCTTGCCTGATTTCTCGTTCTTCTGAAAAATGTATTTTATGAAAACATTTCAGGGCCGATGTGAACGCCAAATTTTCCAAAAAATGGGATTTCATGCAACCAACAAAGTCCTGTACAGACCTTCAAGACTGTGTGCATCAAGGTTACTACTGTAAGTGACCTTAAAATATCAGATAATTTGACCCTTTTATCACAAGGCAAGGTTAGTCCAGGTTGTAAAATGTCATGGCCTGACTCCCAAGAAACATAATGATATGTCTTTTTACTTTGAAAAACTATATTTAAAAACATTTTTGAAAATAATATTTAAGATGTGTACACTAACATGTATTCAAGTTGTAGTAAAAATGTTATTTTACTTGATAGTTACACCATGTGACATTAAATTGAAACTTTTCTTGAAAATGGTATAAATGCTTTTTTAAAACTATATGGAATCAACATGAATCCAAAGAGTACATTTCTAAGACCATTTTGAGTTTTTACATAAAACATTTTAAAACATAACATTAGCATTGCATCTAAAGTGATTCTGTTTTGTGGTCCATGAGCTTTTCGTTTAATAGCCCTGTTGTATATTCACATCTCTAAATTGTCTTTCACCGATCATGTCCCACAGTAGGGAGTGATGGCAATAAAATCATGCCTTACAAGACTTTACTATAATTAGCCTAGCATGAAAAGTTCTTTCCCTGGTCAGATGGTCAGCGCTTGAGGGCACGATGTCACACCGTGTGGGCACAAAAGGTAGCCAAATAATGCCTATTAAGGACCAGGTGCAACGGCACAAAAATTTGGCAAAAGTCTGCCAATTTTAGGCAATGATAGGCTAAGTGCACATTGCCAGGCTTCTAGCAAGAGACTAGTTTGAGACATAGCTGTACAGTTCGCCCTCATGGACCAATTGGTACGCCCTCATCCAGATTTGAGGAACTTGATGTCCTTGAATGACTCCAGAAAGTTACAAAATAAAAGGAACAGAGGAAGGGAGAAGTCAATGTCTAACAAAGCTGAAAAATAAACTATGGATCTCTGTAATAAGTTCAAATGCTAAATCCAAAGCCCCTGTTTTGGCTGCAGAACTAAACAAATGAGGTTTGTCTCAGTAATGATGTATCTGAGCAGAGCACTCCATGCAAGGGCAAGACCTTAATCTGTCTTCATTTGTCTGACTGCGTGAACTCAACTCGCTACTTCTTAGTGGATATGGGCAAGCTTTCAGACATCTAATGCACTTGGCTGCGTCAATAAATAGTATATTGAAAAAAATCAAAATTAGTTATATTCCACATAATAACAGTCTGTGTCCCCAGTTATGGCTGTACTGTTGAGGTTTAAGCAATGTGTATATGTATATATTGCGTTATTTATTTACTGTTTATGGAAAGTAACGTATTACTTTTGCGTTAATTTTTCTCCCCATGGGCTGGGCTTGCTTGTTTGTTTTTTTAATAACAAAAAAAGTTCTATTTTTGGCAAATATAAAGGCAACAAAAGTGAAAATAATAATCCTCAGGCTGAAGGAAATGCAATTTCACGCCTGTACAGTAGAGGGCGCATCTTAAACAAACCTTTTAGCTGTACTGCCATTCTGGATCGCAGAAAAATAGGACTCAGGAGAAGTAAGTTCAACACTCTTACATCAGCAATAAAAAAAATATATATATAGAAACACACAAATTTGATGTTTATTTAAAGTCATTTTTGCTTTTTAGTATGGTTGAATTGAATCATCGAAGGTCAGCAGCAAAGACATTGGTTAATAAAGTGAGATTAAAGGGTTAGTTCACCCAAAAATGAAATTTCTGTCATTAATTACTCACCCTCGTTTCAAACCCGTAAGGCCTTCGTTCATCTTCGGAACAAAAATTAAAATATTTTTGATGAAATCCGAGAGCTTTCTGAACCCTCCATAGAAAGCTATTTAATTAACACTTTCAAGGCCCAGAAAGGTAGTAAAGACGTCGTTAAAATAGTCCATGTGACTCCAGTGGTTCAACCTTAATGTTATGAAGTGACGAGAATATTTTTTGTGCGCGAAAAACAAACAAAAATAACGACTTTACTCAACAATTTCTTCACGTCTGTGTCAGTCTCCTACGCTGTTTACATTGGCCAGCTCCTGCATCAGCATCACACGCATGCGTCGTGGTGCTCACGTGAACAGCATCGGCCAATGGTAAGCCAGCGTTCTGGCGTAGCTCTGATGTAACTCGGAATCGCTAGACTATATTTACAACGTCAACAGCGTAGGAGACTGACACAGACGTGAAGAAATTGTTGAATAAAGTCGTTTTTGTTTGTTTTTTGTCCACCAAAAGTATTCTCAATGAAATTAAGGTTGAACCACTGGAGTCACATGGACTATTTTAATGATGTCTTTCCTACCTTTCTGTGCCTTGAAAGTGGTCGTTGTGTTGCTATGTGGGGTTGTGTGTTGCTCTCGGATTTCATCAGAAATATCTTAATTTGTGTTCTGAAGATGAACAAAAGGGTTTGGTACGACATGAGGGTGAGTAATTAATGACAGAAATTTCATTCTTAGGTGAACTAATCCTTTAAAAACAAAGTACGTTTGTGTTATTTAACATATTTAATTATTGCAGGTTTGCAAAATTTTGTTTGTGTTTCACTGTTTTTTTATTAATTTTGAAGAATACTGAATCTGTTCTGTGCAAGTGAGATGAGTACATTTTGTGCAGTAGACGAGGCAGTAAATAATAGGAAAACAAAGTAATTTGAAAAAGTAACTCAGATATTTTGTTGTAAATTTAAAAGTATATATATATATATATTTTTTTTTTTCAGGGGGCAGCCATTATTGCTAAATGGTGACTCATTAAAAAATTATATTATTTTTTAAATATAATATTTAATTTTTAAAAATCTAAATTTTTTATGACTAATTTTAACATAATATTAATATTTAATGTAAATGTAAGCTTTAAGTTTCACATTTAAATATAAAACAACTTTATGTATTTTTTTATATATGAGAAAAAATATATAAAATGATCATTTTTATATTTATAAAAAATGTAAATATAAAATTATAAATTATTATGAAAATCTTTATGATTTATAAAGTGCAGGGAATTAAACACATGCACAATAATTTTTCTGACATCTTTGCTGAATCTATGACCCTGTGTTGACCTCTCACATCATTCCGCCTCAAGTGATTTCCGCACCTTTCACTTCCACAGGGTTTTCCCACCATTACACTATACTGCATTACATACAGTGGGGAGAACAAGTATTTGATACACTGCCAATTTTGCAGGTTTTCCTACTTACAAAGCATGTAGAGGTCTGTAATTTTTATCATAGGTACACTTCAACTGTGAGAGACGGAATCTAAAACAAAAATCCAGAAAATCACATTGTATGATTTTTAAATAATTAATTTGCATGTTATTGCATGACATAAGTATTTGATCACCTACCAACCAGTAAGAATTCCGGATCTCACAGACCTGTTAGTTTTTCTTTAAGAAGCCCTCCTGTTCTCCACTCATTACCTGTATTAACTGCACCTGTTTGAACTCGTTACCTGTATAAAAGACACCTGTCCACACACTCAATCAAACAGACTCCAACCTCTCCACAATGGCCAAGACCAGAGAGCTGTATAAGGACATCAGGGATAAAATTGTAGACCTGCACAAGGCTGGGATGGGCTACAGGACAATAGGCAAGCAGCTTGGTGAGAAGGCAACAACTGTTGGCGCAATTATTAGAAAATGGAAGAAGTTCAAGATGACGGTCAATCTCCCTCGGTCTGGGGCACCATGCAAGATCTCACCTCGTGGGGCATCAATGATCATGAGGAAGGTGAGGGATCAGCCCAGAACTACACGGCAGGACCTGGTCAATGACCTGAAGAGAGCTGGGACCACAGTCTCAAAGAAAACCATTAGTAACACACTACGCCGTCATGGATTAAAATCCTGCAGCGCATGCAAGGTCCCCCTGCTCAAGCCAGCGCATGTCCAGGCCCGTCTGAAGTTTGCCAATGACCATCTGGATGATCCAGAGGAGGAATGGGTGAAGGTCATGTGGTCTGATGAGACAAAAATAGAGCTTTTTGGTCTAAACTCCACTCGCCGTGTTTGGAGGAAGAAGAAGGATGAGTACAACCCCAAGAACACCATCCCAACCGTGAAGCATGGAGGTGGAAACATCATTCTTTGGGGATGCTTTTCTGCAAAGGGGACAGGACGACTGCACCGTATTGAGGGGAGGATGGATGGGGCCATGTATCGCGAGATCTTGGTCAACAACCTCCTTCCCTCAGTAAGAGCATTGAAGATGGGTCGTGGCTGGGTCTTCCAGCATGACAACGACCCGAAACACACAGCCAGGGCAACTAAGGAGTGGCTCCGTAAGAAGCATCTCAAGGTCCTGAAGTGGCCTAGCCAGTCTCCAGACCTGAACCCAATAGAAAATCTTTGGAGGGAGCTGAAAGTCCGTATTGCCCAGCGACAGCCCCGAAACCTGAAGGATCTGGAGAAGGTCTGTATGGAGGAGTGGGCCAAAGCCCCGCTGCAGTGTGTGCAAACCTGGTCAAGAACTACAGGAAACGTATGATCTCTGTAATTGCAAACAAAGGTTTCTGTACCAAATATTAAGTTCTGCTTTTCTGATGTATCAAATACTTATGTCATACAATAAAATGCAAATTAATTACTTAAAAATCATACAATGTGATTTTCTGGATTTTTGTTTTAGATTCCGTCACTCACAGTTGAAGAGTACCTATGATAAAAATTACAGACCTCAAACCTGCAAAATCGGCAGTGTATCAAATACTTGTTCTCCCCACTGTATATTGTAATTCTATAAGACCCTTAATCAAAAATGTTTGTTAAATAAACAAAATGATGTAATAAAGATGCTTTATCTTATATACTTTGACACAATCATTAAAACATTTCAAACCAAAGACTAAGAAAATGTTTAAAATTCAGAACTGTTTTCTTGGGGAAGTTTTGATCAATGAATACAATACCAATCCCAACCAGCACAATAAAACAAACCGAAAAAAGTCTGAAAGTCTGGAGGTAACGCTAGTTATCTGTTTCCCGGCTGAAGTTTTGGGGTTAGGATAAAGGAGTGAGGTGTCCTTGTAGAATATGGATGATAAATTGTTCTTGCTGTATTGATACTGTGGTTATGAATCTTTCAAGGTAGATGGAATGTGAGAAGAAAGGCACTGGAGAATAAACATTAATGACGGGTCAATTTTTTTGCGACTCCCAGATCGATGCATAAATAAATAATTATCATTCAGTGAAATGCATTGATTATCCTCTAATGGGCAATATCAGGTTATTTATCATGTTTCTAAACACATGTAATTTGATGAACAGCATCTTGACAACAGGAAGTAAATGATCGCGATCATATTGTGATTGGACTGCACTCTCTGAACTCTCTTAGATATCAAGAACTTTCTAACTCAACAGTGTTTTACAGACTGAACCAGCAGCCCAGCAACAGGGCGAGCATCAGTATGGACCCTTGCTGCGCACAACGGGTCGCGACCTCTTTACACATGGCCCCACGGAGGCCCGGGTCAGCACACACCTGAACCCTTCCCCTCGCACTGGGCGTCTGGGCTCAGAGCCACTGAACCAGCCTGACCCCCACTCCACACTCTTACTCCTCTGAGACTTTACAAACAACACAGGAGACACACACTGGCAGTTTGTTAACATATACTTCACCGTTTGCAGCCAGCCGGGGGAAATATGGACAGAGGTGAATGTATAGACACTTATTAATCGATGATAAATGAGCTGAATTTGTATGCATGATGGCAAGAAACTCTAATTAGTTATTTATTTTATCAAGTTAGAATGATTATGAGATGAGCGCACATGAATATCATAACAAAACAAAACTTGAGTTCCTGTAAAAAAAAAATATATATATATATATCATAAAAAGAAATTCAATTTATTTGAAGCAAATCTTTATATAATAAGAATATATATGAGAGAATATATTGAATATATTATATATATATTCATATGCATCATATTTATTTATTTTTTTGTTTAAAGAAAAAGTCCAACAAAATAGAGATAATTATTTATTTATTTTCACAACAATAAAAGTGCGTTTTAAGGAATATACACAGGAAAATACACTTATTTGAAGCAAAACTTTACAAAATAAGAAAAAAATATAAGAGAATATACCTTGAATTAAGCTTTATAGTATGTATTTAAAAAAAAAAAAAAAGTCTAAGAAAATTCTATGAGGTTTATATTTAAAACAATTTGCCATGGAGAAAGAAAAATAAACCTAATTACCAAAGTCTAATAATCTTACACAGTTATGCTTGAGGATGTTTTGAAAATTTTACTGGAAAACAAGACAAAAAAACAAAGACAAACTATAATTTTTCTTTGAGCCCCATCATAATAAGTCAGAATACTATTATATTATTATTAGTTATGTAAGTATTCAGTGTGAAGATTTACGTTAAATTTATGCATGCATTTTGTGTATTGTTGAAGAATAATATTATAAAGCTTGCAAGAAAATGCTCATTTAGCCAATTTATGCCGAGACAGTTTGTGATAAAACTACACTTCCCATCATTCTCTGTTTGCTCGTCATTTTGTTATAGTGCTAAAAAAAAGCTTCTTTAATTTGTCCGGAAGTAAAAAAAGAAGCTGCCTAATAAGTCTGTTTTATTCAGTCAAAAAGATGGTACATTGTAATTGTGACTTCCAAACTTGTAAAGAGGAACTTCCCAGGAGGACCTGAAGGCATATCATTTTCCATTAATTCAGGCCACTAAAAAATCATCCTGTATTTTGGTCAATATCACCATCTTGTGGACATGAACCTGTCTGTACTGAAGGTACCTCAAAGCAGAGGATGGGCTCAAACAAATCACAATACCTGAGCAATACAGAAGAGAAATATGAATGCCTCACCATTCAGTGACATTCTATGTAAATGTGTGCTTTCAACTTTATGGCAAGTTTGGTGAGGTTTTTTTTCTGTTCCAACAGGAAAATATGAGGAACATAATGATTTATGGAGTCTGGTGTGGCAGAACTCGACTAGCCTACACAAAACCCAGACCTAAACACATTTCGTAAGAAGTAAAACCTCACCGATGCTCTTGTGTTTAAATGGAAGCAAAATCCTTGTATCCATGTAAAATAGTGAAAATATTTTAAGAAGGACCAACTGCATATTAAATTAACGTTCTGTCATCATTTCCTCTCCCTCATGACATTTCAAACCTGTGGAACACAAAAGAAGATATTTTAAAGACTGATTCTGCTGTTTTTGTCAATACAAATCAATGGGCCCCTAAAACGTTCAAACTCCAAAAACTCCAAATCCATGCGATTTGATTGGTAGATTCCAAGTCTTCTGAAGCCGCACAAACACTTTGTTTGAAAGTTGTTTTTTTTTTGTAATATTAATATTAAGAAGGTATTCTGCAGAACTTACTCTCAAATTAAAACATTGATCAACACATGCATCCACGGACTACATCAAATTTGGCAGCACCTCGAACATCAACTAACGGCAAACCTCATTGGCTCTCGCATGTCACATGGCCAAATGTCATGATGTGCATGATTTAATTTAAGAGTGAATTCTTCAAAATATCTTATTTTGTGTTTTGCAGAAGAAATAAAGTCATACAGGTTGGGAACGACATGAGGGTGAATAAATGATGAGAGAATTTCCATTTTTGGGGTGAAATATCCCATTAGGCCCATTGCTTTGAAATGAACTTGACAAGCACATATAGACGTGCTTTTTTGGTGTCTGCATACTTTTGGCAACATGCTATAGGAAGAAACAATATTTCTGTACTAGATATTACTCTTAAAAAAACTAAAAGATACAAGACAAAAGTGTGACTGTCCAGCAAAGACAGGAAAGAGTAACTGGGAAAAGACGAAAAGCGGTAAACAAGACACTCTCAAGAGTGAAGTCATTTGTCCACATCTTCACCTGCTCAGGGTCAGACAGGAAATGAGATGACTTTATCATTGTTGTCACTTTGTCTTTGGTTGGTTAGGCAGCTTCCTCTCATGGATTGGCTTCGCGGATGATGGCGCAGGTGAGCCCCGTCGAGAGATCCTCCACCTCTCTCCAAGAGCCCCACTTTTTAATATGCAACATCTGTGCCGGGGAGAGCGTTCCAAAATGGCTGCTCCTTGGAGGATGACAGCGGAGTCTGCTCAGAACTTGGGCAGGGGGCGTTTGTAACTGCGAGGTTATACACAGATGTTAGCAATGTTCACAATGTCACTTTGTCCTTTGTTACAATGGCCCGGGGAGGACTATTTTTGGGCAAGCGCTTCTTTGCTTTAACTTTTCATTGAGTTTTTGCTGTCCATATAACATCTCTGTGCTTGGCTCGTTCGGGGTCACCGGACCCCCCAATCAACCAAGTGCAACAGCGATAATCTGACAAGCGGCGAGAGCTTGAGACTCAGTGGAGTGCCCGCATTCTCCACCAAAATGGCAACGGGCTTATTCGAAATCTTAAGAATGTGAGCGAGGAGGATTGTGCACCTGCTGCTCCTCTGGGATCTCTGGATCTCAGAGAAAGAGGCCTAGGGACTTGTTAGGTATCACAGGGATGCTGGAGATTTAGGGGAAAGTGTCTGTGTGTGACTGCCTGTGTATCTTGTTGAGCAGACCATCTCTCTGTAGACACTAGAGGATTCACAGACGAACAAAAACACAGTGAAAATGATGACTGAGCCCTGAATAAAGACACGTGGAAAGAGTGTGGTGACAGCTGAGAAACACAGACCTGTGTACTGTATGCCCAGCTAACAAAAATATACTCTAAGAATGCTTCGCTAACATTTTGAAAACATTAAGACCTGAAAACTGAACAAATGTTCTATTAATGTTACTGGAAGAACGTTCATAACCTTGCCAGAATGTTCTGAGAACTTTCCCTGTTAGCTGGATATACATAAACAAGCATACATCTGTCTGCTATGCAATTTTTATTCTTCTTCTCCAGAATCTTCTGCAATTAATTCATCTCAAGCCGCTGAAGAGACAATTTTTGCTCAAAAATTACATTCTGTCATTATTCACCCTATTGTCATTTTTTTCTCGTTAAACACAAAGATATTTTAAAGAAAGTTCACACAGCTATCAGTCAAGCTCCAAAATAGGACTGTAAATGCGGTCCATACAACTTGTGTGCTATACTCAAAATGGTCTGAAAAGATAAGTTTTGTGAGAGAAACCAAAAAAAATTCTCCTCTCCAACAAAGCTCTGAAGTCTGACTTAAATTGGTGTTCAGATTCAAAAATGACCTGAATATGCAACACGACTTGCTGTATATTAGCCTTTGAGTCTGTCTACACTGAAAGTGTGGAACTGAGACCAATCAGGTGTAAGCCTGATGACTTTAGCAATGGTGGATGAATAACTATGTTTCCAGCTTTATTTTTAAAGGAAATCCATCAGAATACTGGATGATTTATCATATAATTATTATTATTATTCTAGATTTGCTAAAGCTGTGTATACATCTGGTTAGGAAAGTATACGATTTAAATTAGCAGACCAGACACATTACTTGTTGACAAATATAAATAGTTAAATACCTCAAATACCTCAAATAAAGGCGGCATAAAACTGACATTTCTTCTCTATTGTGACATACACTATATTGCCAAAGGTTTTGGGACACCTGCCTTTACATGCACATGAACTTTAATGACATCCCATTCTTAATCCGTAGGGTTTAATATGGAGTTGGCCCACCCTTTGCAGCTGTAACAGCTTCAACTCTTCTGGGAAGGCTTTCTACAAGGTTTAGAGTATGTTTATGGGAATTTTTGACCATTCTTCTAGAAGCGCATTTGTGAGTTCAGGCACTGATGTTGGAAGAGAAGGCCTGGCTTGCAGTCTCCGTTCTAATTCATCCCAAAGGTGTTCTATCAGGTTGTGCAGGCCAGTCAAGTTCGTCCACACCAAACTCGCTCATCTATGTCTTTATGGACCTTGCTTTGTGCACTGGTGCACAGTCATGTTGGAACAGGAAGGGGCCATTCCCTAAACTGTTCCCACAAAGTTGGGAGCATGAAATTGTCCAAAATGTCTTGGTATGATAAAGCATTAAAAGTTCCTTTCACTGGAACTAGGGGGCCAAGCCCAACCCCTGAAAAACAACCCCACACCATAATCCCCCCTCCACCAAACTTTACACTTGGCACAATGCAGTCAGGCAAGTACCGTTCTCCTGGCAACCGCCAAACCCAGACTCATCCATTGGGTTGCCAGACAGAGAAGCGTGATTCGTCACTCCAGAGAACACGTCTCCACTGCTCTAGAGTCCAGTGGCGGCGTGCTTTACACACTGCATCCGACACTTTGCATTGCACTTGGAAACCCATTCCATGAAGCTCTATGAAGGCCACACAAAGTTTGGAGGTCTGTAGCTATTGACTCTGCAGAAAGTTGCCGACTTCTGCTCACTGTATGCCTCAGCATGCGCTGACCCCGCTCTGTGATTTTACATGGCCTACCACTTTGTGGCTGAGTTGCTGTTGTTCCCAATTGCTTCCACTTTGTTATAATACCACTAACAGTTTACTGTGGAATATTTAGTAGTGAGGAAATTTCACAAATGGACTTATTGCACAGGTGGCAACCTATCACGGTACCACGCTTGAATTCACTGAGCTCCTGAGAGCGACCCATTCTTTCACAAATGTTTGTAGAAGCAGTCTGCATGCCTAGGTGCTTGATTGTATACACCTTTGGCCATAGAAATGATTAGAACACCTGAATTTAATGATTTCGAGGGGTGTCACAATACTTTTGACAATAAAGTGTATGTTCAAGTGAAACAGTTTCTCGAACGAGAAAAAATGCTCTGTTTACACGTGATATTAAGATGTGTTTTGTTCGATTGTAGACGAGGGAGACACATTCCCGTTTACACCTGGTGTTTTAATCCGTCTCTTTTGTCCACTTTCAAACACTTCTGTCCTGATTTCTTTGAGGTAAGGGTCTATGGGCGGGTGAATGATCTTTCGATCTAATGGATGAAATAAGCTCGCACAATTTACATATGAACACGCCCGGAGACGAAGGAAAAACATACGGAGGGCATCAGCTTTTGTTTCTGCTCTGACGGCCGCAAGATCACGCCAAATGCTATGAGTGCGTGTTAGAAATCAGAAATGGTGAGAGAACATTGTGCTTGGTACGTTTTTAGTCTTCAAACCAAACTTGTGTCTTCAGTTGACAAAGTTTAAATCCTGTCTGGCTAGCGCGCTTCCGATAATGTTTACACCTTAGGTCAGTAGGCAGAGAGTATATGGGGTCTTTTGTGTCTGTTCAAACGCATTTGACAACATGAGCATTTACACTATGAAAGCAATCTGGTCAAATGCGTTTTCAACTTCCTCTGGAAGTGGTTGAAAGTAGACAAGCTTAAAGCATTTTAGACCCTGTTTACACCTGTATTTAGTGCCTTCAACTTGTGATCTGAACGATCAAAACACATCTTAATACCAGGTGTAAACAGAGCCAAAATGTAGGGCAGGACTGGAATTTGTCCATCTGGAATTGGTTGGATTGTTGCTTCAGAAGATTTAAAATGTAGCGCACAAGTCATATGGACTATTTTAATGAACCATATGCTGTACGGAGTAAAATTATAAACATAGGCTAATTTAAAAAAAGCATAGTAAGAAAGTTTGCATGACAGCGATGTCATGATAACATTTGTATACTGAATTACGATTTTTCTTCTCTCCTTGCATTTATTTGCATATTGTATTTTTATCGGCGGCACTGTTAACTGTAAAAAAAAAAAAAAGTTGCTGCCTTAAATTTTTAAGAACAATCAACTTAGATGTTTAACTCATTTCAACTTAAATTACATTGAACTGACTTAAAAAAATGAGTTGAATCTTGCTTAACTTAGTTTGATGAGTTAATGCAATGTAAAAACATATGTTGTCATAACTCATTGGTCATATAATTTTTAACAGCGTAGGTGTCAATTCTCATACACCATCTGAGGCAGCAAGAATCTTATGCAAGAACCGAAGCCTAAAACATAATCTTTCCTGAAACGGCTGGCACTTGTATATTCTTATGGAAATGAAAATCTAGTTTGAGTTAGATAATGTATTATCTAATAAAACGGGAAGTGCAGGCTTGAACACGCTCCATCAACAGTGAGGAATAAAGCATGAGGTAAGTCACAACATCTGATCCCATCTGTGCTGCAGTGGGAAACAGTTCAACTCCTGTTTATTAATATTACCCTTTTTTTAAAGAACAAAAATAATTCGACTATGATCTAAAAGGGTCTGTCAGTGTGATTATACTGCCAATTTTCAAGACAGCGAGGAGAGACCAAGAGCGAGAGAAATTAGAAATGAGGAAAGAATATCGGGAGATGGTGAGCTTGATTCTTTTGTGCATGCTTACGAAGACATTCATATTTAATACTCATCATCAGGCGCTGCGTTTGAGCATAGGAAGACGCCGCTGCTATTTTTTCCCCACACCCCTTGAGCCAACTCCTTGTGACAGCCCTCCGCTCCATCCCAGCAAATTATTCGCATGAGTTCCCGCAAACAAAAACAGCCGAGTGCGAGCGAAGCGAGGCCCGGCCGCCACCGAGGAGGACGCGCGCTATCCTGCGAGGGGCGAGGTGGACGGTCGGGCAAGTCACTTCGGATCAGCCGTCTCTCCGTACCTCGAATCATCTCAGTTAGAGGATGAACGCAGAGGAGGGGAAGTCTAGCAAAGATCCCAGCTGCCGTGGAGAAGACAGAGATTATAGGGCCATATGTGGAGAATGGCGTGAGATAAGTAGCCGCTGAAACGCTGAAGTGGCTTTTCTGAGGCCTTTTATGCTTGTGGAGATGCGAGTTGACTACAGGGCTTCTGAGAAGACTAGTTGTCTTGACAAGCTCTTTGTCACTTGGATTTAACTTAAGTCTCTTTGATGCAATAAATAACAGCACACATGCTGAAAATATAGACATGCAACACGAACAACACATGTGATTTGACATAAAAATATAGCTGGATATTAAATTAACATCTAAGCATCTTTAGATGATGGAATTCAAAGGCATAGTCTTTTATCTGCTTATGATAATGTATTTAATTAATGCAGTTGGCTTGGCAAGGCTACAGCACTCACTAAACTGATTATTTTTTAAGTTTTGTTTGATATATAAAGATGAAATACTAAAAAGGTAATATATATATGAAATCATATTTAATGCACTATAAAGGCCATTCTAATGCACTAATAATATTATAAATAGAAATATATATACACCTTATAATTATATTTATGCTCTTATAAATATTTGTAACCACAGTTGATTCATTATGATAGTTGATATCTTATTCCCATCCATAGTACAGACTTTTCTACTTTCCAGTTATTTATATTAATAAAAATAAATGAAAACAGAAATGCAAATTACTGGTTATAAAACAAGTATTTTTATTTGATTTGATTTTTGATTTGATTTTTTGAATTTCTATTTTTATCTCATTCTAAAATATAAATTGTTTCTTAAAAAAAAAAAAAAATGTATATATACATACCGTGGACCACAAAACCAGTCATAAGGGCAAATATTCTGAAGAAATCGCCTTTAAAGTTGTCCAAATGAAGTCCTTAGCAATGCATATTACTAATAATAATACATTTTTGATATATTTACGGTAGGAAATTTACTAAATATCTTCATGGAACACGATCTTTACTTCATATCCTAATGATTTTTGGCATAAAAGAAAAATTGATAATTTTGACCCATACAATGTATTGTTGGCTATTGCCACAAATATACCTGTGCGACTTATATGTGGTTATATAATATATAATATATATTATGTTCTGTACATTTTATTATATTTTCAATATTTTAGGTCAGAAGTCGGAAGTACAAATAAATAATCATGAATAGTTAGGCTAAGTATTAACATGCATTTCATTATTTTTATTGGTATTTCTATTTTTTAATTATAGACTTTACATTTAAAAATAGTATATATTTTTAATTATTGAATTATTTTGACACTATCAGCAAGTGAAATTCCTTGCAGAAGTCTGAAGTACTAATAAATAATCATGAATAGTTACGTATTAACATGCATTTCATTATTTTTATTGGTATTTATATTTTTTATATTTTTCAATTATAGACTTTATATTTTAAAAATATGATATATTTTTAATATTTTTAATTATTGAGTTATTTTGACACTAGCAGCAAAATCCCGCCAAAATCCTCTTGGTTTCACAATCACATTTCTAAATGAACAAAAAGTTAGATTTAAAAATCAGATTGGGGTATGTGTGAATGCTGTTAATTAAGAAATCTCTACAGCATGTGTCTCACATCCTCACTTCTCAGCAGCGCTGCAATGAAAGGAGCATTTATGTAGAGCGCAACAGCATCCTCTCCTGACCGGCCCTGTTATGACACCTTTAGGATGAAGAGTTTGGGTTTGACCACTGGTCCGCTGAGACCTGATTAGTAAATCATCTTTTCTCTGGCCTCCTTCTCAAGGATATGAGCTGACGCCGAAGGAGACTTGAAAAATTGACTATCGTAAAAATAAACTTGTCTTCGAAGATACATGCTCACCGAGCCCCAAATTGGCCCAAATTTAAAGCTATATACATAGATATCCCTTCAATTACACTGACTCGCAAAGTACATAGAGGACAGAGAACTTCACAGGACTCAAAGCCTGGCTCTTTTGATTTATGCATGACAACAAACCCATTTTTAATTGACTCTGAAATACAATAAATCAAAGTTGTGCATCAGGGTGTTCAATTAAAAGCAGCGTGCATCAATTATGAATGAATAATGAGGTTTTTAATACTCTATTTGAATAACCTACGCATGACAGCTTTGGTTTTTAAAGTAGTTCATTGGCGTTCCAAACAGTTATAATAAATAAAAGAGCAAGAAAATAAATTGAAACATTTCATACATTTTTATAAGGAATCAGCCTGTTTGATTTGTACAGAGCTGTATATATTTGCTCGAATTAGTTGTAGGGATTTGTTAGGAACCTAAATCCTGCAAAAAACGTAATCCTTTTGTGAAAGGTTTCGCGTGTACCGCTGTCACGCCGCCATCTGAACAAACAGCGCATGCAGGATGTGTCTCCTAATTGCTGTAATGGAAGACTTCTTGTTGAGGATTTATGAAAGGCGCATACGCATTACCTGCAAGCATGTTTGTGTTTTTGTTGCAGCCTTTTTGCTCAAAACCACATTCAACAGCACAGCGTGCCATCCATATTCATGCGATATTTGCCAGGAGGCATTTTGGTGTCTCCTAAAAATAGCATGTGGAAGAAAAAGAGACTCACAATGCTGCATTCGTACAAGCTTTCTGGAAGGAAGCCGGTAAACAAATGTCTCCTCACTGAACCTTCCGCTCAATCTGCAGTGTAACCAAGAGTAAATTATTTGTAAGGTCACTTTAAGGTAAAGTTAAGGGTGTCGATACAGGGGAAGTGATGAAATAATGCCGCGCTTTGTGCCTCTGAGGTCTGACACTTATTTCCATATGACAACGTGGCGACTTATGAGCTCATAACTCATGTCATGTTGTTGCTGCCTATAGGACTGTATAAAGTAAGAGCTGGGGGTGTGTTTAGTGTGTTGTGGTGACAAATTTATGGATTTCGGTATTGGCTTGTGAATATGTCATTCTGGTTTGTATGATTTAGATGGAAGGTTCAGGTTTTTATGGTAAATGTCACAGGTGTTTGCGCAGATAGAGAGCAACAACAGTTATGCACTGTGCATTAAAGTACATTAGTATGATATTTGATCAATATTTGGCCTAATCTTCCTTCAATTATAATCTATATAATAATTATACAACATATATAGTAAAACTCACTGATGAACACTGATGTAATCAGTATTAATTTAAATTAATACTACCATTTTTTACACATCAGAGTAATCAGGATGTCTTTTTTTTTTGCATTACAGCAATGAGTATTTAGTCATATACATTCTCCCAGAACATTTGTATAACTTTTTTTTTTTTGTGGTACACAAAAGAATAATTAATTGTTCATAAAGTCACTGGGGTTCAATGTTGTTTTGGACCCCACTGACTGTCATTGTATGGACAAAACAGTTCTTCAGTGAGGGTTCTGTCACTTCGGTTTGGTTTATTCTTGGTTTGGTGGCAGAGATCTGAACCTCCTATCATCTTGTCTTTGTGTGGGCATGCGGTTTTGAGTTCACTCGATATGTTGTATGTGCAGAGCGTCTTGTTTGGATCCCGGAACTTTGGTCTAGTTCGGTTTTGGTCTAGTTCGGCCCGTCCACGGCCACGGAGGTTGTCCCAGAGCCGCCCACTCTCCCAGACACAGCCACGGAGGCCATCCCAGAGCCATCCGCTCTCCCAGACACGGCCACGAAGGTCACTCAAGAGCCTCCCACTCTCCCTGACACCGCCACGGAGGCCATCCCAGAGCCGTCCGCTCTCCCAGACTCGGCCACGGAGGCCATCCCAGAGCCGCCCACTCGCCCAGACAAGGCCACGGAGGCCGTCCAAGAGCCGCCTACTCTTCCTGACAAGGCCATGGAGGCCGTCCCAGAGCCGTCCGCTATCCCAGACTCGGCCACAGAGGCCATCCCAGAGCCGCCTGCTCTCCCAGACAAGGCCACGGAGGCTATCCCAGAGCCGCCCGCTTTCCTAGACACGGCCATGGAGGTCGCTCAAGAGCCTCCCACTCTCTCTGACACAGCCATGGAGGCCATCCCAGAGCCGTCTACTCTCCCAGAATCGGCCACGAAGGCCGTCTAAGAGCCGCCCACTCTCCTTGACACGGCCACAAAGGCTGTACCAGAGCCGCCCACCCTCCCAGACACGGCCACGGATGCCGTCCAAGAGCTGCCCACTCTCCCTGACACGGCCAAGGAGGTTGCTCAAAAGCCTCCCACTCTCTCAGACACAGCCACGGAGGCCGTCCCAGAGCCATCCGCTCTACCAGACACGGCCATGGAGGCCGTCCGAGAGCCGCCCACTCTCCCAGACATGGCCACGGAGGCCGTCCAAGAGCTGCCCACTCTCCCTGACACGGCCAAGGAGGTTGCTAAAGAGCCTCCCACTCTCCCAGACACAGCCACGGAGGCCGTCCCAGAGCCATCCGCTCTCCCAGACATGGCCATGGAGGCCGTCCAAGAGCTGCCCACTCTCCCAGACACGGCCACAGAGGCCGTCCAAGAGCCGCCCCCTCTCCCTGACACGGCCACGGAGGCCATCCAAGAGCTGCCCACTCTCCCTGACATGACCACGGAGGCCGTCCCAGAGCTGCCCGCTCTCCCTGACACGGCCACGGAGGCCGTCCAAGAGCTGCCCACTCTCCCAGACACGGCCACGGAGGCTATCCCAGAGCCGCCCGCTCTCCCAGACACGGCCATGGAGGTTGCTCAAGAGCCTCCCACTCTCCCTGACACAGCCACGGAGGCCATCCCAGAGCCGTCTACTCTCCCAGACTCGGCCACGAAGGCCGTCCAAGAGCCGCCCACTCTCCCAGACACGTCCACGGAGGCCGTCCAAGAGCCGCCCACTCTCCCTGACACGGCCAAGGAGGTTGCTAAAGAGCCTCCCACTCTCCCAGACACAGCCACGGAGGCCGTCCCAGAGCCATCCGCTCTCCCAGACATGGCCACGGAGGCCGTCCAAGAGCCGCCCACTCTCCCAGACACGGCCACGGAGGCCATCCAAGAGCCTCCCACTCTCCCTGACACGGCCATGGAGGCCGTCCCAGAGCCGTCCGCTATCCCAGACTCGGCCACGGAGGCCATCCCAGAGCCGTCCGCTATCCCAGACTCGGCCACGGAGGCCATCCCAGAGCCGTCCACTCGCCCAGACTAGGCCACGAAGGCCGTCCAAGAGCCGCCCACTCTCCCTGACACGGCCAAGGAGGTTGCTAAAGAGCCTCCCACTCTCCCAGACACAGCCACGGAGGCCGTCCCAGAGCCATCTGCTCTCCCAGACACGGCCATGGAGGCCGTCCAAGAGCTGCCCACTCTCCCAGACACGGCCACAGAGGCCGTCCAAGAGCCGCCCACTCTCCCTGACACGGCCACGGAGGCTATCCAAGAGCTGCCCACTCTTCCTGACACGGCCACGGAGGCCGTCCCAGAGCTCCCCACTCTCCCTGACACGGCCACGGAGGCCATCCAAGAGCTGCCCACTCTCCCAGACACGGCCACGGAGGCTATCCCAGAGCCGCCCGCTCTCCCAGACACGGCCATGGAGGTCGCTCAAGAGCCTCCCACTCTCCCTGACACAGCCACGGAGGCCATCCCAGAGCCGTCTACTCTCCCAGACTCGGCCACGAAGGCCGTCCAAGAGCCGCCCACTCTCCCAGAAACGGCCACGGAGGCCGTCCAAGAGCCGCCCACTCTCCCTGACACGGCCAAGGAGGTTGCTAAAGAGCCTCCCACTCTCCCAGACACGGCCACGGAGGCCGTCCCAGAGCCATCCGCTCTCCCAGACACGGCCACGGAGGCCGTCCAAGAGCCGCCCACTCTCCCAGACACGGCCACGGAGGCCGTCCAAGAGCTGCCCACTCTCCCTGACACGGCCACGGAGGCCATCCAAGAGCTGCCCACTCTCCCAGACACGGCCACGGAGGCCGTCCAAGAGCTGCCCACTCTCCCTGACACGGCCACGTAGGCCGTCCCATAGCCGCCCACTCTCCCAGACACGGTAACACCCTGGCTCGCTATGAAACCAGCACCTCCCTGGCTCCCTGAGCTCCCTGTGAAGCCGGCACCTCCCTGACTCCCTGTGAAGCAGGCACCTCCCTGGCTTCCTGTATTGCCGGTACCGCCCAGGAGGCTCCTGGATGCCCACCCTCCCTCACCTGTTGGACTTGTCACATGTATGTCCTGTTTTTATTCCATTTTTGTTGTGTTCTGTTTCTGTTTGCAGTTAGTTTGTTAAAGGAATAGTTCACCCTAAAATGAAAATTCTGTCATCATTTACTCTCCTTCAATTTGTTCCAAACTTGTATGAGTTTCTGTCTTCTGCTGAACACAAAAGAAGATATTTTAAAGAATGTCGGTAACCAAACAGTTGATGTTCCCCATTGACTTCCATAGTATTTTTTTTTTCCTACTATGGAAGTCAATGGGGACCATCAGCTGTCTGGTTACCAACATTCTTTAAAATATCGTCTTTTGTGTTCAGCAGAAGAAAGAAACTCATACAGGTTTGGAACAAGTTGAGGGAGAGTAAATGATGACAGAATTTTCATTTTAGGGTGAACTATTCTTTTAATTAGTTCATATCTCTGTTCCCTGGCTGTTTGTTTCCTAGGTTACAGATTGATTGGAGTCTTCAGTTCAGGTGTTTCTTGTTATTTAGCTCCTTGGTTTTCTGTGTATTTAAGCCCTCAGTTTCAGTCAGTTCCTGGTTCTGCATTATTTGTCGTCAGTGTTAAGTTGGTTGCATTTGATTTACCTATGTATTTCTGCGAGTTTCTAATTAAAGACTGTTCCTGAGCTTCCTTTGTCTTCGTGACCTATCTACTACAGCCGACCATTACAGTTGTGTGCTCAAGCCCAGCTCTGCGGTCTAAATATTTTTTCCCCCTACAGGATAGTTTTAGTTTGCCTTTTTATTCTATTTGTCTTCTAAATAAAGTTTGCTAAAGTGCCGCTCTGCATTTGGGTCCTCACTTCCTGCATTGAACCTGACATCGTCAAAATATCTTCTTCAGGGTTCTGTAGAACATTCACATTTTAGTGGGTTAAATTAAATAGAAATTGGGGGAAATACAGTACCGGTCAAAAGTTTGTAATAATTAATGATTAATAATGAATATTTTTGAAGTATTTTATGCTCAGTATGGCTGCATTTATTGGATCAAAAATACAGTAAAGACAGTAATATAGTGAAATATTACAATTTAATTTTTATCTATATTTTAAAATAATTTATTCCTCTGATTGCAAAGCTGAATGTTCACGGTTTCACAAAAATATTAAGCAGCAAAACTGTTTTTAACAGTTTCTTGAGTAACAAATCAGCATATTAGAATGATTTCTGAAAGATCATGTGACACTGAAGACTGGAGTAATGATGCTGAAAATTCAGCTTTGAATATCAGGAATAAATTATATTTTAAAATATATTAAAATAGCAAGCAGTTATTTTAAATTGTAATATTTCAAAATATTACTGTATCTTTGATCAAATAAATGCAGCCATACTGAGCATAAGAGACTTCTTTAAAAACATTTGACATTGACGGTAATGTAATTATCACTTATCTCAATATTATTATTGTTATTTCTATTATTATTATTATTATAAATAAAATGATGTTCAGCAGTAGCTAACCTTTTAAAATAAAAAAATAATACTTTTCAGAAAATGTTTATTGTTTAATAACTTGGCATAAGGGCATATAAGCAATAAGCGGATGGGTTAAATAATCTTTTAATCTGAGCTCTCTAAAAGGGGAGGTTATCATGGTCACCAGTAGAGGACAGCACTCACTAAGTCTTTGGTGGTCACCACCTTTTGTCATCATAAATTAGTTCTGTCTGTTGTGAGCAAATTTTTTTTCTTTATTCTCTTAACTGAAAAACAAAAACCAATATCTCACTAGACCTACAAAAACCAGACAGGAAATACTGAACATTGATAATCAAATCCTCCACATATTACAGATCACATAATGAACCTTTATTTGGTAGATGAAATAGATAAATGTCCCTGTGCCTTTAAAGAATCTGAAATACACTTTGTTGTTCCTCTCGTTTACCTTCATGCTTTTTATTGTTGTAAGGCTCTGTTCATTTGTTATGCAGGCTTTTGGTTTGTGGCAAAGCTCCCAGGTTAAATTAGTTGCATCACTTTTTTGATTTTTATCACTCTGCTGCATCCGATTTAGCTGCCGCATTTCCGATCACAGGCGATAATGGTTACTCTTAATGTTTAAAAGGTTAAAAGTTGCATCCGGTTGGAAAAGCTCATTTCTGGGAAGCTTGGAAATAGCTGCTGTGCCTGAGGCTGTGCTCTCAAACGTGTGTCTACACATATGCACAGACCTGCAAATGTGAACGACAACGTGGAAGACGTTGACCCAGATGTGACCTAGACCATCATCTAAACCACAGATATGATTATGCAGACATTATTGCCTTGGATGACGTCTGATTGATTTTTAAATGATGTCTGTGACTGGAAGAGAACAAAGTATAAAAAGACAAAGAACACGTCATATGATTATAATGAGGCACATTGTCTTTGATCTTCTTTAAGAACTCAACTGGCTTTTCATATTTATGAAACAATATTATACAATACAATAGCAAGACAAGTACATTATGCGTCACAGTTATGCCATTACAATTTAAAAATAGTCAAGAGCAAATGGCTGTATCTTGCTTTTAGTCCATTTAATAAGGGTCACAGTGTGATTTTACTTTTAAGTAATAGGGTCAATGATGTAAGTGTTGATGAAGAAAAATAAAATCAACCCAAAAATGAAATTTCTGTCATTAATTACTCACCCTCATGTCGTACCAAACCCTTTCGTTCATCTTCGGAACAAAAATTAAGATATTTTTGATGAAATCCGAGAGCTCTCTGACAGCTATTTATTAACAATTTCAAGGCCCAGAAAGGTAGGAAAGACATCGATAAAATAGTCCATGTGACTCCAGTGGTCCAACCTTATATTTATGAAGCGACGAGAATACTTTTTATGTGCAAAAAACAAACAAAAATAATGATTTTACTCAACAATCTCTTCACATCTGTGTCAGTCTTCTACGCAGTTTACGTTGGTCAGCTCCTGCATCAGCATCACACGCATGCGTCGTGGTGCTGACGTGAACAGCTTCGGCCAATGGTAAGCTGGCATAGCTCTGACATAACTCGGAAGCGCTAGACTGTATTTACCACAACAGCGTAGGAGACTGACACAGACGTGAAGAAATTGTTGAATAAAGTCGTTATTTTTGTTTGTTTTTTGCACACAAAAAGTATTCTTGACGCTTCATAAAATTAAGGTTGAACCACAGGAGTCACATGGACTATTTTATCGATGTCTTTCCTACCTTTCTAGGCCTTGAAAGCGTTAATTAAGTAACTGTCAGAGAGCTCTCGGATTTCATCAGAAATATCTTAATTTGTGTTCCGAAGATGAACGAAAGGGTTTGGTACGACATGAGGGTGAGTAAATCACAGAAATTTCATTTTTGGGTTGATTTTATTTTTCTTCATCAATCTTAATATTTTAAGGTAAAAAATGTTTGGCCTGTAAGCCAAATATCCCCAGTTTTTGGGGAGTCACACCACATGACATTTTACAACCTGAACTAATTTTTCCTTGCAAATTATTACATTTTAAGAAATTTGTTGACCCTCATGAGGGTCTGTAGAGTTCTTGTCTTGTTGGTCGCACCACATGACTTTGATTGAACAAACATGATTTGGTGAACCAAATAATATTTTTTACAAATATTATTTGGTGAACCAAATAATATTTTTTACAAATATTAATAAGCAGTGCAGTTGTTTTGTTAAACTATTATTTTAAGAAATCACAAATTAAATTTTCTTTTCAAGAATTTCATCCTTTTAATCATATATTGATATCGGTTGTACCGCGTTGACATTATTTTTTTATAACACAAGTTTAATGCTTAGGGTGTGTTTTGAATCAAAAATCAAATCTATGATGTTACTTCATGCTGTTTACTGTCAGTCAGAGATATTGTTTCAGAATAATGAGAGAGAACATGTACTGGATCTTCATAGGCAGGCAACACGCTCCTTATGAGCCTTGTTGTTGACAGCATGCAGGGCAATTAAGACTAAAAAATGAACCACATGCTGCACAGTTTACCACTCTATGAGCTGTTCAGATGCCAGGGGCTACACTGAGCTGTCAACCTGTAGGATGTCTCTACAGGTACTTGTCACACACACACATACACACACACACATCCAGCCTGTCATCGCTTCCACCATTAGAGAGTGACATGTGTACAAACAGCCCCATGCTACGAGATCTACAAAGCACACCCACACGGCATGTGGATTGTGACCTTAGAGGCAGGAACCAAATGCGTGTTGAGCAGGTAAGCATGCAGAGACATGTTTTTCTACACACGTATACACATATATAACTGCATATTCATTAAAGAAAATCTGAATTTTCATTGTTGTCATCAAAACAAAATCTGAGCTGGTTGGCCTTTTTCTGTTATGTCTGACTACATCAACAGAAACTCATTTACAAACCAAATGACGCTGGTCATTCACCGGATCACAAAAACACACCGCCGTGGTTGCTGGAGACGCGAGTCCCCACAATGAATGAAATCTCTGAAACACGGTTTGTCTTGATATTTGAATTTCATTGCATTGGCACAAATACTGTTATTGTTCAAACCTGGGCTCATTTCTTTTTCAAATTCCCAATCCGAAAATTCTCAATATTTTCCAGAGAGATTATCTGTCTTGTAACTAACTAGCAACACTCTGGCAACTATCCGGAACAACCTAACAACCATCTAGCAATGTCCTAGCAAACACTCTAGTAACCACCAAATCACCTGAGAAACAACCTATCAGCGCCCTAATAATTACCCATTATGCTTAGCAACCCCCCATAACACCCTAGCTACAATACAGAACAAATTAGCAACTGCCCGGGCAGCCACACAGAACACTTCAGTAACCAGTGTTGGGGAAAGTTACTTTTAAAAGTAATGCATGACAACATTGCACTACTCCCTAAAAAAAGTAACTAATTGCGTTACCTTTTCTCATCTGGGCTGGACTTGCTTGCTATTTTTGGCAAATGTAAAGGCTCTTTCACACCAAATGAATAAGTCTCAGGCTAAAGAAAATGCAATTTTGCGCCTATACAGTAGTCAAACAAACCTTTCAGCTGTGCTGCTATTCTGGATCGCAGAAGAATAGGATGCAGGAAAAGAAAGTTCATGCAACATCCTAGCAACAAGCCAGGCCATCTTAGAAACTACCCAATGCCCTAGTAATCACCCAAAATTCCTTAGGAACCACCTACCCACATCCTACTGTAGCAGAATGCCTTAGAAACTGCATAGCAACCACTTAGAATACCTTAACAACTGCTTAACATTGCTCTTTGACCACACAGAACAATCTAGAAACCACTGAAAACATTGTATACAATACCTAGCAACCACCCAGAACACCCTAGCTGCCACCTAGCCCTAGAAACCAGCCAGAACATTTTAAAAACTGCCTAGCAATCATATAGAATACCACTGATCTTCAATCACCCAGAACAACCTAGAAACAACATACAATAGCTTTCGAACTTAAAAATCTTTTATTACACTGGCCAGGATTTCTAAGTGCATACGGCCTAAACAGCAGATTAAGACTTTAGTTAAATTCTGAGACAAGGCTTTGTCAAGCCAACCTTCAAAGTTTATCTAGACAAACTTTTCTGTTTTTCATTCCCTTTTCTTGTGGTTTGTTTATGCTGAGAGAAAAAACAACAAAATCACGTTATCACGATTTAGGTCAGCACAGTGGAATATTCAACACTGCTAATTGCAGGCAGTATTTTTCCACAACACAACGCATATTGAAGCGGAAACCCTCTCAGACAAGGTGAATTGATTGGTTTAGCACTTCAAAAGATATTTTAGAAGAAACTGAGTCAGCATGAAAGGGCCTTGGTGCTAGCAAAGGGCTTGCACCAGACAGCAACCGATGTTTGATGTTTTTGAAAGACCAATGTAACAAATATCCAGTGTCTGAGTAGAGCAAGTAACAAACCTGTCATTTTGGGCCATAGGCAACCACCTATATCGTCTGCACCTTGGGCCGGCCCTGGAAACCAGGGTTACCAGGTTTGCGTAACAAAACCAGCCCAATCACGGCCAAAACTAGCCCAAAATAATGGTAAAAATCACATTCTGGGGAGTAAAAATTGCTTTCTGGGGGGGGAGGTGGGTATGTCTCCCCAGTAAAAATTACATTCTGTGGAGCAAAAATTTGGGGGGGTAGCCAAATAGCCAAGTAGCCAAATTCCATGGGAAAACCACAGACTTTGCAACACTGCTGGTCACACCATGAGATAAAGTAGCAATTGTAAGATATAAACTCGTATTGTGAGATATGAAGTCGCAATTGTGAGATATTGGGTTACATTAGAAGATAAAATGTCGCAATTATAAGTAACAAGCTGCAGCTTTGAGATATAAAGAAAGACTATCTTATATAAAGAGATAAAAATGTCAGAATTGAGACAAGTAGTATTATGAGATATAAAGACGCAATTGTGAAAAATAAAGTTACATTGCAGAATATAAAGCAGAAAAAAGCTTCAAGTGTGAGATATGAAGTTACATTGCAAGATATAAAGTCACAATTGGAAGATAAAATATTGAAATTACAAGAAATAGTTGCAATTTTGAGATTAAAGTTACATTTATCTTTTAATTGTTTTTTTCCTTCCATAGCAAGCAACACCACTAATAAGACAAGATCAACCTGTCCAAATATGTCAAGTAAACACGTTGGTGTATGTCAGGTCAGACAGAACGCAGACTGCCCTTCATAAGCTGTGTAACCTTTATTAAACTGTGACATTTATAGGTGTAGTTCACCTGATGTGTCTCGGCGGGTTATGAAAGATCCTCTCCAGACCAGACAGACTAGACATTCATTATTAATACTCATGATGTTTAACCACATTCATTGTACGATTAATTCAATAAATGTTTTTATACAGGCTGACTTTCCCCCATTTAGATCCTCGCACTGAGTGCTGAATATTTCATGCTGTTCTGTACACCAGAGCTCTGGCATCTCACCTAAGTCTATGTCCCATGATGTTACACAAAGGCTTACAGTTATGAACACATCTAGTTCAGCTCCAGTATATCTTTATGCTCTAGCAATGTCCTAACTACCTCCCAAAACATCTTATCGACCACCTAGTAATTCTCTGTCCGTCTAGAACATCCTAGAAACCAGTGAGAACAACCCTGCAACCATCTACTACAGGGTTCCTCAAATCCATCTGCCACTGCCCTGCAGAGTTTAGCTCAAAACTTGATCAAGCTCACCTATCAGTAATTTTCTAGTAACTCTGAAGACCTTTATTAGCTTGCTTGGGTGTCTTTAGGGGCTGTTGGACTGAGTAGTTATAGGAACTTGGTTAAAGGAACTAGCCACCAGGGCGGTTCCCCAAGAACTAAATG
The DNA here is from genome assembly GCA_039654105.1 of Coreius guichenoti. Lineage (NCBI taxonomy): Eukaryota > Metazoa > Chordata > Actinopteri > Cypriniformes > Gobionidae > Coreius > Coreius guichenoti. The sequence goes on from CM077191.1 coordinate 20,895,639, forward strand.
TTCCCCTAGGGCCATTTTCCTGGTTGCATTCGCTCCACCAGTAGGAACTCTGAAGTGACGTAAGCCGGCCAACATCATTGTCATTTAAGCGCTGCATTCAACAATGTCAACAACTGGAGAATGATGGATGCTGTGATCGGAGCTGTGTTTTTGTTGTGCAACCTTTATTAAACTGTGACATTTACAGGTGTAGTTCACCTGATGTGTCTCAGCGGGTTATGAAAGATCCTCTCCAGACCAGACAGACTAGACATTCATTATTAATATTCATGATTTTTAACCTCATTCATTGTACGATTAATTCAATCAATGTTTTTATACAGGCTGACTTTCCCCCATTTAGATCCTCGCACTGAGTGCTGAATATTTCATGCTGTTCTGTACACCAGCGCTCTGGCATCTCATGATGTCTATGTCTCATGATGTTACATAAGGGCTTAAAGTTATGAACACCTCTAGTTCAGCTCCAGTATATCTTTATGTCCTAGCAACCACCTAGTTACCTCCCCGAACATCTTATCAACCACCTAGTAATTCTCTGTCCACCTAGGACCACCGAGAACAACCCTGCAACCATCTAGTACAGGGTTCCTCAAATCCGTCCCTGGAGGGTCACTGCCATGCAGAGTTTAGCTCAAAACTTAATCAAACCCACCTATCAGTAATTTTCTAGTAACTCTGAAGACCTTTATTAGCTTGCTCAGGTGTCTTTAGGGGCTGTCGGACCGGGTAGTTATAGGAACTTAGCTATAGGAACTAGCCACCAGGGCGGATTAAAGATTAAAGTTACATTTATCTTTTAATAGTTTTTTTCCTTCCATAGCAAGCAACACCACTAATAAGACAAGATCAACCTGTCCAAATATGTCAAGTAAACACGTTGGTGTATGTCAGGTCAGACAGGACGCAGACTGCCCTTCATAAGCTGTGTAACCTTTATTAAACTGTGACATTTATAGATGTAGTTCACCTGATGTGTCTCGGCGGATTATGAAAGATCCTCTCCAGACCAGACAGACTAGACATTCATTATTAATACTCACGACGTTTAACTGCATTCATTGTACGATTAATTCAATAAATGTTTTTATACAGGCTGACTTTCCCCCATTTAGATCCTCGCACTGAGTGCTGAATATTTCATGCTGTTCTGTACACCAGAGCTCTGGCATCTCACCTAAGTCTATGTCCCATGATGTTACACAAGGGCTTACAGTTATGAACACATCTAGTTCAGCTCCAGTATATCTTTATGCTCTAGCAATGTCCTAACAACCTCCCAAAACATCTTATCGACCACCTAGTAATTCTCTGTCCGCCTAGAACATCTTAGAAACCAGCGAGAACAACCCTGCAACCATCTAGTACAGGGTTCCTCAAATCCATTTTCTAGTAACTCTGAATACCTTTATTAGCTTGCTCAGGTGTCTTTAGGGGGTGTCGGACCGGGTAGTTGTAGGAACTTAGTTATAGGAACTAGCCACCAGGGCGGTTCCCCTAGGGCCATTTTCCTGGTTGCATTCGCTCCACCAGTAGGAACTTTGAAGTGACGTAACCCGGCCAACATCAACGTCATTTAAGCGCGGTATTCAACAATGTCAACAACTGGAGAATGACGGATGCCATGATCGGAGCTGTGTTTTTGTTGTGTGTCCTGGTATTCGTGATAACGGAGATGGAAAGTAGACGTATAGGTTATGTGATGGAAAGAGCAAAGAGGAGGACCTACGACAACTTGCGGTGCTACATATCATCGAGGATGAGAAAAGAAAACAATGCTACAGACAAAGACGACGGGTAAATGCCGTTGCCATTAGCTTTCTGTATGTTTACTATAACACTTTAAACACCTTGGCTGTTTTAAAATGGCGGGTGCTGTTTCGTTTGGTATGCGTTCAACCCATGAATTTACACTTATGTCAGTAGTAGTTCCTATTGTGCTGGGTTAGACCCTACTCTGAAGTAGGAGCTAATTTAGTTCCCCTAAAAGGCATTTCTAGAACTGAAATCGCTCTCAGTGTGAACACGCCAAAAAGTGGGTACTTCCACCATTAGTTCTAGGAACTATGAAAAGGTTCCTCCAGTGTGAAAGCCCCTTTTGATTTTGCAGTGCCTGTCCAGGGCCAGAATTGAGGAAACTTGATCTAGAACAATCCTAATCCTGGACGTCCTCTGAAGTTTGCCAACCTGCCCCAACACACTTGCCTGGAAGTTTCCTTAAGACCTTAGCTGTGTCCCAATTCAGAGGCTGCATCCTTCAAAGGACAAGGACTTCAAAGTCCACACCTTCAAAGTCTGCGAAGGTCGAACTGAGTGTTGTTAAATTGGACAGTCTACCCTGCAGAGGATTGCTCTGGTCACCAAGCAACTGATACAGCTGCTGTCAACCAGCGGCAGTAACATTTGCATTGGAGTTTTTGGAAAGTTATAGTCAACTATGTGAAACAAATCAGGGTTCACAACCTGTCTAAATATGTTCACGATATTTGAGTAAGTTGAAACCCAATATACATTCATTTCTGAATTGGGACACAGCTCCTGATTAGCTGGTTGAAATGTGTTTGATTAGGATTTGAGCTAAACTCTGCAGGAACTCTTGCCCTCCAGGAACAGGATTGGACACGCCGATCTAGAAACACCCTAGCAATCTGCCAGAACACCTAAGAAACTGCCAGCAATACTAACTACTTAAAATGCTCTAGCAACCACCTAGATAATTTTTCCACACAGCGGTGTGTGAGCGGAGTGGAGCGGCAGCAATTTCCTCTCCGCGCTCTAAGCATTCAATAATCACTCCGCTCCAGCTCCGCTCCGGGTTCACCATTTCCCGCTCCCCACTCCACTCCTCGCTCACTGATATCAGAAACACCGCTCTGTCTTCGCTCCGAGGAAATTTGCGACTAAAGTATTTAAGTAAGCTCTGAATATCACAAAAGTTCGGTTTATAACATAGCCTACATTAAATGAAAACATTTATAAACAATAGGAGATAGTTTCAACGTGGTTTATTGGAACACTAGTGTACAAACATTTATTCCTACGACATGCCAAGCTTATTAGGCTTTATCAGCATTAAAAGTTAAATATCATTGCTGCTTTTTGCAGTGCAAATTTTGTTTGGAAAGATAAAAATAGTACGTTTTCATCAGTTATTTTATCTACGGGTAACTACATTACAGATTTCTGCTCATTCAAAATCAGATACAGATAACTGTAAGCAGATAAGCACTGTAAGATTAAATTTGTTTGAATGCATTAGAGAGAGCGATTGATTGCGTGTGTGAATAAGTGCTACCTGTTTAAAATGTGCTTTCACCCGATTATATTCAGTAGGCGTAGAAGGTAGGCTACAAAAAAATTCCTTGAACTATAACATCCCGCTCATGTCCATCGCCGTCATCATAACCTTTACATTCTTTCTGATTTGAGTGATCCATCTGTATCAAGCTAGTTAAATGTATTTAACGTGTGAGTTCTGGCTAAAAAAGCAGTTATATTATGGGCCGTTGGCATGAATTGTACTCGTGATGGAGCGGTAGTGGAGCGGTAGTGGAGCGCACTCGGAGCGAGTGAAAACCACGACGCTCCGACTTTTAAAAAATCCGCTCCTCGTCCATTCAAAATCGCTCCGCTCCCACTCCACTCCGCTTACATACTCTGGCGGTGGCCAATCCTGCTCCTAGAGGGCCAGCAACACCCTGCAGAGTTTCTAGCATCTTGAAGACCTTGGTTATCTGGTTCAGGTGTGTTTAATTAGGGTTGGAGCAACACTCGGCAGGACCGTTGACCCTTGAGGAGTGGTACCCCTGATGTAGAACATCCTAAAAAACACTCAGAATGCCCTAGAAACACACCAGAACACCTTAGGAGCTAACTAGAAAGGGCCTAGCAACCAGTCAGAACTCCATAAAAAACTAACTAGCAATGTTGTAGGATTGCTTTGTCCCAAAGGCAAAAACTTTCATTCCTGTTTTGATGCTTTTCCAGAGGTGGACAAAGTACACAACTCTATTACTTGAGTAAAAGTAAAAGTACTACTGGTCAAATATTACTCTGTTACAAGTGAAAGTTGTAAAAACAGATTTTTACTTAAGTAAAAGTACAGAAGTATTTGTTTTTTAAAAGTACTTAAAGGGATAGTTCACCCAAAAATAAAAATTTGACGTTTATCTGCTTACCCCCAGGGCATCCAAGATATAGGTGACTTTGTTTCTTCAGTAGAACACAAATGAAGATTTTTATCTCCAACCGTTGCAGTCTGTCAGTCGTATAATGCATGTGAATGGAAACAAAATCTATGAGAGTAAAAAAAACATGCACAGACAAATCCATATTAAACCCTGCGGCTCGTGACGACACATTGATGTCTTAAGACACGAAACAATCAGTTTGTGCGAGAAACCGAACAGTATTTATATCATTTTTTTACCTCTAATACACCACTATGTCCAACAGCCTTTAGCGCACGATCATTGATCGTGCACTCAAGGCTGTTGGACATAGCGGTGTATTAGAGGTAAAAAAAGTTTTAAAGAAGAAAAAAATCATCCTCTGACTTTCAAAGCTGCTACAGAAATATATTTCGACTTCGAGGACCTTGATAGAAATGTAGTGGAGTAAAAAGTACGATATTTGTCTTTCAAATATAGTGAAGTTAAAGTCAAAGTTTCCCGAAAAAATAATACTCAAGTAAAGTACAGATACTCAAAAAGTGTACTTAAATTGACTTGAGTATTGTACTTACAAACCCGATTCCAAAAAAGTTGGGACACTGTACAAATTGTGAATAAAAACAGAATGCAATGATGTGGAAGTTTCAAATTTCAATATTTTATTCAGAATACAACATAGATGACATATCAAATGTTTAAACTGAGAAAATGTATCATTTTAAGGGAAAAATAAGTTGATTTTAAATTTCATGGCATCAACACATCCCAAAAAAGTTGAAACAAGGCCATGTTTACCACTGTGTGGCATCCCCTCTTCTTTTTATAACAGTCTGCAAACGTCTGGGGACTGAGGAGACAAGTTGCTCAAGTTTAGGAATAGGAATGTTGTCCCATTCTTGCCTAATACAGGCTTCTAGTTGCTCAACTGTCTTAGGTCTTCTTTGTCGCATCTTCCTCTTTATGATGCGCCAAATGTTTTCTATGGGTGAAAGATCTGGACTGCAGGCTGGCCATTTCAGTACCCGGATCCTTCTTCTACGCAGCCATGATGTTGTTATTGATGCAGTATGTGGTCTGGCATTGTCATGTTGGAAAATGCAAGGTCTTCCCTGAAAGAGACGACGTCTGGATGGGAGCATATGTTGTTCTAGAACTTGGATATACCTTTCAGCATTGATGGTGCCTTTCCAGATGTGTAAGCTGCCCATGCCACACGCACTCATGCAACCCCATACCATCAGAGATGCAGGCTTCTGAACTGAGCACTGATAACAACTTGGGTTGTCCTTGTCCTCTTTAGTCCGGATGACATGGCGTCCCAGTTTTCCAAAAAGAACTTCAAATTTTGATTCGTCTGACCACAGAACAGTTTTCTACTTTGCCACAGTCCATTTTAAATGAGCCTTGGCCCAGAGAAAACGCCTGCGCTTCTGCATCATGTTTAGATATGGCTTCTTTTTTGACCTAAAGAGTTTTAGCCGGCAACGGTGAATGGCACGGTGGATTGTGTTCACCGACAGTGTTTTCTGGAAGTATTCCTGAGCCCATGTTGTGATTTCCATTACAGTAGCATTCCTGTATGTGATGCAGTGCCGTCTAAGGGCCCGAAGATCACGGGCATCCAGTATGGTTTTCCGGCCTTGACCCTTATGCACAGAGATTGTTCCAGATTCTCTGAATCTTTGGATGATATTATGCACTGTAGATGTTGATAACTTCAAACTCTTTGCAATTTTTCTCTGAGAAACTCCTTTCTGATATTGCTCCACTATTTTTCACCGCAGCATTGGGGGAATTGGTGATCCTCTGCCCATCTTGACTTCTGAGAGACACTGCCACTCTGAGAGGCTCTTTTTATACCCAATCATGTTGCCAATTGACCTAATAAGTTGCAAATTGGTCCTCCAGCTGTTCCTTATATGTACATTTAACTTTTCCGGCCTCTTATTGCTACCTGTCCCAACTTTTTTGGAATGTGTAGCTCTCATGAAATCCAAAATGAGCCAATATTTGGCATGACATTTCAAAATGTCTCACTTTCAACATTTGATATGTTATCTATATTCTATTGTGAATAAAATATGTTTATGAGATTTGTAAATTATTGCATTCCTTTTTTATTCACAATTTGTACAGTGTCCCAACTTTTTTGGAATCGGGTTTGTAGTTACTGTCCACCTCTGTGCTTTTCTGACCGTGGACTAAAAGAAACTGAACTCTTTTATCCTTTACTTTATAACAGATGACACTAAGAAATAAACAACAACACAAAAAAATACCACGTACCATGGTATTCTTTGAAGTACCAAGCAAATATGAATGTAGAGATCTTTCAGTACTATGGTATACAGTATATCAAAATACCTTTGCATTACCATCTGATTCTATCACTGTACCATGGTACTGCCACAGTACTTTAGGGGAAGCCAAATATCTCTTGAAAACAAACCAAGCACTATGCAGCGCCTTGCAAAAAAATCAGAGCCAGTTTCACCATTTTTCCCAGGCTTCCACTCAATTCTTTTAAAGTCATGGCTTCTTTTGTGCCACTCTCAGATGTTATGCAGAGCTCTTGACATGCTTGACTTCTGCACCTTTATTCTGCTCTGAGCTCCTGAACTCTGGAGCTGCTTCAAAGTTATTGTTGGCCTCTCTGTGGCTTCTCTCACAATTCTGGGAGGTTTGATATAGCTTCTATTTCCTGATAACCCAATATGCTGTGTCCACTGGGATATCCAAATGTACTTTTACTATTTCTAACCTGTTTGGAACACACTTCAGTCATCATTTTATAGATAGATTTTACCTCTTCTATCCATTAACTGTGGGGTTTTGTATGAATATTTGGGAGCATTTTATATTGATTCACAGGTAGAGGGTCAATAGTAAGAATAGTGTGTCCTCTTAAAGGGACAGATCCTCTTAAAAATGAAAATTTGTCATAATTTACTCCCCCTCATGACATTCCAAATCTGTACAACTTTCTTCTATAGAACGCAAAAGAAGATGAAGTTTCAAGCTTCAAAATGGTAAAACAGGTCATAAAAGGCCATAAGAATAGCGTAAAATCAAAATTCTCTGAAGCGATATAATTACTTTGTATGAACAGAGCAAAAATTTAATTGGTTATTCACTCTTAAATCAAATCATCATCTTCTTGTGACTTTTACTGGTAGTTGGCAAGCCAGCTTTCGGTCATGCACCTACTGGATTGGAGTGTGGAGAATCAAAGGCAAGGGAGGGAAAAAACATGTCTCTATTGTTTCTGTAGGGAATAGTGAATGAGGGTATAGGGGGCAATTTGCATCTGAAATCGCATACTTCCCTACTATATAGTAGGTGAAAAACGTATGTGGCAAAAGAAGTATGTCTGAATTCACAGTACTCATAAAAGAGTAGGCAAAAAGTATCCGGATGACATACTTCTTCCAGTGAGATTCTGAAGTGTGCATACAATGGACACTTTGTGAAGCGATGCAACTGATGCTGGTAGGTCACATGATAATGACAGCATGGGGAATGTAGTACTTCTGGATTACATTCGTACTACACACACTCACTATATATACAGTAGAACATACTTTTTTAGCGGTTGTGAAGTATTTACTTATTCAAAATAAGTACCTACTCAAGAGAGTATGCGATTTCGGACTAAGCCAGCCATTTCTGCAAGCAAATACACACGGCGGTTTTGAGCCCAAATCAAATATGGCATCACATCAGTAAGATCAATCTTCATGTGATAAACACTTGACATCCTCACACCGTTATTGGCTTATTGCCATATTTGATCCCTTTGGTCTTGGATTTCTATATACTGGTGTGGATGTATTGACATATTGGGTGGATATGAGACACGTGAGAACCAGCATAAGATTTTTATTATGTATAAACATTTTTAAAAAAAACAGTATGTTCTTCAGAACATCTTTTTTTTGTTCCACAAAGGGGTTTGAAACAACATGAGGGGGAGTAAACGATGACAGAATTGTCATCCTTCATTTTGAATGGGTGAACTAACCCTTTTATGAACACAAAGCAACATTTTGATTTTTAGTGCTTAAAAGTAAAAAAATTGAACTAAATATTAACGGAACATTTTCAAAATTCAATTAAATTGTAAAAAGAGATTCAATTAAGGCTCTGGATACTTTTGCAAGGCACTTAAATGGCTCAATAACTAAAACCGCCGTGTGTAGATGCTTGCAGAAATGGCTTTTAATAACTTGCGTAGGAGAAGCCACTGTAACTCCTTGTATTGATGTGAGTGAGAGCCTTTACCTCCTTATTTGAAAGAGTAGGATTGAGTATTACGTTCTCAGTGTGGTCTAAATTACGTTAATTGCAGTGACTGAAAAGGCTTTTCAGATGAGTGCGGCGGATTCCACCCCCTTGTTGTGTCTTTCACTGAAAGCGTAGTCACAGTGATGGCTTCGGCGGTAGGTGGGTGGGTGGGTGTGTGTTTTGGCTAGTTGTCTCATTCAGTAAGCTTCTTCTCCCACACAGTGATTCACAGAGCTGGATATACATATAGAGTAGTCCATAAAACAAAACAAACGGTAAAACGGTTCACTTTCTTTATCATGCAACATTAAGCCTACTTTATTTTTTGTAGTGCTCACATTAGTGTTATATTACCTGCATTTAAAGAAACAGAATTTTAAAAGGATAGTTCATGCAAAAATGAAAATACTGACATTGTTTACTCACCCACATGTCATACTAAATCTGATTTCTTCTGCAGAACACAAAAGATGATATTCAGAAGAATGCTGAAAAACGCCTCTGGTTACGACTGTAACCCTTGTTCCCTGAGAAGGGAACAAGACACTGCGTCTACTACGACACTTTGGGGAACGCCCAACGCCGGCACACAACAGCGTCAGCTTCTGTGATGAAGCAAGTCGCTCCCAGGCAGGAGAAGGCGTGGCGAAGGGACGCAGTGTCTCGTTCAGTCGTAACCCGAGACGTTCCCTTTCCAGGGAACTCGAACTGTGTCTACTACGACACTTTGGGGAACGAGTACCCACTATGCCACAACGAGCCCTGTCTGTCCCAGTGTGAAGCTGTGCACAGGCACACTTAGGACGAGAGCACTAGAGTGCCAGGCGTAGAAGGGATGTCCAGACTGTAAAATTTAATAAAAGTGTGTGGGGTGGCCCATCCAGCTGCATCGCACACTTCTTGGATCGGGGCCCCTGAAAGAATGGCTCTAGAGAAAGCCATGCCTCTGGCTGAATGAGCCCTTACAGCCAACGGTGAAGGCAAACTGCGCACCTGATAGGCCATAGATATAGCCTGAATGATCCAGTTGCCGATGGTCTGTTTGGATGCGGGAAGCCCCTTCTTGGGCGACCCGAAACACACCAGCAACTGGTCTGACTTCCACCATGAAAAGAACCTCTGAATATAAATCTTGAGAGCTCTGACCGGGCAGAGCAAATGAAGACTCTCTTCATCCACCGTCACGTGAGGTGGAGGATGAAAAGCCTGCAGAACCGTAGGCCGTGCCACATTAGATGGCACCTTAGGCACATAGCCCGGCCTGGGATGCAAGATAGCCTTAACCCCTAGAAGTCTGCACAGTTTTGGGGCCCTTTAGAAGTTTTGACATGCTCTGACATTTGTGCTTTTTTCAGTTGCTTATAAACATATTAATGGCAAAAGGGTCATTACACTGTATTCAGCACAAACTGGGCTATCATAATATGTGAGCAACATGTATGTACATGCTTGTATTTTTGAGAGAATAACGTTTATGCATGGTTTTTGAAAAAACAAAAAATGTAAGTCACTGAATTAAGGCCACAAAACACACAATAGATATGTGTCCACAAGACTTTTGACTAATGGATGTTGTTGCCTTGAGTTTTTGCTTCAAACTAATGTGAGAATCATTGTGCCTACTCATTCACATAAAACAATATATTAATTTAAATTTTGTAAGACACTTTTTCTTTACAAAGGCCATATGCGAGGAGGCGTGAACGATCATGAATAATGCTGTGATTTACACCTGAGAGGACAAAGAACCACATAATGAGCCGCATAATGAGCTGCATAATGAATGAGCCTTTGAGTCAGGTATGTGACTGAGGGAGCTAAGAAACAAGACAAAAGAAATATATTTTGTTGAAGTTTATTTAGAATATAGTTAACAATATAAAGTGAGAGCCAAAGGCACAATACTAAGGCCTTTTATATTTTAATTTAATTATTACTATTTTTTATGTTTTTGAAATAAGTCTCATGCTAAAAAAACAGTAATATTGTGACATTGAACACAATTCAGTATTCAGTAAATACAAATAACTGAATAATTGGTAATGATGAATGTTATAAGTAAAATATTTGGGATTTAAAACAACATAATGCAATGTAATTATAATTTCAAAGAGTATAGGGTGAATTGGAACATTGGGACACTTTTTTCCCAGTCATTTCAATGTCAAAAAATTTCTGAATCTTTTGATTTTGTAAACTATTCGATACACACAATACTCAAATATCATTTCGAGCTTCGGTTCATTTATGAAACGCGCGGTGCAATGCATGATCGTGCTAGCACTAAGGTTATTGTCTGCTATATTTGCTTCTTATTTATTAAATCCAGGCAATTGGCTGATGAAACATTGATTAAAATTAAGATACAATTTATACAAAACGAAATTCACTTTATAGAAAGGCTTTCTACAAAACAAAACTTAATGAAGTGGTCAAAATCATGTCTGACCCACTCCATCTCTCCCAACATATTGCGCATTTTATGATGTTTCCTTTCTTACTCATGCTGTGCACTTTTCATAATCATCATATATTAAATTAAAAAATAACATTAGGCTATAATATTTAAATATCAATATGAAACAAAATACGTTTTAATGGCTACAACAAGTAGCCTATTGTACACAAAACTTATAGCATCTGAGCAGAAATTTGCAAACAAAAGCTTTATTGATGTGACACTAGGCTATTTTACAATAAACACTTCATAATCGGTCCAAAACAGGCCAAAGAAATCTTGTCTAAACAGTCTTACGTCTATGACATTTTATGTAGCAGCAGGATTCATATTTAAATGGTCTTTTTGCGGTTTAATATTCACAGACACTAACAGAATAAACTTACCTCACAATCATCGGCTGGATCAGTTGCTCTTAGAAATAAACAGCTTTTCTTCTGAGGTAAATTATTCCAGGATTATTCCTCACCACATCTCAAAACGATGTAAAGTACATACACGAATCTTGATGTGTTTATTCGAGTTGATGTGGGCGTTGACTCTGTTCGCATGGATCGCGTCAGTATTTGACTTTCAAAAGAACGCACGCTCCGTGGGCGTGGCCGCATTAACACTAATGAAGAGGCTCGCGAATGACTGACATCTCTCTCTTTTCAAACAGATTACATAAATACAGAATATTTGTTTTCGATTTGATTTACAGTATTTAAAACCTGACATTTCAACGTTTCTTTAGACATATGTCTCATGTTTGTGTGACAAGTATTCACTAAGTTACAGTTCATTTTCTGAAGACTATCTGAATGAACTACATTGAGAGAGAGGCTGCAGATCACGCATCATGTTTGTTTTCTTTATTTAGCAAAAAGCACAACATTTTGTTTTTATTGTGAGTGTACACAAATAAAAGTAGATACTTATAATGATGTATAACACTTGCCTGAATGATAAAAATTGACAGAGTTTTTTGAGTCTCTTTGGCACTGATAATAAAAAAAAAATCGAGGCCATCGCGCCGGCGTGAGCTTCGACCTCTAGGGGTTAATGTCGCCTGGAGCAAACATGTGGGAACTCTGGTACGAGCCGCAGGTCTCATCCTCCAAGACCCACGGAGGAAACGTACAACCAGGTGATGTCTCCCCAGAGGCCCATCACCCAGAGGAGCGTGGAAAGGCGCAATGGCAGCCACGTACACCTTGAGTGTGGACGGGGTAAGACCAGCCGAGAAGCGATCTTGGAGGAACTCCAGCACTGAAGCCACCGGGCAGATAACTGGGTCAACCTCACGCTCCCTACACCAAACGGTGAAAACATTCCATTTCAGGCCGTACAATTTCCTTGTAGCGGGAGCTCTAGAGCTGAGTATGGTCTCTACTACTCCTACTGACAGGCGAGCCTCCCAGTACTGTGCCCCCTCAGGGGCCATACCCACAGTTTGAAATATTGAGCCCTCTGCCTGCGTCAGCAGGTCCCTCCTGATGGGAATCTCCCATGAAGGGCCGTCCAGGAGCGAAATTATGTCCGAGAACCATACTCGGGCCGGCCACAACGGGGCTAATAACAGTAGACTGACCCCATCGCGACGGACCCTCTCTAGAACTAGAAAAGTGTAAAGACGCAGCCTCGGCCACGTCTGCACCATGGCATCCAGCCCCAGCGGGGCTAGATGTGTGAGGAACAACCACAGTGGAAAGTGTGTCGTCTCTCGAGACGCGAATAGATCCACTTCCACTAGGTCGAACCTCTGACATATTGACTCCACCACCTCGGGATGGAGTCTCCATTCCCTGGGCCTCAGCCCCTGCCTCGACAGGATGTCTGCTCCCTGATTCTGATCCCCTGGGATGTATGTTGCTCTGAGAGACAACAGTCTCCCCTGGGACCACAGGAGGATCTGATGCGCCAGTCTGCACAGAGGGCGGGATCTCAGACCCCCCTGATGATTTAAATAGGCCACCACTGAAATGTTGTCTGAACTCACAAGGACGTGGTGACCCTTGACGTCTGGCAGAAAACTCCTCAGAGCTCGGAACACCGCCAACATTTCCAGGCAATTTATGTGCCAGGAGGAATGATGGTCCTGCCATAGACCTCTCGTAAAGTAGCCGTCCATGAGGGAGGCGTCTGTCGAAACGGCTTTCCGGCGACATGACGCTTCCAGCACAGGACATTGGGAGAGAAACCAAGCTTTTTTCCACATAGATAGGGAACGAAGGCATCTGTGCGTAACCCCGATCATGCGGAACGGGTTCCCCCTCGGGGAAAACCCCTTGGTTTTCAACCACCACTGCAGGGCCCTCATGTGCAGCAGGCCGAATGGAATGACGTTGGACACTGCTGCCATGAGCCCTAACACTCTTTGAAAATGTTTCACAGTGATGGCTTGGCCTAGCTTTATCCTGGTCACCGTGGCCAGGATGGACTCGATTCTGTGCAGGAGACAATTGTGCCCGCATCGTGACCGAGTCCCACACCACTCCCAGGAGCGTGGTTCTCTGGGCTGGTGCCAACATGCTCTTTTCGTTTTTCGTGATGTGTGCAAGGACGACATCTCGATGCCGAACTGCCAGCTCTTGTGACTGGGCCATAATAAGCCAGTTGTCGATATAATTTAGCACCCCGATACCCTGAAGCCTCAGCAGAGCTAGAGCTGCATCCATACATTTGGTAAATGTGCGAGGGGAGAGAGCTAGGCCGAAAGGAAGAACCCGATATTGGAACGCTTCACCCCTGAAAGCGAACCTCAGGAACTTCCTGTGAGATGGAAGGATGGATATGGGGAAGTATGCATCCTTCAGATCTATTGTGACAAACCAATCCTCGGATTGAATTTGATTCACGATGATGGGAATAGTGAGCATGTTGAACCTGAACCTCCTCAGAGACCGATACAAGTGCCTGAGATCTATTATTGGACGCAACCCCCCATCCTTCTTGGGAACTATGAAGTAGCGGCTGTAAAACCCGGACTCCCTGTCTGGGGGAGGAACACGTTCTATGTCCTCCTTTACCAGCAGGGAGTTTGCTTCCTGTTCCAATACCCGACCCTGCTCTGGGTCGACTGCAGTCCAAACCACCCCGCTGAATTTCGGTTGGCGGAAACAGAACTGCAGTCTGTACCCCTTTTGAATAGTATGCAGGGCCCAAGGAGAAATATTCGTTAGATTTTTCCGTGCATCGAAATATTTCACCAAGGGAACCAGCCTCTCGTGGCTGTTTTCGGGTATCGTTCGAGATTCGTTCTCGACCCCCTGAAGCGGCTCTCCGGCAGGGTTTGATCGAAAACTTTTCTCTGTGTGGGGACACGAGCGCCGCCTGGCCGCAAGGCAAACAGTGCAGCGTGCATTCAAACTGATGCGTCCCGAAGCGCACTTGATGGCGGGAAGCCAACATCGATTTCCTGTGGGCTCCCCAGAGGAGACGACCTCGATCGCCCCGCCACGGGTGGGGCAGCCCGAAGGAATCCTACGTTTGCTAGGATCTCTTCCCCGAAGCTTTTTTTGCCTGCAGGACGGCCCTCAGTTCGCCCTGCTTCTGTTGAGGCTTCGGTTGAGAGCGCCGTCTATGCCCCCAAGCTCCTTGAGGGGGGGCTCTAGAGGCAACACTCTCTTTTTGCGCCTGCCTATGTAATGAGGAGCTGGTGGCTGGCTGCGGCTGGCCACTGGGGGCAGACTTCTTGGATTTCGAGCGGCGAGGGAGGTACTGCTTGAAGGCTGCAAACTGTTTTTTCACCTCCTGAAACCTGTCAACGACTGTATTTACAGCGTCGGCGAACAGGCCAGAAGGCGAAATCGGGGCATCAAGAAAGAACGACTTGTCTTTTTCCTTGATGCCCGACAGATTTAACCAGAGGTGCCTCTCCGAGACCACCATAGCCGCCATGGAACGATTGTGCGGGCCGTTTCCTTGGTGACTCGGAGAGACAGGTCTGCAGCCCTACGCAACTCCGTAATATCATCTGGAGTTGGTCCCTCGCCCTCAAAAATATCCTTAAGAAGGTCGGCCTGGTAAGCCTGCAGCACTGCCATCATGTGTAGACTAGCACCAGCCCGACCCGCAGCCATATAAGTCCTGCCCACCAAATTGGATGTATCAAGGCAGGGTTTGGTGGGCAGCACCGGGGTCTTCAGGAATGAAGCAGCGTCGGGGAATAAATAATTAGCCAGAGGCTCTTCCACCTGAGGCATCATCTCATAACCATTTTCTCTCCCCGCACCACGGGGCTCGCGAGCCTGACCATCCTCATCAAAGATGGCCAAGCGGGAGCGCAGCACTCGAATTGGTAATCTTTCACAACCCTCACAAGCAGCTCCCTCGAGAGCTGCTTGAGCGTGCTGCGCTCCCAAACAGTGTACACACAATCGGTGTATGTCCCCACCCATGATATAACGAGGTCAGGGATACACACACCGCTTGTAATGTTGACTCGCCATTTTTTTATATATATATATATATGCTTGTAACAGTGGACAGACAACACCAAATATGACAAACACAACAGAGAACGCTTGCTAAAGAACAGAAAGCTGACGCTGTTGTGTGCCGGCATCCCTATGTAGTTTCCGTGTATGCCATCACGCGTTACATCATGACGCAACACCAATCATGATTGCCTTAGTTTCATTCATGCTTTAGAGGCGCTACGCTGGGGGGCGTTCCCCAAAGTGTTGTAGTAGATGCAGTTCGAGTTCCCTCGAAAGGGAACTGTTTTTGTCTATACAATGAAAGTCAATGGGGCCCAAACAACATTGGACCCCATTGACTTTCATTGTGTGGACAAAAAAAATGTACATTTTTCAAAAATTCTTTGTACAAGCTAAATCATTTTCCTTTTTTCTTATTTTTTTTATTTTATTTTTTCAATCCACAAAAAAAAAAGCTTGTAAATTCAGCTGCATCCATTAATTCAGAAATCTAAGAGCTGACTGCAGATACATTAGGGGCCATTTAAGATGAGAACAACATCCCACACCAAAAAAAAGGGTTTTCTGGATCATTTCACATTACCCACGAGTCACCTCACTTATCATCTTGAACTACAAGTAAAAATAATAATCTAATCTTCATGGGGTCCACACAGCCATACAAGACAAAAAACATACAAATAAAATAAAACCAAAAATACAATTACACTAATCAAATCATCAAACTATACATCTTAGCAGTAGCAGCACATCAAACATACATCTACATATTTGTAAGCATATCTTTACATTGTCTTCTAAATACATACAGTGGGGAGAACAAGTATTTGATACACTGCCGATTTTGCAGGTTTTCCTACTTGCAAAGCATGTAGAAGTCTGTAATTTTGATCATAGGTACTCTTCAACTGTGAGAGACGGAATCTAAAACAAAAATCCAGAAAATCACATTGTATGTTTTTAAATAATTAATTTCCATTTTATTGCATGACATAAGTATTTGATCACCTACCAACCAGTAAGAATTCCGGCTCTCACAGACCTGTTAGCTTTTCTTAAAGAAGCCCTCCTGTTCTCCACTCATTACCTGTATTAACTGCACCTGTTTGAACTCGTTACCTGTATAAAAGACACCTGTCCACACACTCAATCAAACAGACTCCAACCTCTCCACAATGGCCAAGACCAGAGAGCTGTGTAAGGACATCAGGGATAAAATTGTAGACCTGCACAAGGCTGGGATGGGCTACAGGACAACAGGCAAGCAGCTTGGTGAGAAGGCAACAACTGTTGACGCAATTATTAGAAAATGGAAGAAGTTCAAGATGACGGTCAATCTCCCTCGGTCTGGGGCATCATGCAAGATCTCACTTCGTGGGGCATCAATGATCATGAGGAAGGTGAGGGATCATCCCAGAACTACACGGCAGGACCTGGTCAATGACCTGAAGAGAGCTGGGACCACAGTCTCAAAGAAAACCATTAGTAACACACTACGCCGTCATGGATTAAAATCCTGCAGCGCACGCAAGGTCCCCCTGCTCAAGCCAGCGCATGTCCAGGCCCGTCTGAAGTTTGCCAATGACCATCTGGATGATCCAGAGGAGGAATGGGAGAAGGTCATGTGGTCTGATGAGACAAAAATAGAGCTTTTTGGTCTAAACTCCACTCGCCATGTTTGGAGGAAGAAGAAGGATGAGTACAACCCCAAGAACACCATCCCAACCGTGAAGCATGGAGGTGGAAACATCATTCTTTGGGGATGCTTTTCTGCAAAGGGGACAAGACGACTGCATCGTATTGAGGGGAAGATGGATGGGGCCATGTATCATGAGATCTTGGCCAACAAACTCCTTCCCTCAGTAAGAGCATTGAAGATGGGTCGTGGCTGGGTCTTCCAGCATGACAACGACCCGAAACACACAGCCAGGGCAACTAAGGAGTGGCTCCGTAAGAAGCATCTCAAGGTCCTGGAGTGGCCTAGCCAGTCTCCAGACCTGAACCCAATAGAAAATCTTTGGAGGGAGCTGAAAGTCCGTATTACCCAGCGACAGCCCCGAAACCTGAAGGATCTGGAGAAGGTCTGTATGGAGGAGTGGGCCAAAATCCCTACAGGAAACGTATGATCTCTGTAATTGCAAACAAAGGTTTCTGTACCAAATATTAAGTTCTTCTTTTCCGATGTATCACATACTTATGTCATGCAATAAAATGCAAATTAATTACTTAAAAATCATACAATGTGATTTTCTGGATTTTCTGGATGTTTTAGATTCCGTCACTCACAGTTGAAGTGTACCTATGATAAAAATTACAGACTTCTACATGCTTTGTAAGTGGGCAAACCTGCAAAATCGGCAGTGTATCAAATACTTGTTCTCCCCACTGTATGTGCTTTTACTCTTTCGTATGTTTATTGGAACCATATTCCAAGCAACAGAACCTCGATAAAGCAGTTTTTTTCATGACATTTGTGTGGGGACAAGCTAAAAAGAGTTGAGCCTTACTCACTTGACGCGTTCTATAGTCATGTCTAAAACCCACATATACAAGTTTTTCAGAGAAGAAACAGGGTGTGTGATACTTGATTACCTTATAGAAATATACCAGCAGTCGTAAATGTAGTTTATCCTTCACTAACAGCCATGATAATTTTCTATGCATAGCAATAACATTGGCCTGAAATGGATGATGAAGCACTAACCTAGCTGCTCTGTTCTGAGCCATCTGAAGTTTTTTTTTTAAGTTTTTCTCAGATGCACTTGACCATATCATTGGGCAGTACTCAAGATGTGATAAAACTAACGATTGCACCACATCTTTTAAAACTAGAGATGGAAGAAACACAGAACATTTCCTGGCCACAGCTATACTTTTTCCCATATTTCTTACTATATAATCTATATGTTCAGACCAAGACAGCATATTGTCAATTTTCACACCCAGCAACTTAACACTTGTTACTTGTTCCACTGGAGTTCCATCAATAAATAAATTCAAGTCAGCAACCTTAGTAATATTTTTTTTGTTACTAAAAATGATACATTTAGTTTTTTCTGTTTAAAATTAATTTATTAGTTCTAACCCAGTTCGTAATTGTTTGCAACTCCTCACTTAAGTTCTTCTGAAGCTCAGCTGATGTATGTCCTGCAGAAAACATTGTTGAATCATCTGCATACATAACTAAATAAGCATTATCAACAACACACGGTAAATCATTTATAAAAATAGAAAATAAAAGTGGACCTAAACAACTTCCCTGTGGAACACCGCAGTAAGTATTTTTGGTCTCAGAAAAAGATCCATTATAGAATACACTCTGTTTTCTATTGGAAAGATAACTTATGATCCAATCAGGGGCTGTAAGTGAAAAACCATAACATTTCAGTTTGGCAAAAAGAATATCATGGTCAATAACATCAAAAGCTGCTGTAAAATCTAAAAGAACAGCACCCACCAATATTTTATAATCTAGACATGCTAACTATTCATCTGTCATTTGTATAAGAGCAGTACAAGAGTGTCCTGGTCTATAATAATGTTGTGCATTAGCAAGCAATCCATTTATACTAAAATAATGTAAAATTTGCTTAAAAGTAATCTTCTCTAAAATCTTACTTAAAATAGGAAGTATACTAATTGGCCTACAGTTAGAACCTGAAAAGTAAATTTTCCCTTTTTTAAGTAATGGTATAATTTTAGATTCTTTCCAAATATTTGGATATTCACCACTATGCAAACATCTATTAAAAATATGACATATTGGTTGAGAGAGCTGACTAGCTAGACTAGCTGACTTTTAGCAATTTACCATCTAAATGATCAACTATAACATACCATATTAAACAAAATCTCATGGCAATTTATAATTATTTTACATTTTGTTGGCTAATTCGTATGAATTTGTATGATCTCTTCCATACATTTACATATGAACTGCTTGAGACAGTTATGTTAAGCAGTGGACATTTATGCTTATGCTTGTTTTCCTAATAATCATGTTTTCGTGTATTTAATATGAAATCGCCACCTTGTAATATACTCACATTTTCCTGTGAAACTGGGTTGCCATATTTCCATATTTCACCCCAAAATAATAATAATAATAATAATAATATATATATATATATTTTTTTTTTTTTTGTTTGTTTGTTTTTTTGTTTTTTTTTTCACATTAAAATGTCAGTGGTGTTATCATTAGCTAAAACTAGAATTATTAAAAAACAGTTTTGTTAATTGAAATAAAGCTGAAATTAAATAAAATTGCCCTAAAATCAAGTTTTGTTTTCCTAAAAATCATGTTTTTGTGTATTTAATCATGTTTCCACCTTGTTAAATACTTACATTTTCCTGTGAAACTGGGTTGCCATATTTAACCCCAAATAATAATAATAATAATATATATATATATATATATATATATATACACAAACCCGATTCCAAAAAAGTTGGGACACTCTACAAATTGTGAATAAAAAAAGGAATGCAATAATTTACAAATCTCATAAACTTATATTTTACTCACAATAGAATATAGATAACATATCAAATGTTGAAAGTGAGACATTTTGAAATGTCATGCCAAATATTGGCTCGTTTTGGATTTCATGAGAGCTACACATTCCAAAAAAGTTGGGACAGGTAGCAATACGAGGCCGGAAAAGTTAAATGTACATATAAGGAACAGCTGGAGGACCAATTTGCAGCTTATTAGGTCAATTGGCAACATGATTGGGTATAAAAAGAGCCTCTCAGAGTGGCAGTGTCTCTCAGAAGTCAAGATGGGCAGAGGATCACCAATTCCCCCAATGCTGCGGCAAAAAATAGTGGAGCAATATCAGAAAGGAGGTTCTCAGAGAAAAATTGCAAAGAGTTTGAAGTTATCAACATCTACAGTGCATAATATCATCCAAAGATTCAGAGAATCTGGAACAATCTCTGTGCGTAAGGGTCAAGGCCGGAAAACCATACTGGATGCCTGTGATCTTCGGGCCCTTAGACGGCACTGCATCACATACAGGAATGCTACTGTAATGGAAATCACAACATGGGCTCAGGAATACTTCCAGAAAACATTGTCGGTGAACACAATCCACTGTGCCATTCGCTGTTGCCGGCTAAAACTCTATAGGTCAAAAAAGAAGCCATATCTAAACATGATGCAGAAGCGCAGGCGTTTTCTCTGGGCCAAGGCTCATTTAAAATGGACTGTGGCAAAGTGGAAAACTGTTCTGTGGTCAGACGAATCAAAATTTGAAGTTCTTTTTGGAAAACTGGGACGCCATGTCATCCGGACTAAAGAGGACAAGGACAACCCAAGTTGTTATCAGCGCTCAGTTCAGAAGCCTGCATCTCTGATGGTATGGGGTTGCATGAGTGCGTGTGGCATGGGCAGCTTACACATCTGGAAAGGCACCATCAATGCTGAAAGGTATATCCAAGTTCTAGAACAACATATGCTCCCATCCAGACGTCGTCTCTTTCAGGGAAGACCTTGCATTTTCCAACATGACAATGCCAGACCACATACTGCATCAATTACAACATCATGGCTGCGTAGAAGAAGGATCCAGGTACTGAAATGGCCAGCCTGCAGTCCAGATCTTTCACCCATAGAAAACATTTGGCGCATCATAAAGAGGAAGATGCGACAAAGAAGACCTAAGACAGTTGAGCAACTAGAAGCCTGTATTAGACAAGAATGGGACAACATTCCTATTCCTAAACTTGAGCAACTTGTCTCCTCAGTCCCCAGACGTTTGCAGAAGAGGGGATGCCACACAGTGGTAAACATGGCCTTGTCCCAACTTTTTTGAGATGTGTTGATGCCATGAAATTTAAAATCAACTTATTTTCCCCTTAAAATGATACATTTTCTCAGTTTAAACATTTAATATGTCATCTATGTTGTATTCTGAATAAAATATTGAAATTTGAAACTTCCACATCATTGCATTCTGTTTTTATTCACAATTTGTACAGTGTCCCAACTTTTTTGGAATCGGGTTTGTATATTATAATACTATTAAAAATAATAATAAATACATTACATACAGTGGGGAGAACAAGTATTTGATACACTGCCGATTTTGCAGGTTTGCCCAATTACAAAGCATGTAGAGGTCTGTAATTTTTATCATAGGTACTCTTCAACTGTGAGAGATGGAATCTAAAAATCACATTGTATGATTTTTAAATAATTAATTTGCATTTTATTGCATGACATAAGTATTTGATCACCTACCAACCAGTAAGAATTCCGGCTCTCACAGACCTGTTAGTTTTTCTTTAAGAAGCCCTCCTGTTCTCCACTCATTACTTGTATTAACTGCACCTGTTTGAACTCGTTACCTGTATAAAAGACACCTGTCCACACACTCAATCAAACAGACTCCAACCTCTCCACAATGGCCAAGACCAGAGAGCTGTGTAAGGACATCAGGGATAAAATTGTAGACCTGCACAAGGCTGGGATGGGCTACAGGACAATAGGCAAGCAGCTTGGTGAGAAGGCAACAACTGTTGGCACAATTATTAGAAAATGGAAGAAGTTCAAGATGACGGTCAGTCTCCCTCGGTCTGGGGCACCATGCAAGATCTCACTTCGTGGGGCATCAATGATCATGAGGAACGTGAGGGATCAGCTCAGAACTACACGGCAGGACCTGGTCAATGACCTGAAGAGAGCTGGGACCACAGTCTCAAAAAAAACCATTAGTAACACACTACGCCGTCATGGATTAAAATCCTGCAGCACGCAAGGTTCCCCTGCTCAAGCCAGCGCATGTCCAGGCCCGTCTGAAGTTTGCCAATGACCATCTGGATGATCCAGAGGAGGAATGGGAGAAGGTCATGTAGTCTCAAGGGGACAAAAATAGAGCTTTTTGGTCTAAACTCCACTCGCCGTGTTTAGAGGAAGAAGAAGGATGAGTACAACCCCAAGAACACCATCCCAACCATGAAGCATGGAGGTGGAAACATCATTCTTTGGGGATGCTTTTCTGCAAAGGGGACAGGACGACTGCACCGTATTGAGGGGAGGATGGATGGGGCCATGTATCGCGAGATCTTGGCCAACAAACTCCTTCCCTCAGTAAGAGCACTGAAGATGGGTCGTGGCTGGGTCTTCCAGCATGACAACGACCCGAAACACACAGCCAGGGCAACCAAGGAGTGGCTCCGTAAGAAGCATCTCAAGGTCCTGGAGTGGCCTAGCCAGTCTCCAGACCTGAACCCAATAGAAAATCTTTGGAGGGAGCTGAAAGTCCGTATTGCCCAGCGACAGCCCCGAAACCTGAAGGATCTGGAGAAGGTCTGTATGGAGGAGTGGGCCAAAATCCCTGCTGCAGTGTGTGCAAACCTGGTCAAGAACTATAGGAAACGTATGATCTCTGTAACTGCAAACAAAGGTTTCTGTACCAAATATTAAGTTCTGCTTTTCTGATGTATCAAATACTTATGTCATGCAATAAAATGCAAATTAATTACTTAAAAATCATACAATGTGATTTTCTGGATTTTTGTTTTAGATTCCGTCACTCACAGTTGAAGAGTACCTATGATAAAAATTACAGACTTCTACATGCTTTGTAAGTGGGCAAACCTGCAAAATCGGCAGTGTATCAAATACTTGTTCTCCCCACTGTATATATATATATATATATATATTTTCTCATTGTCCCACATTAAAATGTCAGTGGTATTATCATTAGCTAAAACTAAGACTATTAGCTGAAATTAAATAAAATAGTGAATTTAGTATTTCAGCGAAAACATGACTAAAATAAATCTAAAACTGAAATAATCATGAATTAAAACGATTTAGAAATATATAAAAAAAAAAAAAAAAATACTAAAATGAAAAAGCACATAACCAATTACTAAACAATTACTACACCAGTCTTGCAAGTGCCATTGAACTGAAATGAACGGGTATGCTATGCTAACAGATATCTTATCCAATACTCCATTGTTGAACATACAAGGACCATTTTTCACGTTTGACCTAACTGCTGTGCCCTTTAAGTAGAAAACTGTACACACAAAATCAAATCCTGTTGTAGAAATGGCATTATGTAACAGTGAATCATGTACACGAGCCGGCATACTGTACAACAAATTCAGTGTCGGTTTGTAAAACCACAGAGGGTAAAATAAGGAAGAATTCACAGCGTGAGCTCTAGAAACGACACTTTAAAGCTCTTCACCTGCTGCGGCCCCATCGTGAGCCTCTCTTTGCCTCTGTGAGAGGCTGATTATGCTGAGAGAGGCTGCTTCAGACTGCGGTATTGTGGAACAAATCTGGATGTCGTCGACATCTTTACCCGGTTTATTTTTGACATCTCTAATAATAGCTTTCACTCACGCTTCAATGATACTTATATTACTTGAGCACTTCCTTTGGCGGTGGTTAAATTGACGGTCTACTTGAGCATATGGGGTGGGTGACAGATCAAAAGGGCATGACGTGGTTTCATCTGCTTTAATGCTAAGATGGAGTGAAAAATAACACAAGCATAAATACATAAATATTTTTTTTCTGTACGGTGCAGGATCAATAAAACACTGGATTGAATGTAATTCTCTGCTTGCTGCATCTATTTTTGAACCTCTATAGGTGAAGCTATAGAAGATCTTCACTTGGTGTGAGATGTTAATTCAGTTACTGCTAATCATTTTGTAGTTGTTTTACTTACTAGCAATGAATCATCACTGTAAAAACATCTTTATAGTTATATTTTTTTAGTTTCTATAATTACAGATAATAGTGATAAAGAGTAACCAGAGACTAGAGAGAAATGCATGGTACTGTACAGTATAGTGATGATATCAGATAGTAATACCAGGGTATTTTCATACACTTTCACAAAACCATATGAATGATATCATATTGATGTAGTATGATATTTCCAAAGTACCTCACAGTCATTGTATTACAATGGTAAATGTCTCAAAATGTATTCACCATAATGCGATACTGCAGTTAATGTTATGAAAATCCATTATAAATAAATATTATAAATATTATATTTAAATACTGTTCTATCTATCCATCTATCTATCTACCTATCTATCCATCCATCCACATGTCCATCTGTCCATCCATCCATCCATCCATCCATCATCTATCTGTCCGTCCGTCCGTCCATCCATCCATCATCTATCTATCTGTCCATCCGTCCGTCTGTCCGTCCGTACATCCATCCATCCATCCATCCATCCATCATCTATCTATCCGTCCGTACATCCATCTATTATCTATCTATCAGTCATCCATCCAACCATCCATCCGTCTATCATCCAACCATCATCTATCTGTCCATCTGTCTGTCCATCCATCCATCTGTCTATCCATCCATCTGTCCATCCATCCATTTATCTCTCCGTCCGTACATACATCCATCCATCCATCCATCCATCTATCCATCTATCCGTCTGTCCATCCATCTATCTATCTATCTATCTATCTATCTATCTATCTGTCCGTCCGTCCATCCATCCATCCATCCATCCATCCATCTATCCATCTATCCGTCTGTCCATCCATCCATCCATCCATCTATCCATCTATCCATCCATCCATCCATCCATCCATCCATCCATCCATCCATCTATCTATCTATCTATCTATCTATCTATCTATCTATCCGTCTGTCCATCCATCCATCCATCCATCCATCCATCCATCTATCCATCCAGCCATCCATCCATCCATCCATCCATCCATCCATCTATCTATCTATCTATCTATCTATCTATCTATCTATCTATCTATCTATCCGTCTGTCCATCCATCCATCCATCCATCCATCCATCATCTATCTACATCTATCTATGGCCATGTTTTTATATATAAACTTTATAATAAACTTGATAATGAAAACTGGGGCATTTAAAAAATAATAATAATACAAATTCCCTGCTTTAATCTGCTTTGCGTTTCATTGAAGACTGGAAATTCTGTTTTAATCTTTCTTTACAAACTATTTTTCTCATTTTTAATAAAGTATCCTCCAATTGGTTGTTTTTATGAAGAGGACTCCACTGGTGGAGACTGATATGTGTTAAACACTTCCAGGCATGAAAATGGATTCAGGTTTCCAGAAATAACCACTAATTAATTTACATATTTGAAAAAAATAAAAAATAATAATAGGCTGCATTATATTGTCCCAAAAACGTCTATTTATATAAAGTTCCATTGGAGTCCTATAGGGGTCGCTGCTGCCAAAGAAAAGCATCCACTATTTACTTGAATAAGTATTTAGCTAAGAATTTAGTCAGTATTATAAAACAAACAACTTATTGTATATTATACAGTATATTGCATTGAGAATTTGGCAATCATTGAAAATATGACTTGATATAATATAATATAATGTAGTTTACTATGAAAAACATTTTGCCAGGTCTTTTTTCATTATGATTGTAGACCATTCAGTCTTATGCTAGCTTAAAAGCCAAAGAAGACATTAAGTGACTCTAATACACAGGGGCAAAAAATCACTTATTTATTATTCTAGAGAATTCAAAGCATCCTTTCAGTCCTGAATGTTTTAATACATCATAAATGTCCCTCATGCATACAATTAGATTGTTCTGAATTCATACATTTCACCAGCCTGTCATCACAAACTGATACCAACCATACTTAGCCCGCTTAAAACAGTCCATTTGAATTTTTTAACACCTTTTGTGATTATTGCTGCTAAAAACTAGCATCCATTCAGCTGATAGTGCTGCCTATGCCCATTAGCTCTTGTTGTATGAGAACACAATTTAGCACTGAGTGTTCAGAGAAAACCACTCCAAAACCTTTCACCATACGACCAAATTTCCCTCCTACAGTGTTTTGGAGAAGATCAAGGGCACCAAACAACGCTAATAAAGCTAATCATTATGCTAAGGGTATTTCAAGAGCCTTTAGCGTCACTAAATCAATTAGTGTATGCAAAATAACTATAACAACAAACTTGTTGTTCCATATTGTTTTGTTTCAGTGAGTTGGCATGTTCTTGTTTTTGACTGTGGGCAATGATGATCGCTCATTTAGCGGTACATTCTGGGGATCAGATGTCAGCCACCTGGATATAGGTGAGTCAGTCCCACTGTTTAGCTTTAGCCTTGACCGAAATACACATTGTCTCTTTTTTTCAGCTACAAGGCCAGTGAGAGAAATGCTTATGTGGCATAGGCCTACTAATTATGTGGAAAGCTGTGCAAAAAAGTCAGAGTTCATAAAGCCTAGCAAACAGCTAGTAAAACGGTGGCACCATGGTAATACATGTTTATTATCCTGATCCTATATAGCTCGATTTCCTCCTTTAAAGGTGCTGTATGTGAAAAGTGATTGAAATGGGTACTGCAGTCCAAATTCAAAATATTGTTTGCCCCGCCCCCCCCCCCCTCCTCAGACTTGACGCTCACGCAGGTTGCCAGTTTGAGGACACGCAACAGGAACGAGTGCAATTGACAATGGAAGGCGAAGAGACTTACACACTGTAAGTTGATGAGTTGATTTATCCACGTTTTAATGTGCTTTTTTAGATGGATGCCGAGTCTTTTTAGGTCGGGTAGAATCTGCGATCTCTGATCCAGTTTGTTTGCTGGCTTCCATGGCAGCAATACGCTGTTTTCCGCCAACTGGCAACCTAGGGTGTCGAAATACTATTGGGTAAACTGGCAACGCGTGTTATCGCACAGACCAAAACAAAAACAGACATTCCGACACGGAACGCACATTTCAAAGTCAAATAACTGGCTGTAGCATTGTTTTTCAAAGAAACAAGTAGGTGAATTTAGCATGTTTCCTAAATATCTGCAAACATATTATGGTATTTTTATGCTTTAGTACAGTCAAAAACTTACATACAGCACCTTTAGGAGTAAATATATGGGATTTTACTTGTTTTGGTCATCCACTATATGAAAATCATTTGTCTACAAAAATTACAGCACACTTCTCCACAGCAAGCTACGCACTTGTGATTCATGTCGGTAGGGACGGGTAATATGCCAAAGTTTAAAAAAGTACTAATACTAATTGTTCACACTAACACAAACTCAGTCTGATTTTCGCATGCGATTTGTCTGTTCAGAGCAATGTGTAAACAAAAATGTCAGACTGGCGTAATGAAAATGTAATTTCTCTTTCTGACTGTAGGTGGCGCTTATAGAAAAGCAGAAATATGCCTGGTTACTCTGGTTCACAAAGTGCTGCGCAGCTTTCTGTTTCTGACACCCACTTGTTACGGAGAAGAAAAGAAGTCTGTTCGTGAGCACAACCAAGAATTTCAGTTGTAATTTTATGTAACAGTAGCGACTCTGGGCATGTGACCAAAAGCACAAATCTTATTGGTTGGTCAGTTTTCTTCATAGTGTGATGGAAAAGACATTATGCTGTGCTCCAAACAGCTCAGAATTTGGATTTTCCCACCTCCAACTTCGAATGGCACTCAAAGTCAGACATTTGACATGCGAAATTGGGGCAGATCGATCAACCCCGGCCTCAGCTATATGCGTCATTAGACGTCAATTCCAAGATGGGGGCGAGTCCTGCTTCCAATGAGCATAGCGTAGAGCCACCGTATGTTAGGTGTAAAAACAAACTTTAACATTAAGATAATATGATACCTTAATTTTTGGCTTTTCGTCAGCTGTTTTCAAAGTGAATGGCAGCATTTTATGTTATTTTTAGTGGTGTCAATGTTAACGTTAACGCATGTGATTCATTTTAAATTTTTATTATTAAAAAATATTTAACGCAATTAACGCAGCATCCGTTTTTTTCTATCATCCTTTGACTACATTATATGATCACGCTCTTATTCATGCAAATGCTTTTAAACCATTCAAGCGTGACAAGACAAAAGAGAATGCGTTCTCTGTGAATGTCCTGTCTATGTGACACACACAATGCACAGAAAGACGCGCGCCAGAATCGTGCGCACAGACAGCGCATCAGAATCGAGTTCTCTTTTGCGCTTGAAAAAACAATAACACACAGTTATTCCAAAATGTCCGTTTTGTCGAGTATCCTCATAAGAGCAGTCTTAAATGAGTTAATTAAAGTCTTAAATGGACGTAAAGAGTTGTGAGAAAATGAGACGCGTGTAAGATCCGCATCATGTGCAGCAGCGGCAGATCTTAAAGTGACAGCAGCCTAATAAACCTGCTGCTGTCTGTCATTAATGTTAATAAAACAACAAAGGTAACAGAGAAAATTACTCAATGCTTTTGACTAAAGAACTTTTGTAGCTTTAATAAGGATTAATCTATATTTAATTTATAATTTATGCAGTGCAGACTGTTTGATAACTTTATTCAATTTCTGTATATTTCACAGGGCACAAATAAATATGACATTTATTATGCGTTTATGTGAAGATTGTTTTAAGTTCAAAAAATTGATAGCTTTCAATTACACTGTAATGTTGAATGGCAATAATTAATATTTAAAATTGAGGGGGAAAACATGATGACGGCAGAGGTGCGACGGTTCCGCGTGCTACTTGAAAACAAAGAAGCTGGCGAACAGTGGTCTTTCAAATCGGCTTTGGCCGCGACTCTGGAAGACTTGGAGTATTTCTTTGAGAAAAGAACAAAGAACGGCACTGAAGTCATTCTTAAAAAAGGAAGATGTGTTCGGAGTTTTGCCGACCGGATACAGCAAAAGTTTAATCTAATCAACTAGCTCCACTTCACCTTCTTCGTTGCTCTGGTTGGTTGTAGCGCTATCCTATTGCGTGCAGAGGGAATTTGAAAGACAACCGTTTATCCCTCACCTCGGATTGAGCCCTGCCAATGGTGTGTTCCCAGACCCAACATCTTGATGTGGGTCTGGCTTGTCAGACTACAGCACTATTATTTTTGCCACAAAAACACGAAATGCTCTCATTGTGCCATGGCGACATCATGTAGCCAACATATGAACTTGATGTGTAACTGGAACACACTGAGGTTTGAAGTGGGACATTTCAATTGAGATATTCCCATGTCCAACCTCATTTCGAACACGGCATTATGCAGCGTTCCAGACAGCTCTGAATTTGGATTTTTCCCACCTCCTACTTGGAAATAACTTTTGGAACACCACTCGAAGTCGGACATTTATGATCAAATCTCTAATGCCAAGTATGATAAAGGGCAATAGTGATGTTTCTGTTCAAACACTGCTAGGGGGCCGTTCACTCAAATGCATTTTCATTTAAAGGGCCCTTTGTAAAGTATGAGGAAGTCAAATATGGCAAATTGCTTGGTTTTTTTTTTTTTTTAACACCATATGTTTAATTCTCTAGAAGTACAATGCACATAGAGATGTCATATGTGCCTCATTTTATTGGAATCAGACTGCTTAAAATACTGTGATCTTGCAATCACAGCTCAACTTTAACAATCAAATTATTACAATTCAGAGTAAAAGAGAAATAATGTCACTTAAAACACGTTTCTCTGTAATTACAGCATGTAAAATGATGGACTTGTGCATGAGCCAGTCTCACGTGAGGGCTGTGGCACATGGTTGATGGTTTGGCATTGGTATGCACTGATGCATAAATGCATTCAGGCTCTGGAAGTGAACATGAATGAGCAGCAGCCTCTGGTCCATCAGTGAAGTATCAAATGAAAGTATCCGAATAAGGACACATCATTAAGGTTTAAGCAATTTTATATATATTTTATATTTTTAATCAAGACTAATTTGCGTTTATGGCATTTATCTGACACTCCAGAGAGACTGAAAGTCATTTGACATAAGAGACTGCCGTGGTCAACAGATGGCAAGAAGGATACTTAGAAAGTCATCTGCAAGGAATAAAAAAATCATGACCTGTAAAACAACTAGTTATAGCTAGTAATGTCAACAGAGTTTGTGTATATCACTTTATAGTAGCTTCAGTCAATGTGTAATTAACAATTATATAGCGTTACATATATAGTGCTTGGCAGGTCAGCAGTTAATGTGCACTCAAAAAAAAACAAAAAAACACACACACACACACACACACACACACACACAGACTGGCCACATTATTAGGTGCACCTGTTCAACGCCTCATTAACACAAACATCTAAAAACTGAGCATCAGAATGGGGAAGAAAAGTGATTTAAGTGACTTTGAACGTGGCGTGGTTGTTGGTGCCAGACGGGCTGGTATTTCAGAGTATTTCAGAAACTGATGATCTGCTGGAATTTCACACACAACCATCTCTAGGGTTTACAGAGAATGGTTTGAAAAAGAAAAAATATCCAGTGAGTGACAGTTCTGTGAGCAAAAATGCCTTGTTGATGCCAGAGATCGGAGCTGATAGAAAGGCAACAGTAACTCAAATAACCACTCGGTACAACAGACGCATGCAGAAGAGCATCTCTGAACACACAACACTCCAACCTTGAATGAGACGGGCTACAGCAGCAGAAGACACACCAGGTGACACTCCTGTCAGCTAAGAACAAGAAACTGAGGAAACAATTCACATGGGCCCAATCCCATTTCTACCCCTTAGCCACTTACATGTGGGATACCTCAAGGATCCATTTTGGGACCCATCCTTTTTTCGTTATATATGCTTCCAAATGGTGCTATTTTAAAAAACACAGAGTATCATTCCATTGTTAAGCGGATGATACACAAATATATATGCCAGTAAAGAAGGAAGATAATTCATTAGGGCCTCTTCTAGCATGTCTGAATGATTTAAAAACTTGGTTGGCTGTCAATTTCCTGCATTTAAATGAAAGCAAAACCGAGATTATTGTGTTTGCACCCCCTAATGTATCTGGGTCCCCTTGTACTGATTTAAGAGAACAGTTTGGCCCGATGGAAAAGCGGCTTCACCAGTCTTGTATGTTCTGTTCCATTCTGTATCATCTTAGGAAACTCGAAGGCTCATACGTTTTCGAACCGTTTTCTTAAGTTCAAATACAGCGCAAAACAACGTTGGGAGTGAGTAATCTGTTAAACGTTCTCGCGCCTGATTTCTGTTAGATACGTGCACTTCATTGCTGTTCATACTGGTTAATTGTTACAGGACACTAATAAAAGAAATAGGGTATGATGACATGTAATGGTGTAGTAGTGGTGTCCCATTTCTTAGGGGAATATTTTCACTCCTATGCCTTGCCACTCTGTTTTAAGGGGCAAGGGGCAAGGGGAAGGGGTAGGCATAGGGGTAGGTGAAGGGGTATAAAATAGAATTGGGATTGGGCCGTGGGCTCAACAAAATTGGACAATAGAAGATTTAAAAAAAACATTGCCTGGTCTGATGAGTCTCAATTTCTGCTGCCACATTCAGATGGAGGGTCAGAATTAGGCGTAAACAACATGAAAGCATGGATCCATCCTGCCTTGTATCAATGGTTCAGGCTACTGGTGGTATAATGGTGTGTTGGATATTTTCTTGGCACACTTTGGGCCCCTTAGTACTAACTGAGCATCATTTAAACGCCACAGCCTACCTGAATATTGTCGATGACCATGTCCATCCCTTTATGACCACAGTGTACCATCTTCTGATGGCTACTTCCAGCAGGATAATACGCCACATCACAAAGCTCAAATCATCTCAAACTGGTTTCTTGAACATGACAGTGAGTTCACTATACTCAAATGGCATCCAAAGTCTCAATCCAATAGAGCACCTATGGGATGTGGTGGAACAGGAGATTCACATCATGGATGTGCAGCCGACAAATATGCAGCAACTGCGTGATGCTTTCATGTCAATATGGACCAAAATCTCTGAGGAATGTTTCCAGCACCCTGTTGAATCTATTTTATGAGGAATTAAAGCAGTTCTGAAAAAGAAAAAGGTTTAAGGAAAAAGGGGGTCCAATAGATTAGATATGTCTTTGTGAAGGATGCATGACTCAAGCCACGTACAAGATTATCCTGAAAGAAAACATGCTTCCTTTTGCTCTGACAATGTTCCCCAACTTAAAGTATTGTTTTTTTCCTGCAGGACAATGCTCCAATCCACACAGCCAGGACAATCAAGGTGTGGATGGAGGACCACCAGATCAAGACCTTGTCATGGCCATCACAATCTCCAGACCTGAACCCCACTGAAAACTTCTGGAATGTGAGAGGGTCACCAGCCATTAAATAAAGCCAAGCTGCTTTAATTTTTTTTCGCATAGGAAGTGGCATAAAGTCGCCCATCAACAATGTGACCGACTGATAGGGAGCATGCCAAGATGCATGAAAGCTATGATTGGAAATCAGGGTTATTCCACCAAATATTGATTTCTGAACTCTTCCTAAGCTAAAACATTAGTATTATGTTGTTTAAAATTTTTAAATTTTAAAAATCTTTGCATATATTTTTGACCCGTTTTCTGCAAATAAATGCTCTAAATGACAATATTATTATTTGAAATTTGGAATAAATGTTGTCAGTAGTTTGTAGAATAAATCAAAAATGCTAATTTTACTCAAACAGATATATATAAATAACAAATGAAACTGCAAATTTTGCAGTGGTCTCTTAATTTTTTTAATATAAGCTATTAAAATATTTTCACATATAATTTAATATGTATATTAAGCTGTATATATATATATATATATAGAGGGGTCTGTATGTGTATATATATATATACACATACAGACACACACAGCTTAATATACATATTAAATTATATGTGAAAATATTTTAATACCTTATAAGCTAATAATATAATATAATATAATATAATGTACAAGCAAAATCTGCGGGTAAAAAAACCCAGCTGATATTTATGGTCAGTGTGGAAGAGTGGATAAAAGCCCCTCTCAGATGAAAGGCAGGATCTCCATGGTTTTTTTCTCCCAGCCTTTCCATGTTGCCATGGATGAGATAAAGAAAAAAAGACATTCGGGCACAAAGAGGCTTTTTTAATGCTAATTTGGGAAAATTTCCTTCCCATGTTCTATTTGCTTTATTGATGAACTGCATCTACCTGTTCGCAACTCTTGGTGATCACTTCTGTCTGATGTTTTGAATTAAATAAAGGGATGGAAACTGGATTTAGGACATTTGGCTTCTTTGATTAATAATTTGTTATACATAGAATTTATTTATTGTTTAGCTTTGCCGCTTAAATGAAAAATTATTATTATAAAATCACATAAAAATGTGACTGCTTACAAATTATTACTCTGTATGTTTTGAGCTTTAGATTGTACTGTACACTGAAAAAAATGGTAGCCTAACATGGTAACATCTAAATTAACTGGTTTTAAGTCAAAAATTGTATTTAATATCTCCTTAAGCTAAAAATTGCAGGTTAGCACTTTTTACAGTGTAACCTCAATGCTCTCTGTTTGCTGTCAGCCCTGAATCAACATTCACAGAGCTTCCCGTCATCCAGGAATTCAACCAACTTTCCATGCCATATAACCGTCTGTGACAGGGCTGATCCTTGGGCCTCTAGCAGGTGCTGTTTGAACTTTGAAGTCTATCTAATGGCTATTAAGAAAAGATTATGTAACATCCTGCCTCATAATTAATCAGGGGATCACAAGGAACCTGTTGTGCTACAGTATGATGGAGCCTGTAGGCATAGCTTATTTGCCCTGATCCAACCCCCATAGGGTCAATCACCACAAAGCCACTATGAGTTCATCTGAGCAAAGAAACGCTGAACTAATATATAGCAGGGGAAAAATGTGGTCATATCCGTAATGCCAATTACCTCTCGCATACGACTGATGACTGGTGGGGGGTGGATGAAGTAACAATTTAAGAGGAAAACACTTTACATATATATTGATTTACATATATGTGATAACATTTTTTAACTTGTCAGGACTATAGCTATATAGTTTTCGTAGTATCATCACAATATATTTTTGGCTACAGACTCACATGATTCAAATGTATTTGAAAAAACAAACTTATACTTAACAAAACTTTTAGTGAATTCTCATCTAAACTGTGCTAAATGTGCTAAAAACACAGAACACCTTAGTCACTGCATAGCAACCACCCAGGAAACCACACAAAACACCTGACCAGGTATATCAGTGTCCTAGTAACTGCATAGCAACATTCTGGCAACCACCCTGAAAACCAAAGTAACAGTGCAGCAATGTGCTAAAAACACAGAACACCTTAGACACTGCATAGCAACACCCTGGCAACCACCCCGAAAACCACACAAAACACCTAACCAGGCGTATCAGTCTCCTAGTAACAGCATAGCAATGTGCTAAAAACGCAAAACAAAACTCATTAGCAACTGCTAGCAACACCCTGGCAACTACCTAGAAAACCACACAAAACAAAACCACCTTATTATTATTTGATGGTAATTACAGTGGGGAGAACAAGTATTTGATACACTGCCGATTTTGCAGGTTTGCCCACTTACAAAGCATGTAGAGGTCTGTAATTTTTATCATAGGTACTCTTCAACTGTGAGAGACGGAATCTAAAACAAAAATCCAGAAAATCACATTGTATGATTTTTAAATAATTAATTTGCATTTTATTGCATGACATAAGTATTTGGTACATCAGAAAAGCAGAACTTAATATTTGGTACAGAAACCTTTGTTTGCAATTACAGAGATCATACGTTTCCTGTAGTTCTTAACCAGGTTTGCACACACTGCAGCAGGGATTTTGGCCCACTCCTCCATACAGAGGAGCACCAAGCTGCTTGCCTATTGTCCTGTAGCCCATCCCAGCCTTGTCCAGGTCTACAATTTTATCCCTGATGTCCTTACACAGCTCTCTGGTCTTGGCCATTGTGGAGAGGTTGGAGTCTGTTTGATTGAGTGTGTGGACAGGTGTCTTTTATACAGGTAACGAGTTCAAACAGGTAGTGTTTTTTTGTCAAACATTTTTTATGGCAATTTTATTTTACTTTTTTTTTTTACATTTAAAAACTGTAAGAAAAAAATTTAAGCACAAAATGCCATAAAATCTCCACAAAATAACATAAAAAAATCATGCCAATCATAAACATTAATCTTACTGAATTATCTTTCAACTAGACACTTCCATGAAATCCATCCACTAAATCCATGAAAACATAAATAATAAAAAAAGTAAATGTAAAAACGGTTATTTACTATAAAACTATAAAATGCTTGAAAAATATAAATGCAAAAATGCTATAAAAATATAAAATGCTTAAAAAATCTCCACAAAACAACATCTAAAACAATCTTTTTATTTAAAACAATCACTGTGCCTTTTTTCACGGTGGACTGCAAAGTGCAGTTAAAGAATTAGGCCTGCATGGTTGTTCTTTGTGGACACCAGGTTGTGAAAGCCAAGGTTATTGCCAGAAGCTTCACATCTAGGTTATCATCATACGTGTTCTTATATGCATCATGTCTAAAAGGTGTATCCTGTTTATATAACTATAATTAGATTGAGTTAACTATAATCAGCATCTTGTCATGGTTGATGTCACCTCTATAGCGTATGTGTGTGTGTGGACACGTGTGTGTCAGAATTACAGTGGCTACATAACCCAGTGCAGCTGCAGTCATCTCCAGACGGATCCAGTACGTGCGAGACTCACACATGCCCAACAAACCTAATAACCCCTTTACACTTTGACTGGAGAACCAGTGAATTCAGAGCTTTTTAAAGGGAACTCATATGTGTACTGTACTGTTAGCCCAGTTGTCATAGAGTGCAATAATAAATGATAGTGGCAGATTGAAAGAAGAATTTTTATAAGGTCAGATAGGAGAGTATGCTTAACTCTTCAAACTAGCTTCTGAATGGTTGGGAAATCAATTGATTTGGGATACGCTCAGCATGTCATCAAGTCATAAAATGACAGAGGAACATTGTGACCTCCAAGTAAACCAAATATATGAATCTGGCTATGAAAGGTTCACTGGAGTGCAAAGTGTAATATAAACCTGCACTGTAATTGACAAGGTGTTAATAATGGCAGATGTGCAAAAAGTGTTTAGTCAAAAGGTCAGACAAATATGAGCATTTAAGGTCCAGTTAGTGATCAGACTCAAGCTCATCCTTGTCGTTATTGAATTACATTAAAGGAAGAACAGCCAGTTAGCAACCACCTGGAATACCTTAACAACTACCTACCAAGCAACCACACATAATACCCTAGCAACTGTCCTTGTAATGGCATTGCAATGTGCTAAAAACACACCTTAGCAACTGCAAGCAACACCCTGCCAACTACCTAGAAAACCACACAAAACAATCTTAGCAAACACATATCAGTGTCCTAGCCACTGCATAGCAACACCCTGTCAACCACACTGAAAAACAAAGCAACAGTGCAGCAATGTGCTAAAAACAGAAAACCTTAGACACTGCATAACAACACCCTGGCAACCACCCCGAAAACCACACAAAACACCTAACCAGGCGTATCAGTGTCCTAGTAACAGCATAGCAATTTGCTAAAAATGCAAAACAAAACTCATTAGCAACTGCAAGCAACACCCTGGCAACTACCTAGAAAACCACACAAAACAATCTTAGCAAACACATATTAGTGTTCTAGCAACTACATTGCAACACCCTTGTAACCACCATGAAAACCAAAGCAACTGTGCAGCAATGTGCTAAAAAACATCTTACACATCACCTTAGCAACTGCATAGCAACACCCTGGCAACCTCCCAGAAAACCATACAAAATACCTAACCAGGCATATCATTGTTCTAGTAACCGCATAGCAACTACCTGGCAACCACCCTGAAAACCAAAGCAACTGTGCAGCATTGTGCTAAAAAAATCTTACACAACACCTTAGCAACTGCATAGCAACACCCTTTAGCAACTGCACATCAGTGTCCTAGCAGTTGAATAGCAATGTACTAAAATCATAACCAAACACCCAAGCAACTGCATATCAATCAATGCCGTCAACCCCCAGAACACGATAGCAACTGCACAACGTTTATAAAAAAACGCAACACCTTAGCAACTGCATATCAGTGTCCTAGCAAATGTATCAATGTGCTAAATACATATAACATCTTAGCAACTGTATAGCAACACCCTGAAAACCACAATACACCTTAGAAACTGCATAGCAACGCAGTTAACCACCCAGAAGACCCTAGCAAATGCATATCAGTGTGCTAAAAATCACACACCTGAGCAACTCATTGTCAATGCCTAGCAATCACACAGCAACCCCCTAGCAACTGCTAAGACAGGCCAACACCACTCACATTTTCTCCAAATTTAAAAAAAATAATAGAACTGTAAAAATATAAAAAAACAACAAAAAAAAACACTTTAAATCTTATATGATGATGTAATGATGAGCTGTAAAAACATACAGTCAGTCAAAGGGTTTTTATGGAAGGACATCCATGAAAGTTTATTCTTAGGAGTGTGAGAACATCTATTTAAGTGGTTATTGGGAGTGCGAGGACCAGTGGAAAGATGGAGAGTCAGGCACAGGTAGCCATGTCGAAGCCACTCCCCAAACGGGCATCGTGCATGACTGAACCGATCCATTTTCCCATGCTGTGACGCAGGAACATGAAGCAGCTCTCATAACCGTGGCCTTCTGATTACTCTCAATGACCAAGACACACTGACTCTATATGCAGAAGGCCGACTAGTTCAATTAACTCCACATGTACTGTAAACACATGACTAGGCTAACACGACAGGCAAATAAATTGATGTTAAATTGCAGTGAGGTCTCGCTTTTACCTTGATGGGGAACCGGGCCTACAGAGGCTTGCCACTCAGGTCAAATAGGATTTGAAAGACATTTAAACATTTAAATCAGTCTCTACCGAACAAGCCAGACAACAAAATGTTCTCACAACTGTGTGTGTGTAAAAGTCATGCCCATGTATGCCATGTTTAATGCTATTTAGTAGAAGCAGGAAGAACATGAATATAATTTAGCAGCTTATTTTCACTGTGTACACTGATTATATCAATGCATGCAGAGCCTCGTGATCTTTGTTGTTTTTGTAGACAGTTGCGTTGGGGAAATCCATGTTTTACATTGCAGCCCATTCCCAGCACAAGAACAAAAAATAATTACGGCTTACAAGAGCAAACAATTCTGTACAAGGAACTTTCATTTTATATTTATGTTACAAAAGAAAGATACACAACTGAAGAAAAAATATCCACATTGTAAAAATCAAAGCTATATGTTGTGCATTAATGGATGGCATTTCTTTCATGATCCCCAGTAATGAAAAATAAGTATCTCCAGTGACTTTTGAATCAATTATAAGTGGCCAGAATGACTATTCTTACAGCTCATTGTATAAATTCAGTGCATAACTTGTCCTGTTGTTTGTGACATAGACATGACTGTACATCAAAACATGTTGAGAAGAGCTGTGGTATTATTTTTCTAAGTGATCAGAAAAAAAACTTAACAAAATACCATAGCAATGTGCTAAGAAACACTTTAACAACCGCATAACAACGGCCTGGCAACTACTATTACCCTAATGACTTC
This sequence comes from Coreius guichenoti, assembly GCA_039654105.1. NCBI lineage: Eukaryota > Metazoa > Chordata > Actinopteri > Cypriniformes > Gobionidae > Coreius > Coreius guichenoti. The sequence continues at coordinate 20,934,402 of CM077191.1, forward strand.
TTGGCAATGTCCTAAAATGCACACAAAACACATTTGCAACCGCATAGCAACATCCTAACAACTTTAGAGCAATGTGCTAAAAAACACACAAAACACTTTAGCAACTGTATAGCAACATCCTAACAACTTTAAAACAATGTGCTAAAAACAACCGCATAGCAACACCCTATGCAAAAAAAAAAAAAAAAAAAAAAAAAAACACAAAGCAACTGCATAGCAATGCCCTAACAACTTTACGGTACAATGCGATACAAAACTATACAACTTTAGAGCAATGTGCTAAAAAATACACAAAACACCTTAGCAACCGCATAGCAAAGCATTAACATCTTAAGAGCAAAACACAAAACACCTTAGCAACACCCCACCAACAGCCCACAATACATTCTAGCAACAGCATAGTAATGGGCCAAAAAACACAGGAAAACTGCATAGCAACGCCCTGGCAACCACAAACACCGTATCCAGGGGAAAGCAAAACACTGTATGCAGGAGAAAGCGCCACTCACATTTTCTTAAAGAGGACCTATTATGCAAAATTCACTTTTACATGGTGTTTTAAACATAAATGTGTGTCGGCAATGTGTGTACACAACCACCCTATAATGGTAAAAATCCACCCACTTTATAATCTCCATAAATTATAAGCAGTGTCTTAGACCCCGCCCAGAGTGAACTGTACACAGTTCACCGTGTTTATCTCCTCGCCAGAGCATTTAAAGTGCCTATTATGGTTTTTCGAATATTCCCTTTCATGCAGTGTGTAATATAGCTGTTTGTGAATGTAATCATTCTACAAAGTTGTAAAGTTGAAAGTGCACTATAAATAAAGTTTAAGTTTATTTAAAGTTATTGTCTTCCAAAAGAAAGAATCGACTCTAAACCGCCTATACGAGTCGTTTGTAATTCCCACTGAGTGACGGTTCTACATCACTAGAAAATACATTTGCATAATGCCCGCCTATGTTGTACGTCGTCCGCCCGCGAACAACTTGACCCGCCCTCAAACGTCATTTTACTGACGGCTGCTTCTCAAATCTCAGATTTCAACGCGGGATTCGCAAAACACTTGCTCTTGAAAGATGGGTCAGTACTCAGTTTATTTGGATCAGCCTGCTCCTCAGAATCACAACCTGTAAGTACAAATAATTATTGATGTATATATTTTCTACCGGGTGTTCAAAATACGTAGTTTTGTGTTTTATATTGTGTAAGTTTCCGGCTAACTCACGTTATTACTGTCTTACTGTAATAGTTAATGCTAATCAGCTGTGGTCCACGATTACCTAAAACTGTCTATTAATGCAGATTGTCTGTTGTTCTTACTACTTTGAGTAAAGATAAAGGATGGAGCAAGATTTGTTTTTACAAACTTTATTGTTACATCAGTCATTCACGTTAGTGCTGGGCTAACGTATGTGCTGTTATTGATACAGTTCCCGCATGTGCACCGCAATAAATTAGAAATAGCCTACACACATGGGTTTGTTGATGGACATACACTTGTTAATGCTGATGGTGAGGAATTACAGTTACAGCAACATCTCATAATGTACTGTACCTCAAAATGAGTAGTGTATCACTGAGAAACGTCCTGCTCAAGTCGTCTTACGATGGAGGTTGGGTTGAATAACTGGCCAATCAGAGCAGAGTAGGCTCTCCGAAATTTAGAGAGACTGATTCATCCGTCGAGTCGTTTGAGAATCATTGAAAAATGTGGTGATGTGCAGTCTATATTATGAGAAAATGAAACCCATTTTTTGACCTTTGATGCATGTAAACCTGTTGTTGAAGACCTCCAAAACAAAATTAGGAGCCTTTAAAAGAGCATAATAAGGGCACTTTAACAGCAGCATTCAAGTAAGAAATGTATTCTTATTTAAGCTATTGAAGTTATTCAGTCAAGAACAGTGAGTGAATTTTTATTTATTTTTTTCATATTAACAGCATTTCTTTACTTGCTTTTTACATTCACAGACATAACTGACTGTTTATGTGAACTTTGTGTGTTTTTGACATAACTTTGTGTGTATTTGACAGTTTAGGCGTAATAATACGTGAAAGAGAATTTAGTTTAATACTCACGGGACGCCCCGTCTGACAGCCAGCTTTCTGTGCGCGTGCTTCGGATGTGTGCGTTCATAAAACAATATATCAGAAGTTTAGACTGATATGCTTTAAAAATGATTGCAGATAATAAACTTTCATGATGATGAAGAACTAAAATGTCACATAAGCGTGACCACGCAGAATCATCAGCAGCTCATTTGCATTTAAAGATACATGCACGAAAACTTGTTTTCCTTCCACTCAAAAATGGGCGTTTACAACATGATATAATAAATGATCTGTGGGGTATTTTGAGCTAAAACTTCACAGACACATTCTGGGGACACCTGAGGCTTATATTACATCTTGTAAAAAGGGGCATAATAGGTCCCCTTTAAAACTTAAAGGAATAGTTGAAAATGAAAGTTACCCAATGATTTACTCACCCTCAAGCCATCCTAGGTGTATATGACTTTATTCTTTCAGACGAATACAATCGGAGTTATATTAAAATATGTCCTGGCTCTTCCAAGCTTTATAATGGCAGTGAATGAGGGTTGATAAAAGTCATAAAAGTGCTCCACACGGCTCCGGGGGGTTAATAAAGGCCTTCTAAAGCGAAGCGATGCGTTTGTGTAAGAAAAATGTCCATATTTAAAACTTTATAAACTAAAATAACTAGCTTCCGACAGACAGCCGTACGCATCGATTTACGGCGGAAGAGTGACCTCTGACCTGACGCATGACGTATTGACGAACGCAGAAGCACAGAGGATAGAGCAAAACAAAACACCGGTCACGAATTAGAAGTCTAAAACGAGAATTTTTAAAAAGAAATGTCAGAGGATTTTGATATAAAAGAAGAGGAGCTTGAGTTTGTTGCCCAGCTCTATTTGTTTGAACCGCGGGAGGCGTCAACACTTACGCTACTCCTACATCGTGTCAGTGAGTACTCTTTTGGTGTAAGTCGACTTGCGTAGGCTGTCTGCCGGAAGCTAGTTATTTTAGTTTATAAAGTTTTACATATTGTTTTAAATATTTAAATATGGTTAAAACATAAACAAAACACAACGTAAAGTCCAGGCCTGGTCCTCTCTCGTCCTTCACTGTCGTCGCTCCTCCTCGACACTCTTCCGCCTCCTGGCGGCCGGCGATGGCTCCTCCGGTTGAGGGCAGCTGGCAGCAAGTCCCCCGTCCCCTGCTCCTCCCCAAACATGGCGGACGACAGCAGGCGTCGGCCCATGGCCAACGGCAGCGACTCCTCCGCTCCCTCTCGGACGGCAGCCACCCCACCTCGACCCAGGAGCACGGCAGCGAGCTCTCCGTCCCACCGGGTCTTCCATCGCTCCAGCACCACTGCCTCAGGCAGCCACTTGCGGTCTTCACTCTTCCACGCTGCCTGACCTCCTCAGCACCGCGATCCCCCTCAGCAGCGAGGGCTCTCCGACAGCATGTCCCTCCTTCCTCCCGGGTTTCGGCACCAATGTAACGAAGTTCGTTGTCATGGGAAGGAGGAGGCGGGAACTGGCGAACATTCAACAACTTTAATCAAAAATAAACACAAACTGAAAGTAAAAACGGCAGCCTCCTCACGGAAAAAAAAACTAGGAGACCGGTGTGACGCGCGGTGTGACACACAGGTGATGCTCATTTGCAATCACGCCACCGGCCTCGCGCCGTTCTCTCGCGGCTCTCGCCCGTCCTGCTTGACTTCAAAATCAGGACCGCCATTCATTACCATTATAAAGCTTGGAAGAGCAATGATATTTTTTAATATAACTCCAATTGTTTTTGTCTGAAAGAAGATAGTCAATACACCTAGGATGGCTTGAGGGTGAGTAAATCATGGGATCATTTTCATTTTTGGGTGAACTATCCCTTTAAATCTAGTGTGTCCTTTCAAATCCCTCTCTTTCCAAACAGGAGAAACGAAAGTAAACTTCACTATGACTTCACCATGTCATAAGACATACTGATCTCAAATAACTTCTCGACCGCAATCAAAACATATAAAGCAACCTCAAACATAAACTAGCTGTTAAATTGGCAAGCCAAGCCAAGAGTCTGTCAAAATACAAACAGACGATAAGGAACACATGCTTTGTGTCACATCTATTGTTGGAAGCATGGAAGAAAGCCAGCAAAGATAAAGAGCAAACAGAGTCTGTACAGTAAATGATTGTTTTTACTCTATTCACTGAAGGAAGTGTTACTCTAACAGGTTTATTTAGGGAAACCATTATTAATTAAATATGCAAATAAAGTGCCATCTACAACTGTCATTCCTTGCGACTAAATGCACAACAGCAAGCTGGATTGCTAACAGCATGATGTCATGGCCATTACAGAGATCAGGAAGTAAATTTGCCAGTTGTCAATTGCAGTCCATGTTGACTCTCATAGAGTGCAAATACAGCCAGATGTGACTGATAATGATGTCGAACATAATAAACATTGCTCTCACGGATAACCGATAGCTAATAACCGGCTTATGATGAAAATGTGTCTACGCAATATGTCCATTTATTAATGAGGTGGACAAGTGACAAGCTAATCGTTATGTTTTCACATGTTTTTTATGTTATGTGTTGCTATGCATTAAATCATCACATTGACAGTATGTTTGGCTTTAAATCTGTTCAATATCCACGTCAGAACTGCATTCTAGTCAGCTTTACTACAAGTTTCTCCTGTTGAAGCTCAGATGAGGCCAACATTTTCCTGTTGCTAGCATTAGCTCACCTCACACACTTCACCCGTTTCCTAGTTTTGAGGTACTGATTGTTCTGTTCTGTCATAACTGTGACTTTAGTAATGAGCCTGGAAACATGCAATTGTTCTGGCTGTTCATCTCATCTTCAGACGTTAAAACCCATATTAGCGTGACTAGCCAGGCAGAACATTCCAGCCAGGTATATCGTCTCCGAGGAGAGGACAATTCAATACCAGGCTCCCAAATCAGGCACTTAGATTTATCTAGATAGCTCTGTGCCTGGCACAAAGAGAATACAACATGTTTGCTTTAGCTGGTGAAGCTAGCTGACTAGCTTAGCAAGTATATACTTACGTAACTCGTGCCACACAAGAATTTTGCTTAGCAATGCCTTAGAAACTACATGGCAACACTCTAAAAACATTCAGAACACATTAGCAATCACATAGCGATACCCTTTGTGATTTCTTTTAGCATGAATGATTAGCCACATGATTCTTTGCTCTTCTAAAATACACAGCAGAATTAAATGTACCCGGAATTCCCCTGGTGTGAAACAATGAAATATGTTTTCTGAAGAATCCATATCATAAGCCAGTGTTTACTGAATCTTATATTAAGTTGTATTGGTTAATTAGGATAATATTCCTCTCTTTCCCAGGAACATATAGATGCACCTGTGTAACCAAGCAACGGCAAAGATGACCCGCCTTCCTGTCCACAGACATCCTCTTGACACATACAGTATTCATATGGATCTAGTGTAATGGAGTGTAAAAGTGTTAAATGATGCATAAATGGGGACAGCGCCATCTGTAGGGTTACGTGATGGCATTTAGCGTGTGGAATGTGGACCGCCCACAGCAGAACTAACGAGACATGCTGTGGGTAAGTTGCACATTTTGAGCAGTCAGTGAATCATCAGTTAAAAGTGTGCAAAACGCATAAATACTTGCTTTGTTGTGGATTTTTCCATCAATGAACTCCTTAGGGAACTGTTCATATGCGTTTGGCGTCGAATGTGTTATTTTATAATGATTTATTTTGACTTTGTATTACGTGGCACAATCGTAATTAATTTGTGCATTGTCTTGTGTTTTATGTAGAACTGATTTATTCTCTATGCATTGGATCCCTCATTTCCACGTGTCGTTTCCTCATTGTGCAGTTATGTTTGTAAAATGTGTTGTTATTATGTGTTTTATGGATTAATTGTTTTATTCATGTATTGTGCATGTTTACAGCTAGGGGATGTTTCCCTTTATATTGAATTTAATTGAATTGTTCTGTTTTTCATTGCGTTGATTTGTGATTAATTCATTGAAAATGTTTATTATAACTTCTCACCTTCAAAAATGATCCACTATACGATCACAAAGCTAAAATATTTCATGAGTTTAAAAGGATTAAAAAGAAAATTGTTTTAAATAAACAGCAGAACTAACGAGACATGCTGTGGAACTGATTTATTCTCTATGCATTGGATCCCTCATTTCCACGTGTCGTTTCCTCATTGTGCAGCTCCACTCGGCAGAAACCCCGCCCAGGCAAGACCGTCACATTGGTGCCGTGAAGTTGTGATGTCGCTGTGTTGCTATGGGCCGCGTCTTCAAGCAAGTTAATAGAAATTGCCGTGCTGCTGCATAAGGACTTGAAGCATCCTTCATCAGTTGAACAGTTCGTCTTTGGTCCACAGCCTTTCGTGATCAAGGGACTCATTCGCTTTATCCTTTTTCAATTTATGGGACTTTTTGCACTGATCATTGATTTTGGGTTTATGTCTGTATGAGTGTGTGTGAACTTGCTAGCCTGACAAGCCAGACCCACATCAAGATGTTGGGTCTGGGAACACACCATTGGCAGGGCTCAATCCGAGGGGCGGGATAAACAGTTGTATTTCAAATTCCCTCTGCACGCAATAGGATAGCGCTACAACCAACCAGAGCAACGAAGGTGGTGAAGCGGAGCTAGTTGATAGATTAAACTTTTGCTGTATCTGGTCGGCAAAACTCTGAACACATCTTCCTTTTTTAAGAATGACTTCAGTGCCGTTCTTTGTTCTTTTCTCAAAGAAAAGCTTAACTCCAAGTCTTCCAGAGTCGCGGCCAAAGCCGATTTGAAAGACCACTGTTCGCCAGCTTCTTTGTAGCACGCGGAACCGTCGCACCTCTGCCGTCATTATGTTACCCGCCCACCGACTCTATACACGATGTGATTGGCCTGACTAGAGTTTGGTTTTTTTTTAAGCTCGCAAGCCAACGGAGAGTTGCTAGACGAACCTGGCTGCAAATTACATTTGCTGCCGCTAGGGTGCGTCTAGATTTCTAGGCTATGAACTTGCAGCACATCTTATTTGCCCATAATGAGTAACAGCAATAGACATTTGCCTAACCAATTCACTCCTAGCTTGGACACTGGCCTGCCAAATAGACAACACCCTGACGATTCTAAGGCTAGTAGCCCTTCAGGCATGGTAAATCGGTCACAAAACCAAGTAATTCAGCACATAAAACCAAGGAGCCACCTTCATTTAGAGGGGATAGTTCTGACACAATTGAAATTGAGGAATGGGAAGATCTAATGAGGACATTTGTTAAAAAGAGCAACATGAATGCTGATGAACATGTGGAGGAAATCCTTGTGCACCTGTGTGGTAAAGCAAAAGATGTAGTCAAATTCTGGATCAGGAACTGTGATTCCGCCACCACTGTCTGCCCAAATTCTGTCTATAGCCTACTGCGCAAACATTTCAGTTGTAATCATTACTCACCTGTCCCGCTTGCTGATTTTTACACTACCTTGCCTGAGGAAGATGAGAATACGACTACTGGCTGAGACTCAACAAGCCAGCGGATGTTGCTTCTGAACGTCTGCGAGAGCAAGGTAAAATGCTTGACAAGCCCAGTGTGGAAGTGGTCCACATGTTTATCAGACACTGCCCGAGTAAAGACTTAGCCCTAACCTTCAAGTCCAAACTGATTGACAAGTGGTCAGCACATGAAGTACAGGCTGTACTTAACGATTATCAGTCTGATTTATCTTTCAAAGCCAACAGTACAGTGCATCACAGCCAAAGTGAAAGAATTTCAGTCAACAAGATGGATTTTAATACAGTTCCAGTGCCTGCTCCCACGGTGTGCGAACAACAACAGAAAAGTACAGACTTCTCTGCTCTTGAAAAGGTCATTGACATGCTTGAAAAAGTCAAGACCTGCTGACCAACACTAACAGACCTCAGTCTCATCCAAGACGCCAGCCTTATAGGAGTCTCCCTAGGATTGAAGGTTTTGATGCTTTGCCGTGTGCTATCTGCAAAGATGCTGCTCACTCTGCCTTAACGCATTGTCGTGAGCACCGACTGTGTTTCCAGTGTCAGTCACCAGGTCACTCCAGACGTTTCTGTCCTAGGTGGAGAAGACAATCGCCTCAGCCCGATCAGGAAAATTAGCAGGTCTGTGCGTAAGGGAGGTTAGTACAGACCAGATTGATAACCCTCCCATCTTTGATACACATGATTATGAGTCTGTATATGAGCAGCACAAACCCAGTGTCTCTCCTGATAAAACTGCTGTCTTTCAAGGAATACAATGAGTCCCCAGAGCTGATTCATTGTTTTACACAACTGTAGCTTTAGAAAATGTAGCTGCTGAAGCTAGTTTGTTGGCAAGTGCTTCCACACTGACAAAGTGTTCTGCCGATGATGTTGTGATTATTGGATGTGGTGGTCATCGAGTCACACCAACTGCAATGTATGATCTGTCTGTCTGTGTTTACGGATGTAAAATGATTATACTTGTGCTGATCGCTCCAGGCCAGACAGATGAGATGATCTTGGGCAGTAATGCCATTAAAAGCCTACTGACTCTCCTGAAGAATATAGATGACTACTGGAAATTGATTTCACGTCCAAGCGGTAATGGAGAGAACGAGAGTTTAGAGTTCATTTCTTTGCTGTCCAACACACAGAGATGGAGAGGTGAACACGCACCTGAAAAAGTAGGTACTGTTAAAGGGATAGTTCACCCAAAAATGAAAATGTGATGTTTATCTGCTTACCCCCAGGGTATCCAAGATGTAGGTGTCTTTGTTTCTTCAGTAAAGCACAAATGAAGATTTTTATCTCCAACCGCTGCAGTCTGCCAGTCGTATAACGCATGTCAATGGTAACAGATGAGAGTATGAGAACTATGAGAGTAAAAAAAACATACACATACGATCCGACACCATCAGCACGCGATGACTACCGGTGAGTGAGGCCAAATGTACACGATATGGCATAGAGATGCGCGCGAGAGATCACTTCCACCATTTGTATCCGATTGAGATACGCCATATCGTGTGCATTTGACCTCACTCACCGGAAGGCTGTTGGACATAGATCGCATTCGAGGTAAAAAAAATTATATAAATACTGTTCGGTTTCTCGCACAAACTGATCGTTTCGTGTCTTAAGACATCAATGTGTCGTCACGAGCCGCAGGGTTTAATATGGATTCGTATGTGTATGTTTTTTTACTCTCATAGTTCTCATACTCTCATCTGTTGCCATTGACATGCATTATACGACTGGCAGACTGCAGCGGTTGGAGTTAAAAACCTTAATTTGTGTTCTACTGAAGAAACAAAGACACCTACATCTTGGATGCCGGGGGGTAAGCAGATAAACATCAAATTTTCATTTTTGGGTGAACTATCCCTTTAAGCTCAAGCACTGTGTGACACTTCAACCTCAGAGTGAACATCTTGTTTGGGGCAAGCTCCCTGCCAATGCCGCAATGTCTGTGGGAAGTACAGTGCTTGTGGAACCCACCCAATCCAAATGTGGCCCTAAACAGATCATGGTAAGCCGAGTCATTACACCTTTATGGGGCGACGGATGGGTACCTGTGAAAGTTATAAACCCTACGAACAGTGTGTTGACACTAAGACGAAATGCAAAGATCGCAGATGTTTCTCCATGCGTCGCAGTGGAAGATCTTCCAGAGAGTGACCATATTAAGTCTCAAGGTTAAACGCCAGAACCGTGAAAGACGCCCATCCTCTGCCACACCAGTCAGACGCCTTAGCTGCTCTTGGGGGGAATGCTTTCTTCTCCACTATGGACCTTACCTCAGGCTACAATAATGTTCCGTTACACGAGGACAATAGGAAATATACTGCTTTCTCTTCGCCATTTGGACTGCATGAATATAACAGGATGCCGCAGGACCTCTGCAATAGCCCAGCTACATTCATGCGCATGATGATGTCAATCTTTGGTGACAAGAACTTCACAAGTTTACTGTGCTATCTTGATGATCTTATGGTCTTTGGCCCAACGAGCAGGTTGCACTTAACAGGCTGGAGATGGTCTTCTCAAGACTCAAGGCCCACAATCTCAAGCTTTCCCCTAAAAAATGCCAATTCTTGAGAAAGTCAGTAAAGTTTCTTGGACATGTAATTTGTGAAGATGGTGTCAAGACAGACTCTGAGAAAGTAAAGGCCATTACAGATGTTCAAGCAGTGGACTTAATGGAATCTGATGGAATCACTCCATGCCACAAGAAAATCAGATCGTTCTTAGCTATGGTATTATACTACCAACATTTTATAGAGAGATGCTCTGTTAAAGCTAAACCCTTGTTCGATCTTATCTCAAAGACAGACACAAAGGGCTCCAGAGGCAGGAGGAGGAAACTCGCCTCAAAGGCTGTGTGCGTTAAGCTCTTACCAACAGACTGGACGGACAAATGCCAGAAAGCATTTGACACTTTAAAGGAAGACCTTCTCACAAGTGTAACGTTAGCACACCCGGATTTTGAACGCGACTTCATACTGGCTGTAGATGCCTCGTTTGATGGATTGGGTGCTGTTCTTTCCCAGATCCCAGAGGGTAGCACTATGGCCAGGCCGGTGGCATTTGCTAGCAAGACGCTGTCACGTTCTCAGATGAATTACCCAGCTCACAGGCTAGAATTCCTCGCACTTAAGTGGGCGATATGCGACAAGTTCCATTATTGGTTAAAGGGGCGTCATTTTACAGCTTGGACGGATAATAATCCCCTCACCTACATACTCACCAAGCCGAGGCTCGACGCTTGCGAGCAACGCTGGGTTGCTAAGCTAGCCTCCTTCAGCTTCGACCTGAGATATGTACATAGTCTAAAATCTAAAAACATAGTCGCAGACGCGTTGAGCAGGGAACCTTTTGTCCAATCCAGTGTAAGTCACCGACTCGTGACAGAACCTTACCAGTCTTTGCTTAGTTGCATCAATTCATTGTCCCGGATGCTTTAAAACAACAAGTGCTTCATGGTTTGCATGATGCACCTGGTCATCAAGGGCGCTCCAGGACTCTCTCATTGGCCAGACAGCGGTTCTTTTGGACAGGCATGGAACACGACATAGCGAATTATGTGAGGAACTGCATGCAATGTATTGTAGGCAAGACACCTGAACCGAAAGATCGCGCTCCCCTTGAGAACATACACACCTCTGAGCCGATGGAACTCATCTGCATTGATTTCTGGACAGCAAAGCAGGGTGATAAGAGTGTGGATGTCCTGGTAGCAACGGACAATTTCACCAGATTAGCCTACGCTTTTCCCTGTAAGAACCAGTCTGCAAAGCAGGTTGCTCATCATTTATGGAACGGTCTCTTCTGCATTTATGGATTCCCTAGGCGTGTGCATTCAGATCAAGGTCCAAGTTTTGAGAGCAAACTGATGAAGGAGTTGCTGAATATGGCGGGTGTCAATAAATCACACACCACTCCTTACCACCCAATGGGAAACGGGATCACTGAACGCTTCAACAGAACCTTAGGGAACATGATAAGAGCCTTACCTCCCCAGTCTAAAGCCAAGTGGCCACAGTCTTTGCAGATGCTGACATTCTGTTATAACTGCACCGTTCACGAGACCACAGGCTTTGCGCCTTTCTATCTGATTTTCGGGAGAGTGCCACGTCTTCCAATTGATGTGATGTTCCAACATGTCGTGAGGGATGATACTGTTGTGAAGTATTCGGATTTCGTATCCAAACTTAAGTGTGACCTTGGTGAAGCTGCAAAAATTGCACAGAAGCACAGTTCAACTGAGCAAGCCCGGCATGCAAGGATCTACAATCGGAAAGTGAAGGAATCACCTTTGACCATGGTGAAATAATCACTGGATGCAGAGTCCTTCTGGCGAATCGTGGTAAGCGTGGCAAACGGAAAATTGCAGACAAGTGGGAGTCCAACCTCTATGAAGTGATGTCAGTGAGATCGCCCATTAATGTCTATCGGATAAGAGACACTGAAACAGGCAGAGAAAAGATTGTGCACAGGAATCTCTTACTCCCTGTTAACTTTTTGTACAAAGATGGAGTCGATTTACCAAGTGATTCAACTGCAGACTTACCTGATCTTCCTGAGAGTGATGCAAGAATGGCTCACTGGGTCATGCAGTCTGATCAGCACAACTGCTCTGATAATGACAGTGACTCAGTTGCTTTGTCCAGAGTTCAGTATTCTTTGGATGTGCAGAATTCCAATTCGGAGGCAGACTCTTATACCTGTAGCAGCTCTGTACACATTGAACTGGGAAGTGACATTCCGCATTTGTTATATAAAGGAATACCTCCTGACGATGAGATAGATTAGAGTTCCTCTCAGCACTCCTTGACAACGCCAGTTTTTCCACTTTCACATGCAGTCAATAACCCTGTTCCGGATACAGTTGACCCTGTAATTTGCAATCAATCAAAACACTTTCAGACAGACACACTTAGGACTAGGGCTGGTAGGACCATTAAACCTCCACAAAGATTGATTTGTGAGATGAATAGTCAGTTTGTGCATGATTCGTCACCACCAGTGATTTCTCTTTTTGAGCCTTGTTAAGCCTTTTTCATGGGTAAATTATGAGTTGGACTTTGTTTTTAATGGAGATTTTGTCTCTTAAGTCATTTCAATCCTTGAATTGTGTATGTGAAGAGAGGTGTTTAGGGCATCTCTTTAGTCTGTGTTAGGTCTGGATTTTGGTACCGGTCCATACTTGCATACTTCCTATGGAGGAATTTTGTAATAGATATTTACGCAGCAATGTGTCAAGGAGTTTCACACTTTCTTTTTTTTTCTTCCCCTTTTCTGGTTCTTATATTAAGTTTTCTGTACAGGCGCTTCCCCAGTTTAGCATAATTTAAGGGGGGTGCATGTAACGGAGTGTAAAAGTGTTAAATGATGCATAAATGGGGACAGCGCCATCTGTAGGGATACGTGATGGCATTTAGCGTGTGGAATGGGGACCGCCCACAGCAGAACTAACGAGACATGCTGTGGGTAAGTTGCACATTTTGAGCAGTCAGTGAATCATCAGTTAAAAGTGTGCAAAACGCATAAATACTTGCTTTGTTGTGGATTTTTCCATCAATTAACTCCTTAGGGAACTGTTCATATGCGTTTGGCATCGAATGTGTTATTTTATAATGATTTATTTTGACTGTATTACGTGGCACAATCGTAATTAATTTGTGCATTGTCTTGTGTTTTATGTAGAACTGATTTATTCTCTATGCATTGGATCCCTCATTTCCACGTGTCGTTTCCTCATTGTGCAGTTATGTTTGTAAAATGTGTTGTTATTATGTGTTTTATGGATTAATTGTTTTATTCATGTATTGTGCATGTTTACCGCTAGGGGATGTTTCCCTTTATATTGAATTTAATTGAATTGTTCTGTTTTTCATTGAGTTGATTTGTGATTAATTCATTGAAAATGTTTATTCTAACTTCTCATCTTCAAAAATGATCCACTATACGATCACAAAGCTAAAATATTTCATGAGTTTAAAAGGATTAAAAAGAAAATTGTTTTAAATAAACAGCAGAACTAACGAGACATGCTGTGGAACTGATTTATTCTCTATGCATTGGATCCCTCATTTCCACGTGTCGTTTCCTCATTGTGCAGCTCCACTCGGCAGAAACCCCGCCCAGGCAAGACCGTCACACTAGCATCTTCTGCAAAGCTCTGGAAAGATCTGAATGACAATGCACAACACTACAGGTTCTTTAAACTTTTTTTGCAGAAACACTAAATACTATGTGCAATGTGCATATGATTAAAAATGTGCTCAAAATGCCTCCAATCACTCATTTTGTTTATTTATTTATTACATTACAGCAAGTATATAATATAATATAATGTTTTAATATACATTTTAAAATATTAATTAAAAAAATAATTAATTTAATATATTTTTATATTTTATAAAAACATAAAATGCTGAAAGAGTAATGTTAATATACATTTTAAAATATTAAAATAGTTTTTAAAATATATATATTTAATATGACAACATTTATAAAAAAAAAAAAAAAAAAAAATCAAGCCAGGAAAAGTCCTGAAATGTAAAAAAAAAAAAATCTTAAAATGTCATGGACTTTTTCTATAGCCAAAATACATTTTAATAATAATAATAATAATAATAATAATAATAATAAGTTTATTTTATATAACACCTTTCTACAAACTCAAGGTCGCTTTACAATAGAAGACAAATAAACATGGCAGCAGGCATACAGACAGGAATAAATAATCACTGGATGTAGAGAAACATAACACACATTACACTAGGGAGGAGAGAAACACAAGGTGAAAAGGTATGTTTTAAGGTGAGTTTTGAAATCGTGAGGTTTCAAGATGTGAGGTTACAAATATGCTGGGGAATAGAATTCCATTGTGTGGGGGCAGCGATAGAGAAGGCCCTGCCACCAAGGGGCGAGACCATGAAGGGCTTTGAATGTGATGAGAAGTACCTTGTATTGAATACGGAAACGAACGGGCAGCCAAGTCTGCGTAAAACAGGAGTAATGTGGGAGGATTTCTTGGTATGTGTGAGAACTCTGGCTGCAGAGTTCTGAATGTATTTATTAAGCTTATTGAGTGTGGTAGCTAGTTAACCGAAAAAGAGAGAATTACAGTAATTAATACGTGACGTAATGAAAGCATGAACCAGGGTCTCAGCATCATTGATATTTCAAGGGATAGGATTATAAGATTATGGTTTCACTTTTTTAACTTTAGTTAGCATGTAATGTTGCTGTTTGAGCGTAAGTGAAATCTCTATAAAATGATATTCCTTTAGAATTAGAGTTTATAGTTATACTTTATTGTCCTTTCCAGGAAATTTGTCTTGGGCTCTTGAAAGCTGCAATAGTACACAACATACAACATATGGCAACATAAAAAAAAATAAAATAAAATAAAAAAAATTACCATAACCATTACTACATCTAACTATTATGCCCTTTTACGAAGTCTTGATTTTGTTTTTGGGGTGTACTAGAATATGTTTTCATACTTGATTGTTAAAAAAAAAATGATGCGAGTTCTTCTATAGATACAATGTTATCCACCATTTAATTGTGATATTTGTCTGAAAACTAAGGTAATACAAACAGTAATCGATCACAAAACGTACTTTTCCTAATTTCTTTCTTCTGCTGAACACAAAAGAAGATATTTTGAAGAATATGGGGACAACTAAACTAAACAGTTGATGGACCCCATTGACCTCCATAGTAGGGAAAAAAAATACAATGGAAGCCAATGGGGTCCATCAACTGTTTAGTTCCCCATATTCTTCAAAATATCTTCTTCTGTGTTCTGCAGAAGAAAGAAACTCATACAGGTTTGGAACAACTTGAGGATGAGTAAATGATGACAGAATTTTCATTTTTGGACGAACTATCCCTTTAAGAACCAACAACTCTTAAATGAATTGAAGTGATGTATATTCACTTACACCCATGACTGTCATAGCAGTTTTAACAAGACGTGCAAGCTGTGATTTTGATTGGACCGAAAGATTGCCATACCAAGCTTTCATCCAATAATTTAACAAACTACCAAAAACTGCTTGATAAAATAATAGCAAAATCATCTGATTTACCCCAAACAACATAAGCCTTCTTAAAAAATACAATCGTTACTAGACTTTTTGAACAGAGATAATCAATGTGGGCTTTCCAAGTAAATGAACAATCAATGACTACCCCTAAATACTTATAGGTATCCACCTGCTCAATGATATTATCATAAATGATTACTGGATCTTTTTGGGTCCACTATCATTTCCTTAGTTTTTCCAGCATTTACAATAGGGTGATTATGTAATGTAATGGACATCTTTAGATTAGTGGGAAAAGTACTAGATAAATCATGGCTCACTTTGAAATGAAGAGCAATCCAACACGTGGCAATCAGACGCCAACATGCAGTGGGAACCACCTGTAAATCCCCATTTGCAACACAACCGTGCCAGCTGAATCAACATGGAATACAAAGATGGCCGATATATCTGCTCACACACAGGCTCTATTGCAATGACCTGTTAAGCCATAAATGTTGTTCAGATCTATGTGCAAAGGGGGCGGCGGGTGCAACAGAGGAAATGGTGACGGTAACCCAGACTGAGAAAACCCATTGGACAAAGCTTCCTGAACAATCAGCACAATAACACAGGTCTTTCTCTTTTATGTGCTCACCAGAGGGGGATTACATGTACGTCACTAATACAAAAACACAAGAGGGGGCTTCTCACAAGGTCCTCATAATGAATTGTTGAAAAGACTCGAAGCAACATGGAGCATGTTTGTTAAAGTAAGGGATAATGTACAGTGAGACGGTCATTACTGCAAAATAAACCCTGACAAATGGCTTTGCATCACCCTAAAGGGGTTTTTATTCCAGTTCAATTTTCTTCCAAATGATGGTTTTGTTATATACACACAGTTAAATATGCAGTCATTATAAAAGACACTATAAAGATATTTTATCTTTAAAGCCTTTATATATAATGCATTATAAAAGTATTTTAATGCATTAATTATGCCTTGTAATGCATCTTATAATGCATTGTATTGTCTCATGAGTAATTGTAACCACAGTTACATTACGATACTTATCTATTCATTGTTACAACTTTTGAAATTATAATGCATTAAAACATATGACAAACCACCCATTTCAGATGTAACAACAGCCATGACAACATATGTTTTTACATTGCTTTAACTCATCAAAATAAGTTCAGCAATTTAAAAAAAAATACATTTCAACTTTTTTTATGTATTACAGTTATGTTCAGCTTGTTTTAGTTTTCATGGACATTTAGTTTGTCTTCAGTATGTCTTTAGTTTGTTAGTCACATGTGTTCCTTTGCTTGAGGACAGCGCTGACCATCGCTCCGGAAGAGGAGCCCCAGAGTGAGTCTGACCAGGGGTGTGAGCCCGCGACACCAGAGGTTTAGGGAATGCTGGTGGAAATGGAAACTGAGGACTGGCTGATAGATTTCAATGCCGCGGTATTGACTCCCACCCTATTCCACCCAGTACTTTGTTCTTCATCGCTGTGTCAAGACAGCACTAAGAACTGCAGCAAGGATGTTTGCAGCCCTCCGCCATCTCTGGGGATGCCTTGCTGTGGCGTTGAACCTCAGGTCGTTCAACCACCAGCAGCGCCTGAGCGAGAGGATCCTGCGCCTCCGCCTCTGGCCTCTGATCACTTCGCTCCATCTCGGCCCGTCGACCTGTTGGCTTCACCTTGGCTCCTCCCACCTTCGGCTCCACCGGGTTCCCTCGTCCCACCGGCTCCCCCTTGGTCAGTCGTCACTCCACTTCCGCCACGGACTTGCTCGCCCCTATAGCTACAGTGGGTTTCTCCTTCCCTTCGGGTATGCCTCGTCCCTCAGTCACACCTGCTCTGCCTCAGTCCTTGGGCACTCTAGCTCCGCCCCAGACACTCGTTGCCTCGGTATTGCCGAGGTCTCCAGTGCCAACGATGTCGCCCAGTTCCATCGACTCTCCGTCTGCGCCTGTGGATCCATCGGCCTCGTCTCCGATGGTCGTCCCCCAGATGCCGTCAGCCACAATAACATCTTGGCTCCTCCCTCGGCTCCGCCGTGGGCTGTCGGCACTGTTGAGCTCTGGGTCGGCTGCATCGAGCAGTTTCCATCATCGCCGCCAGGGGATCGTCGTCTTCCCATCACCATCCCTTCACCACATCCTGCCACTGTCCCTTCGCTGCTTCCTCGTCCACCTCCAAAACCCCCACCATCCCGCCCTCTGCTCATCTTTTGTTACGGCGCGAGGTCACGTCTTCCCAGCAGGGGGTGTACTGTTACAGTTATGTTCAGTTTGTTTTAGTTTTCATGGACATTTAGTTTGTCATCATTAGTCACATGTGTGCCTTTGTTTGTATTTCCCGCCACTCTATTGTTTCCATGGTTACTGACATTAATAGTTTGTTTAGTTCAGCTGTGTTTAATTAGTTACCTCATTTGTCTGCTACTTAAGTCATACCTTTGTCTCCATTTGGTGTCTGGACACGTTTATGTTTATGTGTGTTACTACTGCCAATTTGGATTATTCTCGTGCCTTCTTCTGCAACACACCATAGATTCAACTCATTTTTTTAAGTCAGTTTAATGTGATTTAAGTTGAAATGGCTTAAATATCCAAGTTGATTGTGTTAAATTTAAGGCAGCAACTTTTTTTTACAGTGAAGGGCTCTCCAAATATTTTAATGCATTCAACTTTGGTTACAATTATTTATGAAAAGATATAATGCATTATAACGTACATTATGAATACCTAATGCATTATACATAAAGGCTTTAAGTAAAGTGTTACCAAAATCTTTTCCACAAATTCATATGTTTGGTCATATGATTTTTGAACACCATGAGGGGGAGTAATTATTATAAAGTGAAGTTTTGGGTGAACTATTTCTTTAAACGTCAGTCCCTAATAGAAGTACCTAATAAAAAGTAATATGAAGTAAACAAAAGCCAAAGAAAACTGGATAGAGTATCCTAAACATTCATAGGACATAAAGATAATTACACAAGGAGCTATGTTAAAGGGTTTTTTTTTAATCAGAGATTAAAATACATTAAATATGGCAATGTTGTCAATTTTCAATTGACCTGTAAATTATTAAAGTGCTGGGGCACTACACGTAAAACCTTTACTTTTAACCTTTAAAACTAAATGTTTTAATATTTGTCTTAGTTTGCATTTTCATTGCACATTTCTCAGTCCTTCTTTATAGCGCTCATCCCCAGAGCCAGACTAAGAGCTTTTAGCTTAATATTTAACTACAGATAACATTAACTTAAAATAGAAACGGATGCTCTTAATGATACCATCAGTGCTGTTGAAAGCCATGGTTATCACTCCAGAAAATAAGTTTATGGCCCTGTCTACTTTCTTTAAAAACAACCAGCTAGACTATTAATAAATAGACTGCTGCTGAGGTAAGAACTGTACTTTGGGCCTCCGCTAAGTGGAAATACAAGCAAAGACAATTTAATAAATTAAACTGACTCTCGAAAGCAACCAGCAGACGTAAAGTGGATGTAGTTAGTAAATAATGCGATCAAACCAATGTCTTGCCTGTCACAAATACTAGTTTCAAATAGAGAAATTATACGTAAAATAAACGGCTGGGTAATCAAATCTACTTTGATTGATGCCAAAGCAGATGTCCTCGGCCAGGCTGGTTGCTCGTAAATCAAATGCTTAATTTAATTGTATTTGAGTGCATATAGAAAAAAAAAACTTCTGAACAATAATCAAAAAAATGCACAACGGGGACAGAAAAGAACAGTTAATTCATCTGGAAAGCCAAACAAATAGCAGTGATTGCTGTTGACAGTGCCTAACTGTGCAGAGCTCGACGTGGCAAGACGTTGGGCCTAACCATGCTGAAAGGAGTTGCCTGGCAACTGTGAGCTCTTTCTCTGGTTTTCTCTATAGAGTTAGCCTGGACTTTCTGGGAAAACGTGAATGAAGTCTAACTGCCATCGCTCTAAAGAGGACTAGTGCCGTTGTCACAAACAGGGATAATTCAGGGTTTCATTTCTTGCATTGTGACAGTAAGCAAATACTACATAATAAGTTGTAGCTAATCTCTTGTACTATTTTATGCAATTTTATTCAACAGTTCCTTCAGGTTCTCGAATCTGATTGGCTGAGAGCCTTTTCCAGACATGCAATATTCACCCAGTATCAGCACTGGGACCGTTTCACCTTTTGTATCACTCCGCTTGTAGCACTTCTCACAGAGAGTGTCATGGAGGATGAGAAAACCTCCATAATTTTACAAATACTACTGTTGTTGTGTCACAAAATGTAGCTGTAAGAGTTTTTAGGCGAGAATGTAATTATTTAGACCTCAAATATGCGACTTATATATAAACATTGCGTATATTTGTTTAGATATTTTCGTGGACGCGAGCTCCAGGGCGTCAGCGGCCGTTCGTGTGCTCACGTACCCGCTGAGAACAGCTTCATCTCGGCTAGTCCTTCAGGATTTTGCCGCTGGCTCTTATATAGATAGTGGTTAAACATGAGATATAATTCATTTGGGGTATATCAAGCAGGCAATCTTTGGGTTAAGGGGAAAATTAAGTTTCATAACTTTATATTTAGGCTATATTTAACTTAATCCTGTACTAGAGCGCTGGTTTGTACGTTTGACTGAATTGTTTGTTTATTTCCTATTCTTTTTTATAATGGCTATGGTTGTTAATTTAATTATTGTTGTTCAATAAATATTATTTTATATAAATAATATGCCTGTATTTGGTATTGAGAAAGCGTCCGTTAGTGATCGTGATAAGGACTTCAGTGAAAGTTACATTATTATGCCAATAGATGGCAGAAAAGACTTTATGAGTGAGTCTCTGGTCAGAACAAGGAAGTTGTTTTAGCGCCGTCATGGGAAATCTTTAAAAAAGGGGAAAGGCAAAGATCGCTTCTCAGCAGACATTCAAACTGATTTTGGATATAATATTACAGACATCGACCTGAAGAATGAATGCTATATATAACGCAGGTAATACACTCGTTACGATCTCTCTCTCATAACATAATACAATAAGCTTCAATGAAGCAACTCAGCGTTCTTTCGTTACTACCATCCTTCGTTACTTCTCATACCATTGCTATGCTGATGACACACAGCTCTACCTTTCATTTCAACCAGATGATCCCACAGTAGCTACATGAATCTCAAGCTGTCTGGCGGACATCTCGGGATGGATGAAAGAACATCACCTGAAGCTCAACCTGGCAAAGACAGAGCTTCTCGTCATCCCTGTCAACCCGACTCTACAGCACGATTTCACCATCCAGCTAGGTACATCAGGAAGATCAGACCATTCCTAACAGAGCATGCAACACAGCTTCTCGTCTAGGCCCTGGTCATTTCTAGGCTTGACTACTGCAATGCTCTTCTGGCTGGACTTCCATCGTGTGCAATCACAACGCTTCAAATGATTCAGAAGGCAGTGGCACGTCTTGTCTTCAACGAGCCCAAAAGGGCCCATGTCACACCTCTCTTCATCTCTCTGCACTGGCTACCACTCGTTGCTTGCATCAAGTTCAAGGCGCTGACGCTTGCTTACAGATCCACCACAATTCTATTCTATTTTAAATAATAATTATACAATAAAATCATTTGGTTAAGTAAATTAAAAATAAAATAGTTAAAGTTCCCCTGTGGTATATATATATATATATATATATATATATACACACACATACACACACACATACACACACTATATTGCCAAAAGTTTTGGGACGCCTGCCTTTACATGCACATGAACTTTAATGACATCCCATTCTTAATCCGTAGGGTTTAATATGGAGTTGGCCCACCCTTTGCAGCTATAACAGCTTCAACTCTTCTGGGAAGGCTTTCCACAAGGTTTAGGTGTGTTTATAGTGTGCTTATGGGAATTTTTGACCATTCTTCTAGAAGCACATTTGTGAGGTCAGGCACTGATGTTGGACGAGAAGGCCTGGCTCGCAGTCTCCACTCTAATTCATCCCAAAGGTGTTCTATCAGGTTGACGTCAGGACTCTGTGCAGGCCAGTCAAGTTCCTCCACACCAAACTCGCTCATCCATGTCTTTATGGACCTTGCTTTGTGCACTGGTGCGCAGTAATGTTGGAACAGGAAGGAGCCATCCCCAAACTGTTTCCACAAAGTTGGGAGCATGAAATTGTCCAAAAAGTCTTGGTATGCTGAAGCATTATGAGTTCCTTTCACTGGAACTAAGGGGTCAAGCCCAACCCCTGAATAACAACCCCACACCATAATCCCCCCTCCACCAAACTTTACTCTTGGCACAATGCAGTCAGGCAAGTACCGTTCTCCTGGCAACCGCCAAACCCAGACTCGTCCATGGGATTGCCAGACAGAGAAGTGTGATTCATCACTCCAGAGAACACGTCTCCACTGCTCTAGAGTCCAGTGGCGGCATGCTTTACACTACTGCATCTGGCGCTTTGCATTACACTTGGTGATGTAAGCTCTTTACGCACTGTTCTTGAGCTAATCTGAAGGCCACACGAAGGTCTGTAGCTGTTGACTCTGCAGAAAGCTGCCGACTTTTGCGCACTGTGCGCCTCAGCATGCGCTGACCCCTCTCTATGATCTTACGTGGCCTACCACTTCGTGGCTGAGTTGCTGTTGTTCCCAATTGCTTCCACATTTGTTATGATACCACTAACAGTTGACCGTGGAATATTTAGTAGTGAGGAAATTTCACGAATGGTGGCAACAGGTGGCAGCCTATCACAGTACAACGCTTGAATTCACTGAGCTCCTGAGAGCGACCCATTCTTTCACAAATGTTTGTAGAAGCAGTCTGCATGCCTAGGTGCTTGATTTTATACACCTTTGGCCATGGAAGTGATTGGAACACCTGAATTCAATGATTTGGATGGGTGTCCAAATACTTTTGGCAATATAGAGTATGTCTATGTGGTGTTTTTAATATGCTTTAAGACAAATCATGAGCAAATTCAAAGCCAACACCATTGCTGACTATTTTGTCTTTAAAACTGCAGTGAACCAAAACGCGGTTCGAAATCGCAGGTGTTTCTTGCGTAACAAACTACCTTGTAACCAATCATGTCAACGTTTGGCCGGACTTTAGCATACCATTAACAGCGAACTACTAGCAGGGGAGTCTCAAGAGAAGCCAGGTTATCCTGGTATATTTTTCTGTTGATATGAAAAATCGGGTAGATTTAGCAATATAGCAGGTGTATGATGTATATCACGATGTCATGAACTATATGCCTTTCTCCACTGACGTTCTGAGTTGTTCAAAGCGTTTCTGATGATTGTTAGAAGGCAGCTGTCTGACTCTGAGATGGCGAACGGGAACATGGTTTGTGTAACATTAGCAACACATTATTAGCTGTTATAATGTAGTCAAGCAAAAGGCTAATCATATTAATGACCGTTATGTGTCCAACGTTGTAAAGAGCGATACCACTGGGCAGTGTTTACCTCAGTAAGATGAGCGAGTGGATCTCTGAGGTGGCGTGAGTGAGTGGAGGTGGAGCTAATTAGCATATTCATGTATCTGCGTATACTAAATGAAGCAAGGGTGTAGAGTTACATTCAAGCTATTTTAAGACATGAAGATTGTTTTTCACAGGAAAAACGTTTTAAATATGTCATTTTGAAGTTTTAAGGAATACAATTATTGACTACAGGGGGACTTTAATTATTATGTGTAGTCACATTTGGTTATTAATTGCCTCCTAAACGACTCTTATTAGATTAGTCTTAATGAAATGGTTAAAACAGTCATCTATGACCATCTGTTAAACAAGTTATGCATATTCTGATGGTTATGGATATGTGCACTCTTTATGTATGACTTCCATCTTTCATTCATTCCCACTATATCTCTCTTTCTACATATTGATGTCATGCATAAGAGCGCACAGAGCAGGTTGTATGCAGTTTTGTTTTCAAGTATTCCTGGACATGCATAAATGCGACAATTCTGCTAGAGAAGCACATGACAAACCCATGTGCTTCAACGTGTTATGTGATCAAAGTGATTTTGCGCAGGATAGAGAGCATTATACTCGCACTAAAGTTAAATGATCAGAGTCTAAGGAGTAACATAACAGTTTAACATAAACAGTTATTATTCCTTAAGCAACTTGTTTTGAGACTGAGGTAATTCTACGCAATTTTTAATGGAGTTGGTAGTTTTGAAGCTCAAACTGCACCGGAGGATGAACGCCACTAACGTGCATTTTTTACTCATTATACTTAGAAATCAGAGTAACTTATTCTGCATCACCATATTCTATGTACATCCCTTAATCCTACCCAATACCTAAACTTAACTTAACTACACTGTAAACCCGAACGCTCAAAATAATTAATTGGTTTGAGTAGAGCCAACTCAAAATAAACAAATTAGTTCAAATAAATTAACTTTTATGAGTGAGTATTTAGAACTTTCTTTTGAGATCTCAAAACTGACACATTTTAAGTAATCTGAATTATTTCATTGTTTTGAGTTTTATGAACTTAAATTTAACCGAAACTGGGCTAGGATTTCTATTTCCCAGCATGCTTTGACACTCAAAAGGGACAGTAAATGCCAAAATAAATTGTTATATTATGTTTTTTGGTGCAAAATTAATGTTAAGTGGGAGATTTAGTAGTTTCTGTTAAGTAGGGTTACCATCATGGTGACAAGTGGGACATGAGCTTAGTTTGAGAACAGATATATGTTAAATGTATTATATTGCTGTCCTCATTCAGCAAGTGCTATGCTAATGCTACCAAAGCATTGTGTAACCAATTAGCAAGGTGGCATTTATTGAATTAGCTAGTTAAAGCTAGTCAAGTTCCCACTACTAAAAATTTGAGATTACATGATATTTTTAAGTTAAATGTATGAATTGTATGAAATAAATAAGTTCAGCGCAATTAAAATGTCTGATTACAAAATAAAAATTAGCAAGTTCTGCTTACTTAAACTTTAAATTTCTTAACTTAAAAATTGAGGCAACTGATTGTCTCAATTTTTTTCAGTTTTGCCAACTTATTCGGGTTTACAGTGTACCTTACTAACTATTAATAAGCGGTAATTAGAAGTTTATTGAGGTAAAAGACGTAGTTAATAGTGAGAATTGGACCCTAATCTAAAGTGTGACTGAAATAATACCGATCTGGAACCAGTTTATCTCTTGAAATATAGGGGTTTAAGTGGGATTATAGTTCTAGATCAGCGGAAAATCCTACCCTTCCTTCTACTCGTGCTAAATGCTCGCCAAGCTGGCAAGCCTTGGCATAGTCAGCAAGCCTGTTTGAAAAAAGGGAGGAGCATGAGCATCTCTGTCTCAAGTTACTCTATTATAATCCCTTCAAAGGTCAGCAGGAAACAACAGGCTTATAGGAAATCAGAGAAGGTGAGTTATTTTGCAATCAGTGCCGCCTTGTTATTATTTACCTCCTCCAATGAAAGATCAGTGAATGGTAAGCCCCACCATTTAGGTATTACTTATGTTGCAAAAGGCTTACTACTGCTCTTTTAGGTTTTGCCCTGAGGAAGCACAGTATTAAGGTGCTGCTACTGCAATTGTGAGTTTCAGATCCCACTGACAGGCCATCTTAAAACCTGCCTATTACCAGCACCTATCAAAGAAATGCCTCTGTGAGGGAAAAAAGGAAGCCACATTGATTTACGTTACAAGGTGTACTTTGCCTAAGGAAATAGTTAAAAAAGCCAGCCTTATTTGACTGATACAAATATGTTTTCATCTGCCACAAGAGCAATTGTTTGGTGATTTCTCCATCAATTTAAGTAACCAACATTTGTATATTGCATTTCAAAATCTTGTTACATAAAGGCTACGCATCACAGTGTAATGGCAATCAAGCCGCTCATGATGAGACAAGGAAAAAATGGAGAGCCATTACGGAAATGAGGAACCTTTTAAGACTGCCGTGCTTTGATTCAGTCACAGCTGTTCTCATCATGAATAAATGATTATTTGTTGACTGAACACCTAAAATTATGCTTCCTGTCGAGAACAAAAGACCACAAGACTGATATAGTTTTTAGTGTTTAATAAAAAAGAAATCTTTGGCAGATAAACAGATTTGGAAATAAATAACACTTTTATACATATGTATTATGTATTATAATTTAATACATACAAATACATGCATGCTCACACTCACACACAATAAATTAAGCAATTTGGATCAGTTAGGTTTATAATGTGATAATGCTAGTGAGAGGAAGATCACAGTAGCCTAGAATATAGTCTCTTTTCATTGTGGACATCTTGTTTACGACTTTGAATCGAAGTGTCCTCTGGCAGAGATCATCTTCTGATATACCGTCAAAGAAAAAGTCCTCATTGAAGATTGGATTGCGGCTCTTCCTGATGACCGTGCTCCGCTGTTTCTGGATTTTTCCAGGCATGAGAGAGAGACTAACGCTGCAGTTAATGCTTTTAGGATCCACAGACAGAGCATACAGGCCTTCTGCGCTAATGAGGCGGACACGCAGTCTCTGGTTTTCAGGGCAATACTCTGCTGACAGCCGCAAGGTCCCATCCCTTCCTACAGGCACCAAATTCTCTTTCATCACCCTGTCCCGGTGCAGAACCAAGTCCATGGGGAAGATAGCCGGAGGTGCCAAGCTGAAACCACACTGGAGAGGTTCTACAAGGCCGTCAGATGCTCTCCTCATGATGTTGGGACTGTTGTCTGTGGAGCTGCTCTCATCCGTTGATAAGGAATTGTTTCTGGACATGGCAGCCTTCCGGAGGTTGCGGTATAGGATTTTCTCATGGTTAAGTGCTTTGAGGAGAGAAGATTTTGGTGGGCATCTGTTCAATAGAGGAGAACTGAAGGGGGAGGATTCTGCCGAGGAGGTAGTATCGCTATCCAGAGTTCCCTGTCGGTGCAGGGTGAAGCCTTTCGGAGAAAGTCTGGAAGTAAGAGTGTTCAGGCTAAAGGAAGAAGGGGAGATTGAAGATGGCAAGATGGGAGAAGATGGCATGGAAGATTTGGTGCAAGTGCTCGACCTACTCCGGGGAAGAACCAAGGGGATTCCACTCGAGTTAGGGTCGTTGTGGAAGAGGGACTCCTTTCTTCTGGTGTGGGGACTTTCCAGCAAAGTGCAAAAGCCATAGCAGGTTTGAGCTTTAGCTAAGTGGGGCAGTGAAAGCGCAGCCTGGCTTTGAGGATCGGCATTGGTGGTTTCCTCATCACTACAGCCATTGTCATATGGCCCATCGTCAACACTCTCCACCTGGATGATATGGTTATTGGATAGCTCTCGGTTATTGACCTCTCTCTTTGGACTTCCCTTCTCACATGGAGACACTCTGATACATGGAGTCGGCCTTCCCTGCTCAATACTCTTGCCCTCCACTGGGCTTGAGATCTTGGGGGGAATGCAGAACTCCGGGATGGTGTCCGGGGTAATGATGTTTGGACACAGCAAGACTTTCTTGGCTTTGTCAATGGATGACTTGTCTCCAAACATGATGTCTCCGATTTTGAAGCTGTATTCCATAATTGGAATTGGCAGGTTGGTTCTTTCGACGGACACTCTGATCTTCTCTACCACCCACATGGGAATTCAGTTTGGACTGACACTGCAAAAATGGAAGGATCTGTGGTTATAAGTCTGGTCCATTTAGTTTTATTCCAAAATTGTTTAATAGTTTGTATGACTTTCTATCTTATAGCCAAAACATTTTGTATGCTGCTTACCTTGTGTACTTGATTCTCTGGTGCAGGAATTGAGCGTCTGTTCTGACAGGTCCTTGTTCTATATGCTGCATTAAAAACGGTCTTCAGAGTGATAGCCAAGAGTCTCTAACCAGGAGGCTCAGACTCTCTACTGTTAGACCGGCTTCTCTCTGTGACACATGTGAAGGGCTCTTGGCCTTTTATTACAGAACAGCACTGTGGGCGGAGAGAAGGGCTATTCGATCACGCCCACGAGTGGTAAGAGAGGGCTGCCCTGCTTTCAAGGCTACTGGTTCCTATAGAAACTCGCAAACCACAAAACTTTAATCTAAGAAACCAAAGACTAGGAAAGGTAAATGCCAACACATGTGTCTGATAAAACTAAGGCATGTGTGTGTGTTTGAGTTTCCATTACTCTGTGTGAGAATTGTAAAGTTAGATGTGGGTTGCAGGTTAATGATAACTAAAAATGCAAATGTAAATGCCTCGGGCACTTTTTCATGCAAAGATGACAATATTAGTTATACCAATGACGGAATACAGACCTTGATGTATCTGGGTCAGCAAATACAAAGGTCTAAAGCAAATTTACTGAGCTTACAAACTCATACACAAGCTAGGCACAATAATCCCTATTTACGCCCTATAAAACTGTAATGGAAATATATTGTGTGATGGGTCTAGGACGAATTATTGTTTATAATGAAACATTTTTCTGCCTTTTTGCAGTTCTTATTCATAGAGATATTTATATTGTCAGAGCCATATTTTATTCATATTGCTGGAACCACATAATGCATCAATGAAGCAACAGAAACTATGTACTAGCATTTAAATGAATCATTTGATAAAATTCCCTTATTGTGTACATACATGTTTTTATATTGAACTTATATTTTCAAAAAATCCTGCATGTAATTACAGCTGTAATTCATTTCTGTAATCTACATCTATAAATACACTGTTGACACTTCCCTTACACCTACCCATACCACCAATGCAATATTGCAATTCAATATGAACACAATAAGTACATTGTACTTATTTTTTGATGCAAGCACATAGTTAAGGACACCCAATATACTGTAAAGTGTGACCGAAATGTTTACAGATCAAAGAATAGCGGACATATGAGAGTGATTTTTCAGCCTCAAAATAAATGTTTACATGCACAATCTTAGCCTGATTATGCTTAATAACCCGACAATCATGAAAATATACAAGAATATAATTGCAGAAACATAAATATAGAGGAGTGCTATCTTGGCTAGACATTGATCGAAATAACAAACACAGACAAATACAGACATTTCAACAATGCCCTCTTGTGGCAGGATACAGAGGAGTTTTGCGAAATTTGAATGTTGGATCTGCTGCATAGTTCCCTAATATTCACTTAATATTCTCTGTAATATATTAGTCTATTTACTTTTATAAAATGTGTGCAGTTTAGCCTCTGGTAAGTACCGTCGTATCTATCTCATACTACAGCTGTCTAAGACATCATGCTTGATATTTATGTCTTTGTTTACTGTTGGCTCGTGGTCAAAGTTCGAGGGGGGTGTTGTAGTAACCTAAGAGAATCAGAGAGGTGGACAGACGTAATGATCCTAGAGTGTAGTGATGCCTTTTTGATGGTTTCTAAGAACTGTTGTGATCACATTGAGTAATATTTAAGGCCTTAATAGCAGGAAAGGCTTACTCTAATGTTTGAAAAGCATGAAGTAAACAAGTGCTTCAATGTTGATAAAACTTTTTAAATAGCACTTAGAAGTCATTTAGAGATTATGAACAGCTGTACAGGAAATAATTGACATATAAATAGGATTGTGTGATACACACCGCCGCAAAAGTCACCCCATGCTGATTCCAGACTAGTTTTGGTGGCTTTTCTTAAAATTAGTACACTTGAATTAAGTGAAGACAGCACTGCATTTGCCCAGATAGACACCAAAAGGTGACTTTTAACTACACTTTTAACTATCCAATTTCCTAATTATTCCATTTCAGTGTGTCAACAAATGACTAGTGTTAATCTTTATGGTAAAATTATCATTATTTTAGTTTCGAGTTTTGTATTTTTATTGAAAAGGGGAAGGGAATAAAGCATTCTCTTTTTTTTTAATAAATTTGATACAATACACTTATTGCAGTACTTCACCTTAACCCACCATAAATGCCACCAAACCTGTCCCTAACCTTACCTGTATCCCACCTCAATAGCAGCAACAGTGTATACAACATCAACACAAGTACATTGTACCTAAAAACTATTATTTTTTATGTATTTACAGAGCATTTAAAGACACCTAATATAAAGTGTGACCAAAAATAAAATACACAGTACAGAGCGCACGTAACACTGGATTCTTCTACAACACAAAGTTTATATGGAGAAAAATAATTTAAATAAAGTGCATTTTTACAACCACTGGACACACGCACACAGACACACACTTATATATGTGGTTTACGGGGACTCTCCACAGGTGTAATGGTTTTTATACTGTACAAACTGTATATTTTATCCCCCTACAATAACCCTACCCTTAAACATACCCATCACAGAAAACTTTCTGCATTTTTTAAATTTCAAAAAACACAGTTTAGTATGTTTAAGCCATTTGGTTTACAAGGACACCCCTGTATCCTTGTAAACCATGTTTACATAGTAATACCCGTAAACATTTGTGTCCTCATAAACCATATATACGGTGTGTGGTGAGCGCACTGGCGCCATTGTTCTGTGGCTGCTGTCGCATCATTCAAGTGAATGTTGCACACTTGTGGTGATCGAGGAGAGACCCCTGTTATGATTGTAAAGTGCTTTGGATGTACAGTAGTACATAGTAAAGGGCTATATACACAGATCAGGCATAACATTATGACCTTGAAGGAGCATGTTTGTTAAAGTATGGTATAATGTACAGTGAGCCAGTCATTATTGCAAAATAAACCCTGACAAGTGGATTTGCATCACCCTAAAGGGGTTTATTCCAGTTCAATTTTCTTTCAAATGTTAGTTTTGTTATATACACACATAAATATGCAGTCATTATAAAAGACATTCTAAAGATATTTTAACTTTAAAGCCTTTATATACACCAATCAGGCATAACATTATTGAATAACAGAAGTGAATAATACATTAGGTAGCAAGTGGACATTTTGTCCTCAAAGTTGATGTGTTAGAAGCAGGAAAAATGGGCAAGCGTAAGTGGTCCAAGGAAGGAACAGTGGTGAACCGGCGACACGGTCATGGGCGGCCAAGGCTCATTGATGCACGTGGGGAGCGAAGGCTGCCCGGCTGGTCCGATCAAACAGACGAGCTACTGTAGCTCAAATTGCTCAAGAAGTTAATGATGGTTCTGATAGAAAGGTGTCAGAATACACAGTGCATCGCAGTTTGTTGCGTATGGGGCTGCATAGCCGCAGACCAGTCAGGGTGCCCATGCTGACCCCTGTCCACCGCCGAAAGCGCCAACAGTGGGCACGTGAGCATCAGAACTGGACCACGGAGCAATGGAAGAAGGTGGCCTGGTCTGATGAATCATGTTTTCTTTTACATCACGTGGATGGCCGGGTGTGTGTGCGTCATTTACCTAGGGAACACATGGCACCAGGATGCACTATGGGAAGAAGGCAAGCCAGCAGAGGTAGTGTGATGCTTTGGGCAATGTTCTGCTGGGAAACCTTGGGTCCTGCCATCCATGTGGATGTTACTTTGACACGTACCACCTACCTAAGCATTGTTGCAGACCATGTACACCCTTTCATGGAAACGGTATTCCCTGGTGGCTGTGGCCTCTTTCAGCAGGATAATGCGCCCTGCCACAAAGCAAAAATGGTTCAGGAATGGTTTGAGGAGCACAACAGCTAGTTTGAGGTGTTGACTTGGCCTCCAATTTCCCCAGATCTCAATTCAATCGAGCATCTGTGGGATGTGCTGAACAAACAAGTCCGATCCATGGAGACCCCATCTCACAACTTACAGGACTTAAAGGATCTGCTGCTAATATCTTGGTGCCATATACCACAGCACACCTTCAGGGGTCTAGTGGAGTCCATGCCTTGATGGGTCAGGGCTGTTTTGGCAGCAAAAGGGGGACCAACACAATATTAGAAAGGTATATTCTATCCCCTTACACTAACCCTACCCCTACACCTACCCATCACAGAAAACTTTCAGCATTTTTACATTTTTTATAAAAAAAATTTGTTTAATATGTTTATTTTGCGTTTTGAATTACAAGGACATCGGCATGTCCTCATAATGTAGGGGGTGTGGCCTGAAACCTGATTACACACCACAATATAAGACCACATATCATGTAGGTCAAACCAGTGCACACACACACACACACACGCTAAACCATAGGCATGATGTTTTTTTTTATACTGTACAAACTGTATATTCGATCCCTTTACACTTGACGCAAAAAAAAAGCCATTTGTTTTACGAGGACACTCCTGCATGTTTACGTTGTAATACCCATGTCATTATACACATTTGTGTCTCCATAAAACATATACTGTATACAAGAACACACACATGTTTTATGGGGGCTTTCTATAGACATGTATAGTACAAACTTTATATACGATCCCCTAACCCTAAACCTACCCAT
>CM077191.1:21568862-21746362 GCA_039654105.1 Coreius guichenoti
TCATATTTTTTCCCCTCACGCAGTCCTCACGCTTTCAATGCAGGCATTGGATCTCTGCGCACACACAGACTCTCCCGGTACTGCTACGTCCTGTCTCTCCCGCTATTAATGCACTATACATATAAGAATAAACCATTTAAAATGCTTTGAATAATCATACTACTAAAACGAAATGTGATCTGCTGATTTAAATGTTTGCGCTTAGACTTTGAGGAGCGCCGTTCCGGCAACACGTGCGCGTCAGATGATCAATGCAATCAGTCGCAGTTCTAATCGCAATAAACCGTGTCAAAATGACTTCTCAAACTCAAAATGACTTGTGACTTGACTTGGACTCGTGAACAACTGACCTGAGACTTGACTCGAGACTTGAAGACTGAGACTTGTGGGAAAAAAAAAAAAAAAAAAAAGCAAGTCTTTTGGCACGGCATTCCCGATTACGTTCTCTATTCACTACCCCACATGACAGCACGAAACACCACATTTTACTATTCATTCACAAATATGTGCTGCAGCAGCAAATAAATCACAAAACATTTCTAAACACACCAAGCCAGCGAGCGTGACGCATCTGAAGGCCCTCGAATTCATCACCCATTAGAAAACTGCTGTTAAATAAATTAGCAACAAATAGTAACAAATATAGTCAAGCCTTACCTTATGAAACTTTGTCATTTAATTTAAAAAGCAATAAATTCATCCGAAGGGAAGCTGCGGTGTTGCACAGCAGCAGAGACTTGCTTGCGGTCCATTTTCAAGTAGTACACATTTCCATGTCCTTTTCATGGTTTTCCCCAAAGTAGGCTATTTGCTAACATATGCATATAATCCAGATTTACCAAGTTAATTTGCATCTGGATTGCACAAACACTTTCATACGCAATTTATGACCCTGTCCGACTCATTTCCACAAACGAGACGCACAGATGGAAAAGTTGTTCTTTGTGTCGTTTACTGTAGCGCTTGTCTATACACAGGTTGTTACCGCCGGCGCTCACTGGAAGACTACATTATCCAGCATTGCTTGAGATCTACAGCAAACTACGGCAACTCAAATAGCTCAAAATACACAGCACTTTTTTTTCCCCCTTGTGGTGGTTCTAAATGGTTTAATCTCGATTAATGATGTATCGTTACACCCCTACTGTTTAATGAGATTTTGCACATGCGCTTCACAAAGACCTCAAAATAAAACGTTTATTCAGAGACTTAATAAATAAACCATATCAACTGCATTATGATACTGGAACACCAACACCAACTCACCTCATAAATCTGAGACATGCGCTCCAGGAATTCTCTAAAGAATGGTCGTAACCGGACGTACACCTTTAGGAATAAGAAAGCAAAAATCACAAACAGAGCTACATGCAAACCTTGTGTAAAAAGTGAAATCTTCATTGTTTGAGATGCTTGTTCTGTACCTGGTAAATGACGTCTTGGAAAAGCACAGGAAAGGTCAAAGCTGCATCTTCCAATTCATTGAGGCTGCAGTGGACCAACGTCTCATCCTGGAATACAACCACAGCGGCGGCTTAATCCTTGCATCAAAAAGAGCCTGCATCCAACAACTAAGATCAGAGATGAATGCCAACTTACCAGATCCAGGACGAGGGAGAACTCGGGCGTGCTCCTGGTTTTCAGAGGGAGCGCAGGCTTACGGGTGAGCTGCTCTTCAGTCAAGGGTGGCACGTGTTTGATAAAGAAATAGCTGTAAGACAGAGACAAGTTAGCACACAAGCATGTCTATATTGAGGTTCGTCCGATTTCGAGCATGTTGAAATTTGACTCACGGGTCAAAAACTTCCCAGTCCTCTTCATAAGTCCCCTCTGGAGGAGGTGATGGCGGTACATCCGGGTAATTGCTGTTGGATCCTACAACTAACCAAGAGAGAAAATGTGAGGATGGACACCTTCAGGCAGTGGTACAGCTGGAAAACATGCTAGACACTCACCAGTTAGTGGAGGCATATCAGCCTCTGTGACAATCTCGCCTTCCTCTACCGTTGTGTCTACGTGAGGCAGCTGTCTAGGGTTTAGTGCAGGGTCAAAGGTCAGGTCTCGGCCGTCTGTGGTAGTGCTGGTCGGGGTTTCCTCAAGCTGCTCCATTTCGAGCTGCTTCACGATCTCCTCAGCTTCCACCGCCTGGCCCGGGGAATCAGAGCCCGTCGTAGCTGGAGGATGAGGAAGACTCAGTTTAATAGTGTTTAACAGGAATGAAAATGCTGCAATTTCATTGGTAAACGGTAAATGTTTCAGTTTGCAGCAGGTCTTAGACAGCAGTGAAGAGTCTCAATTCTGCCCAACTGTTTTACTTCAGAAATGCTGCACTTTGAATTTTAGTTCTACATTATGACAAAAAAGGCCTACATGCTTCTTTGGACATTTCAATGTGACTTCTCTGATGGTTTGCATCTGGTTTGTGGACATCTTCATGTTCCTAAAACAAAAGCTGCTTTTCCACTGTCGAGCCAAACTGTTCATGTTGCTTAACCGATCTGTGCCAATCCAGCTCAGCCAGTACGGATATGGTTTCATTTTCCACTGTGGGGCTGATAATAGAGCTCTCAGAGTTTGCAGAAGGTATGAGACGTAAATAGTGACTGCGTTATTGAGGATGATCAGATATTTCTATTATTAACTTCAAATATTTCGTCGCTCAAATAGTCAGCTACAGAGAAACTGGTAGCCAGGCAACAGATAAGTGACCAATCCCGGGTGGCGACGTCACTACACACATTCTACCAGCACGGTTCGGCATGGTTAGCAACCATGCTGGGAACTCCAGGCCAAGTAATCGTGCCGTGCCAAACCAAACTCAAGTGGAAATAGAACTATAACCGTCCCTTACCGTTCTTAGAACCATCCGGCCCAATCGTGGAAAAGCGGCTAATATCTAAATCGCTACTTGGCTATTGGTTAACATTTTATGGTTACACTGAGGTGACGTAGTTACATTGTTCTCAAATAAGTACTGAGTAATATTAAGTAACCGCATGACCTCAATACCAAAACTACGTCTGGGAAATAATTGGACACAAAATGTTTTTTTGAGTTGAAATATTTTCTCTCACTCACTTGAAATTAACGTGAAGCTTCCGCAAAGAAAAGTTTGCAGCAAGTGGCTTTGAGCCAAAGACGAACAAACTAGTTCAGACAAGACTATTAAGGGTGACATTTAAGGGATAATAGTGTATATTCATTGTACACTTATTACACAGATTTTTTTTTACCACGTAAATAATTACGGTGACATATTGAATTGAGATTAATGTTTTAAATCTTATCTCTTTATAAATCCATTTTGTACAGTGTACAAAACAATCGTCCAGACAAGATGATCACAACATTATAGTAGTATTAATAGTAAAGTCCTCTGATTTCATTTTCAATACAATCAAAGGCAGAGTTGCATTCGAATGAAATGAGAGAGAGTGTCCGTTGTGATACATGGATGTGCGCTGTTATAATGCGTTGCTATTGACAACGGTCATTATAAGGAAGGAAATGCCACAGAATAGAATCTTGCTTAAAAAAAAAAAAAGTGCATAGAGTTGCTTGTTTTATTTGTTGTTTGTTGATTTTCAAATATAAAACTTGTTGAAATGTTTTCAGTGTGTGCATCTGTTCTTTTTGAACACTCATCTCATTTGAACAAAACTGTGATAATATTGATAATCGTGATATTTTGGTCACTATAATCGTGACATGAAATTTTCATACCGTCCCATTCCTAGTAGTAACGCATAACTACGTCACCTTAAAGTGAACCCATTTTATTCTGCGCTGGTGTATTGTACATGATAAAGGCCAGTTCAAACCAAGATTGATAATGATAGCTATACTTCATTACATGGCTCTGTGGAATACTTGATTCTGATTGGTCAGTCGCACCATCCAGCGGTATTCCCCGATAACAACCGGTAAAAACTGATAACACAGGCTCATCCGGGTAACTGAAGTAGGCGCTTTGTGCTTGCTAGGAATGTTTTCTTCGTGGAAATTTTGCGTTTGGTGAGCTAATAAAATATTACAACTCAAATCAATATTTTGTGTACAATTATGTCACCCAGGTATCGTGGACTCGCTCTCTTTTTTCATATAAACGCAAAAGCTGCCATTTTACGACGATTGTTTTGTACACTGTAATGGATTATAAGATAACAAACAGGTATGATTTTAAAATGGTTTCATCTCAAATTAATATCTTTTATCCCCATATTTATGTGGTGAAATACTGTGTAATAAGTGGAATGACTGTCCTGTATCCCTTAAATGTCCGTCTAGTTTGAACTTGCCGCGCTAAAACAACTGCTTTCTTCGCGGAAGCTTTGCATTTAAAGAGCTAATAAAATATTTCAACTCAAGTCAATATTTCATGTCTAATTATTTACCTATGTGGCAAGTAGCCGTGTAATAAGCAGAATTGCAGAATAAACTCCTTCAGTGTGATGCAAGACCCCTCCGCTTCCTGATCACTCTGTTGGGGTATTCTGCGATGATAAACGGCTGGATGTACATTATCCCTTACATAACAGCATCCACAATAATGTTTATGATAAACGTTATGTATTGCAGTTGTCGTCTGCTGCTTTAAAAGCAAGGCTCTTTGCTAAAAAGTGGATTCTTTTTAATACGTGTACTTTAAAAATCTTTTTTTTTTTTTTTTTAAAGAGCCTGTCTCAAGATGGAGTTCAAATTGGAAGTTATCTCAACTTACACATTTTTTAGAGCATTTATTTCAGCAATTCAGTTAACATAAAAAATAAAATAAAAAAAAAAATCAAGTTAAGATCTGGCCCAGGAATATGTATAAACAAAATAAATGGTCAACATTGATTTAATGTTTCATGATTTCATGCTACACATTTCTGTATATCAAAAGGACTGAAAAGGTGACTAACTCTGTGCCATTTTGGCACATACATTTATCAGCTGACAAGTGCGATCACAGGCTCTTACCGTTTTTGTTGGCGGGTGAGAAGAAGCTAAAAACGGGAGAGAAGATGGTTCCCAGGAGGGTGGTGCGGGGCGGACTGCTCGGAGTTTCTGTCTGCACCTCCAGCTTCCCGTTGGGCTTCACTGGTATACTCTGACCTGTCATGGTATCTGAGCAGAAGAAAATGAGAAACATTCAACACCAATAGAACGCTGACAGCCTGCATAACCATTCACAACAAAGGTCATTTACATACAGAACTCTTAAAAGAAGAGAAGCCTGTTTATCTGTGAGTGTCAGCACCCTTACCTCCATTGACAGGGCCTTTCCTGCGGGCTCTGGGGTTTGCTCTGCTGGGCAGGTTCCCACCGGTCGGAGTGGATGTGATCAGATTACTGTCCGAATCACAGTCTACACGGCTTCTCTTAGCAGGAGTGCACTGCTCCACCTGACATTAAGAAATGCAGCTGAAATCAAAGCGCACTTGTGTCTCAGACTCCAAAAAAAATCAAATCACAAGTTCAAACCCTAACCTTGACAGCATTGCCTCTGATGAACCGCTTGATGGTGGAGAAAATGCCCGTGTCTCGCTTCTGCATCTTGCCGTCTTCAGAGGGCAAAGTGTGTTCCACCTCGGAGTGCTTCCTCTTGGTCTTGGCAGTCCGGGCGGACGGGGTGGCGCTCCGCTGCTGAGATGCCTTACGCACTCTCAGCCTCATTGTCCCAAAAGTCACATGTAAGACTGGAAAAGACAAAACCAGTTCATCTACTATGAAAAAGGTGCAGAGCAGCCCCATGCATATTTGCATACATTTCAATACGGCTACATTAATAACACTGAATGCGAGATATTCAGCTGTTGGGAAATTCCATTCCGGAGATCAGTCATGGCAACTCAAGGAAAACAATCAGATCTCTTCCCTGCTGCCTTTGACAAGAAAGGTCCCCACAGCACCCTACTGCCTGTCTTTAAGAGTGCCACAAAAAGAGGGTGAAATCATCACCCACTCAATGGCGCAAACTATTGAAGACTATGATGGGTTAACTGTCTGGTTGCAAACCTTCACGCTAAGCTTGCTGCGATAGTCTGTGTTGCCGGTGTTCAGCGCAACACCAGTGCCGCGGTGGGCAAGTGATTTTTTTTTTTTTTTTAATAGTAAAAAATCATTAAGTTCCGTTAGAGAACAGACCCTACAATTAAAAAAACTGAACGTGTCTTCTTAATATAGTGTGAGCCGAACAAGTCTCGCAGCACAAACCAGCAGCAGGAGTCAGATTTCATTTATCACGAGAGCGAGGAGCTGACTAACAAGATGATGTAAGATTTGGTTTCAAAGCGAAATGTAAAAGTGCCTATTTAAGTGAGTTTGTCATTGTACTGTTTTGTTGTTGTGCATTTCATTAAGAATAATAGGCTAATGAACCCACCATTCAAGCAACGAATGCCCGAGCGGCTAATCGAATTAGCGATTTAAAAGCCCCCGCCGGTGATACCAGTATTACTGGTATTGTCACACGTCGATTAACCGGTGGGAAAATTTCCTCATGGTCACATCCCTACTTCACGCTCTTGTGTATGGGATTTGTGAGAATAGCAACTTGGAACAGATATTACTTAGCGACATATTTCAGACCCAAGTTCGAGCGAATAATCATGTTCTCCAAGTTTCGTGGCATCGCTTACATAGGCGACCAGCGATCAAATTATCATAGATAAGTGCCAAAAGCCCCTATAAAATTATGATTTTGAATTTAATTAAATTTGATTATTAATTATTAGATTTTTTAAATATTAAATGACTTAAAATTAAAAGGAAATAAATTCTGAAGGACAATTACGCGACAATGTGTATTTGTCTAGATCAGGTAGGGATACACCGTAAGGCTGTCAAATTAAGATTCGAATTTAAAATATTCGTTGAATTTAAAATAAAAATCCACATTCTAATGCAAAAACGGTGCATTCGAATTTTATCAGTGGCAAACGAGATGCAATGATGATGTGAGAGTCATTGTCACGCTTTAATGTTTTTCTTAGACGATCCAGTTGAACCCACATGTCCATTCAAAACAGTGCAGAAATAGAGAAGCTCAGTGCGAAGACGATCTTAGTTACATTAAAACCGTGACCAAGCCGTTCACACAGAACACATTTTCTGCGCTGCTTTTCCATAGTTTTCTATGTAAACATGCGCTAGACGGACATTTTTGATTGTTGCATTTACGTCTCGCAACAGAGAGCTGCATGTTTAGAAAGCCATGTAAAGTTTAAAGAAGTTCAACTTTTCAAAAACATGTCTCGAGAGTCGAGATGTTGTGAGGGGGGGGTTTTTTCCATTCCACTGCAACTCATGTTTTTATATGCAAAAATAACTCTGTGATTGGCACTTTGGCTCTTTGTATTAAACTATGCATAAATACATGATGCTGTTTCATTCATAATTGTTTATGCAATTTACAAAATTATATTTGATTTATAAACTTTTTTTAAATAAAGTTTAATGCATTAATATTTTGCTCATTACATTTTCCCCTTACTGAAATTATGCCTTTTAAATTAATACAATTCGAATATTAGTAATATTTAAGTAAAAAAATATATATATATATAATATCAAGCATGTATAGTACATTAGCCTAGTTTGAACCAGTGTAAGATTCCTTAACTTTTAACATTTATTTTAAACTTCTATCCCCAACTTTATTTATTTATTTATTTTTTTTAATCTATTACAAAGAAATAAATTAATGCCTAAATAATGCAAACAATCACTGGACACACGTTTAAAGAACAAAAATGCATGTGCCATGGATACATAAAATTGAATAACCGCTGCACGGACAATAATGAAACTTCTAATTAAACCATATTGTTGATTAAAATATGAGAAAAATAAAAAAGTGCTAGTTATTATTAATAATGCATCATTGTTTTTTGAAAAAGAAACATCTTTAATATTAATGTTTCAAATAACAGCACTGCTGAATGAACTAAACTAAAGCGCTTTGTTAGCGGGTTAATTAACTCAAACAAAAACATCCTATATGAAATGAATCTGATATTTATAAAACAAACAATGTTACAACTTATATCTGCACAAAATGAGGCAAATGCTCAAGTGAACTTTAATGTATATTTAATTTACACAATGAAGAATATATTATACATTTGATTATTTCTGTACCTGAAAGCTACTGTTAGACCTGCATATTTCATATGCATCTTTGTTCTGTTGTATTTATGTTGGCATGTTGAATGTTAAATGGATCCAATCCATGTTCAATAGAAATCATGTTATGATGTAGCAATAAACTAGCTACTATACCTTAATGCATGCGTTTCTGAACTTTGAAATTGTGTCATTAAAATAGATTAACAAATAAAAGAGCAAGTGACAAATGTCAGTATCGGCCAATTGTTTTTCGTTAAAATCGGTATAGTATCAGCCAAAAAAAAATTCCTATCGGTGCATTCCTACTAAAGATGATCACCAGTAAACTTAAGCACTTTACTACAGCGTTAATTAAATAATCCATTATTTATCGGCTTTAATATATATATATATATATAGGCTTATTATACGCGAGCCTCTGGGAGTTTGTGAGGGAACCAATGGGTTTTGTGAGTTGATAATTCTATTTTTTGTAGATTTATTTTATTTTAAAGTATAATTGTAATTTACAACAGTAGGCTAATATATTTGTCTTAATTTTTGTAAATTAAGTTCAAACATAATATAATTAATAATAAAAAAAAAAAGTTGAGTTCACTTTAAAGTCCAAATAAAATACTTCAGGAAAAAAAAAAAAAATTAATTATTTTATCTATTTACTTCCATGTCATGTGACCAATAACTGACATCAGAAAACCATAAATGTATATTAACTTAAAATCTCAGAGGGTAAACATGACATCTAAGGGGTTCAGCTGACAAAAAAAATTGGGATCCCCTGGTTTTAGATGTATTTGTCACAACAGTCCAAAAGCAGCAGTTTATGGTAAAAAATAAATTAAATAAAAAAAGAAAATTTAAAAAAAAAAAAAAAAAAAAAAAAAAAAAAAAAAAAAAAAAAAAAACTTAGTTACGTCAACACAAGACTGGTCACTTGTCTCTTCCCTGGCTGATTAGACATATATATATATATATATATATATATATATATATATATATATATATATATATATATATATAGAGATATAGAGATATAGATATATATATATAGTGCTCCAATACATCCAGGATTCATAATAAAATATTTCCTATATTTTAAATATTTAGAACGAGCTATTAAACCACAGCATCTTAAATATTTAATCAGATTCAAAAACAGCAGAGTGTGCTGGTGAGAATTTACGCTGTTATAATGGTGTGTCTGAGCATGTTTGAGAAGAATAGAAATAGTACAGCAGCAATCGTACAGGAACCGACTATATTCTAATGTCATAATGATGTGAATTAAATGTATCGGTTTTTTTAATGATTTTGTGTGTTCATAAAACCATTGGTATGTGCCGTGGAAACAAACTAGTGAAAGTCTTCAGCTGTGCTCCTCCAATGTGTCTGAAGTGGGCGGGGGCGAATCATGTCTTCTCCTTTTGCTTGTTGAATCTAAACAAATGTAGCTTGCCATTAGCCGCCGATTATTTCTAGCACATTTCCGTGATGTAAAACGTGTTACATTTATGAGCCAACACAATACACCACTAAAAATATTAACTACTTGATTTTTTTTTTTTTTTTGTCAGTTCGCACAGCTCGCGCTTTCAAGCTGCATTATTAAGCAAAAAATGGTCGCGCGCAAGTTAGCAAGCCAATCGGTTAGTGGTTTTGACATCAAAACAAAATAAATCCCCAACAACAGTCGCCCGTAAAATAGGACCACGGACTTCGAGCTGCCCACGTCATTTTTTTCGTCTTAATAACACGTTTTATTTTGATGGGGATATTTGAGCACGAGGGTGTTTTAACGTCAGCGGCTAACGCTAACAGATGACTTGTTGGCTGTCTCGCGACACCCGCGCTCTGCGACTCGTAGCTCGCGCTCCAGCGCACTAGCCTTTTTGCACCGTAAACACGCACGGAAAAAAGAGACGTTTTTATTGATCCTATGACGTTTTATTTTTTAATTAGTATACGTATAAATGCCGTATAAAACATTAGCGCTGCGCCGTCTTCATCTGCATGAAGAACATATTCTCACATAAGGAGGGGGCGAGTCGTGAAGACGCGAGATTTCAAAGCACTGCGACCGTGGCGTAGGGTTAAATATTTATTTTTGCCTGTATCTGATCAAAATATGTTCGGTTTAAACACTTACATGCCAGGGGTCGCGACGACACGATCCGGAGATGGTTGTGGATCTGGCCACGGCGGCTGAAGCGGCCCGCGCGAGTGTCTGTCGGTCACTTCTCTGGCTGAGTGCGAGTCACAGAACGACAGATAGATCTGATACAGCTGCTCGGGACGCCATTTCCCGCCTCCTCTCAGAGGGATTCTTGCGAAGAACCCGGATGATGCTGTGCACTGCCGCGCATGCGCATATATACTGGAGGATGGCGGCGGTAAAAAGGATTGTCAAACTTACAGGATAGGGGAATGAATATTGAGTCTCTTTTTGTCATGATCACTTTTGAGATGAATTGAAAACATGGCCAAAATTACAAATGGCATCTATCTATCTATCTATCTATCTGTCTATCTGTCTGTCTATCTATCTATCTATATGTTTGTCTATCTATCTATCTGTCTGTGTATCTATCTGACTGTCTATCTATCTGTCTGTCTGTTTGTTTGTCTATCTATCTGTCTGTCTATCTGTCTGTCTCTCTATCTGTCTGTGTATCTGTCTGTGTATCTATCTGTCTATTTATCTGTCTGTGTATCTATCTGTCTATCTATCTGTCTGTCTGTTTGTCTATCTATGTTTGTCTATCTATCTGTCTATCTGTCTGTATCTATCTGTCTGTCTATCTGTCTGTGTATCTATCTGTCTATTTATCTGTCTGTGTATCTATCTGTCTGTCTATCTATCTGTCTGTCTATCTATGTTTGTCTATCTATCTGTCTGTCTATCTATCTATGTTTGTCTATCTATCTGACTGTCTATCTGTCTGTCTGTTTGTCTATCTATCTATGTTTGTCTATCTGTCTGTCTATTTATCTGTCTGTGTATCTATCTGTCTGTGTATCTATCTGTCTATCTATCTGTTTGTATCTATCTGTCTGTGTATCTATCTGTCTATTTATCTGTCTGTGTATCTATCTGTCTGTCTATCTATCTGTCTGTCTATCTATCTATGTTTGTCTATCTATCTGTCTGTCTATCTATCTATATGTTTGTCTATCTATCTGTCTGTCTATCTATCTGACTGTCTATCTGTCTGTTTGTCTATCTATCTATGTTTGTCTGTCTGTCTATCTATCTGTCTGTGTATCTATCTGTCTGTCTGTCTATGTATCCATATATCTTTCTGTTTGTCTATCTATCTATATGTTTGTCTATCTATCTGTCTGTCTATCTATCTGACTGTCTATCTGTCTGTTTGTCTATCTATGTTTGTCTATCTA
Organism: Coreius guichenoti; assembly: GCA_039654105.1. Lineage (NCBI taxonomy): Eukaryota > Metazoa > Chordata > Actinopteri > Cypriniformes > Gobionidae > Coreius > Coreius guichenoti. The sequence goes on from CM077191.1 coordinate 21,580,371, forward strand.
TCTATCTGACTGTCTATCTATCTATGTCTGTGTATCTATCTGTCTGTTTGTCTATCTATGTTTGTCTATCTATCTGACTGTCTATTTATCTGTCTGTCTATCTGTCTGTCTGTCTATGTATCCATATATCTTTCTGTTTGTCTATCTATCGATATGTTTGTCTATCTATCTGTCTGTATGTCTGTCTGTGTATCCATATATCTCAACATTTAAAGAGTCAAAATACAGACTTAATAAAGAACCTGCTCTTTAATTTCATATTTTAAAAATGTGATGAAATGAAAAGGATATGAAAAGGTTATTCATGGACAACTCACAAGTATAATGTTTTGTTTTGTTTTTTGTTTTTTAATCACAAGTGCATGGATTATGCCATAGACACATTTTTAGCACTGTAATTAGAAATTTTACAAAGCTAGCAACCTATATTTTAAAGCAGACATCTCTGGATATTCATTTGTGTAAGTTAAGCACCAACAAACAGAAATGTGTTAATAATGGGAAACAATACATTTTTACTCTGTTCCCTTTAAAGGTTTGTTCTATTTCATTCCCATATGCATGATGGTCCGGTATGGTCCCGGGCCTCCCCAAATTCCCCTTAATTTTAGGAAGAAAAACAAAAAAAGGAAGAGAAAAAATGTCAGGCTTGTAATCAAAAGGGTAAGTTGAGATCAGTACGTGATCAGTACTCACTTGAGAAGTCCATGCCAATACAAATGTGGCATGACATCAACTTTCATGTGGTACATGATCCTGCTCTCTTTACTTTGGTCCACTGGGAACGTCTCCAGCGGCTGCCCGTCATAATCAAATTCTGCCAAGATGACGGTGTTGTAGCTTGTAACCAAAGGGCATGAGGTGTAGCCATCATACTGCAACATGCACAAAACAGTAAGCATTTAATATGAATAATTAGTATGCAATAAGTAATATTTAGCTATTTTGAATGATGAATGTAATTATTAGAATAGCTATACGTAATTTAATTAATTTATCAATGTATGCACTATTTATGTACAAGTACAAACCCGATTCCAAAAAAGTTGGGACACTGTACAAATTGTGAATAAAAACAGAATGCAATGATGTGGAAGTTTCAAATTTCAATATTTTATTCAGAATACAACATAGATGACATATCAAATGTTTAAACTGAGAAAATGTATCATTTTAAGGGAAAAATAAGTTGATTTTAAATTTCATGGCATCAACACATCTCAAAAAAGTTGGGACAAGGCCATGTTTACCACTGTGTGGCATCCCCTCTTCTTTTTATAACAGTCTGCAAACGTCTGGGGACTGAGGAGACAAGTTGCTCAAGTTTAGGAATAGGAATGTTGTCCCATTCTTGTCTAATACAGGCTTCTAGTTGCTCAACTGTCTTAGGTCTTCTTTGGCGCATCTTCCTCTTTATGATGCGACAAATGTTTTCTATGGGTGAAAGATCTGGACTGCAGGCTGGCCATTTCAGTACCCGGATCCTTCTTCTACGCAGCCATGATGTTGTAATTGATGCAGTATGTGGTCTGGCATTGTCATGTTGGAAAATGCAAGGTCTTCCCTGAAAAAGACGACGTCTGGATGGGAGCATATGTTGTTCTAGAACTTGGATATACCTTTCAGCATTGATGGTGCCTTTCCAGATGTGTAAGCTGCCCATGCCACACGCACTCATGCAACCCCATACCATCAGAGATGCAGGCTTCTGAACTGAGCGCTGATGACAACTTGGGTTGTCCTTGTCCTCTTTAGTCCGGATGACATGGCGTCCCAGTTTTCCAAAAAGAACTTCAAATTTTGATTCGTCGGACCACAGAACAGTTTTCCACTTTACCACAGTCCATTTTAAATGAGCCTTGGCCCAGAGAAAACTCCTGCGCTTCTGGATCATGTTTAGATATGGCTTCTTTTTTGACCTATAGAGTTTTAGCCGGCAACGGCGAATGGCACGGTGGATTGTGTTCACCGACAATGTTTTCTGGAAGTATTCCTGAGCCCATGTTGTGATTTCCATTACAGTAGCATTCCTGTATGTGATGCAGTGCCGTCTAAGGGCCCGAAGATCACGGGCATCCAGTATGGTTTTCCGGCCTTGACCCTTACGCACAGAGATTGTTCCAGATTCTCTGAATCTTTGGATGATATTATGCACTGTAGATGATGATAACTTCAAACTCTTTGCAATTTTTCTCTGAGAAACTCCTTTCTGATATTGCTCCACTATTTTTCGCCGCAGCATTGGGGGAATTGGTGATCCTCTGCCCATCTTGACTTCTGAGAGACACTGCCACTCTGAGAGGCTCTTTTTATACCCAATCATGTTGCCAATTGACCTAATAAGTTGCAAATTGGTCCTCTAGCTGTTCCTTATATGTACATTTAACTTTTCCGGCCTCTTATTGCTACCTGTCCCAACTTTTTTGGAATGTGTAGCTCTCATGAAATCCAAAATGAGCCAATATTTGGCATGACATTTCAAAATGTCTCACTTTCAACATTTGATATGTTATCTATATTCTATTGTGAATAAAATATAAGTTTATGAGATTTGTAAATTATTGCATTCCTTTTTTATTCACAATTTGTACAGTGTCCCAACATTTTTTGGAATCGGGTTTGTACTTGCTACTTTTGTGTGTAGTTGTATAAGACAAATTTATATTTTTGGAACAGCATACCACCATACTACTTGTACTATTTCTGTAATAGGCATGCATAATGTGCATAGTATGCATATTTTCAGTATGCATAGAATACATGACTACCACATTTGCCAAACTGTTCAGTATACAACACACTCTCTGCGTACAAAGTCGTGTACTGTATGAGTGGGTACTACATTTGAATTTACTTGGCAACCGTTAATAAAGTACGCTCATTGGGTAGTATGAATGTAATCCGGACGTACTACATCTGCCATGTTGTTATGTTCATGTGACCTTCCAGCGTCAGTTGCATCACTTCACTTTCATTCATAAATCCCCTCCCGTGGCCTCATGGGATAGTGAAGTGTCCATCATATGCAGTATCTTGGCAGGAGTAGAGGACTTTTGCCTACTGTTTTTCGAATACTATGTATTCGAACATACTACTCTGTTGGCGTACTGTTTTTCGCATTCTATATAGTAGGAAAGTATTCGATTTTGGATGCAGCGACTGAGTACCCTCTGTGGAATAACTCTATCCCACAATCCAGTGCACTGGACTTAATTTTCCAGTGCATGACAAAAGTGAGACAAATGAACCAGAAGTAATACATGTTATGTTACATCCACCAGCTGGAGTGCCCTTGATTTCCACCAGAGGGCACTCCTTCCGTCTTGGTTAGCTCACCATGGACTGCATTTCCCACAACCCATTGCCCGGACTCATTACGTCTGACTCATTAACCCTGCCTATAGAGTGGTGCAGGTATGACGTCACTTTGTAGGCCAATCGGCAGTTAGCATCACACTGGTTCCCTCGAGCAAAAAAAAGCTTGTGATCAACAAAAGTTTATGATACTTGCACGTTTTGCCATCAAGATAATTATCACAGATGAACACAACTTTTATTAATTTTGAAGCCTAAATGCAGTCGCCAGAAGTAAAAAGCTAAAGGTAGACTATAAACGGACTACACCACGGTCCCGCGATTTCAACGTCACCATCACTAAGCTTCCGACAACTCTTTAAGTTTTTACATAAAAACATTTTGAACGGTTTATAAGAGCACAATTATAAGAATAATGAGGTTGTAAAAGCGGAGTGAGTTTACCTGTTCAGTGTGATGTTTAATCTCCTGTAGTCCCATTTAGCCACTTGTTAGTCAAGACACGTAACAGCTTCAAAAAAATCACCAGTGGGGTAATACTAATGTATTTTATGTTGTAGAATAAAACGTGAAAGTGTCTTGAGCTTGTGTTCACCACAAACCGTATTTCAGCCATTTAAACAAAATCCCATTCAAAAAACCCACTGACTTCGTGACGAGGGAAACGTAAGTGCTAAAATGCTAACTCGCTTCCGCGTTTTGGCCTACAAAGTGATGTCATACCTGCACCACTCTATATAAACCCTGTTAACTCAGTCATTCATTGCAAAGTTTTATTTGTTGTCACACTGAAATTCTGAGCGCTATCCTGGTTCCCTGTGGACTCTGTCATTGTTTTCATTAGTGATGGGAGAAACAAAGCTTCAAATCATCAATTGTTTCGCAAAATGATTCTCTGTTTCGAAGCGTTCGAAACGCCACACGCTGGTGACCCCTGCTGGTCAGAACATTGGAAATGCAACAAAAACTCAGGCCAAACACTGCATAAAAACACCGTTTACAAACACATTGCAAATGTTTTATTGAAAGTAAAATCTATCAAATTCAATTAACTAATCATCTAATAAGATTAAATATCAAGTGTCTGTGTAATATGTGTTCTTTTATCAATTTTCAGGGCTTGTTTTGTTTGTTCCATGGATGGCTCAGCTAAACAGGTCAATAAGACTATTAAAGCCACAATATGTAATTTTTTGCCACTAGAGGTCGCTTATTCAAAACAAAGGCGTAGCTTGATTTCGCGGAGCTTTTATTATGCCGCAGACGACCGCTTCCGCTTCTTCCGCTCATGCGTATGTGGGGTAACACAGCGAATGTTATAATGCTACTCTGTGCGGCTGCTATGAGACACTTGTTGCACACTGCAGTAAGCTAGATAGATATTAGGCATGGTAAAACATGGTATTCGCGGTAAATCAAGAAAACAAGATTTAAAAAATAAGACTAACTGTGTTGAGCTATATAACAATGAATAGTTTTCTGTTGATGAATGTATCCAAACAGTGTCAGGGTTGTCACTTCTATCTAGCTTATTCTGGGTTTTGTGACAGAGCCCTGACACTCCTGTTTTGGTCTTGTCTTTGTGTGAGCACATGGCTTGTATTTATCTTTGCTGGCCATGTGCTTGTGTTTGTCATGTTTGGTGTGAGCACATGGCTTGTCACGTGTTTCCTTGTGCCATGTGCTCTACTCTTCATTGTCTACCCCGCCCATTTTGTTATCGGATTATTGGTTCATTTGCTCCACCTAAGAGGAGGAGGAAGAAGGCTTCCTCCGTCCTACATGGCCCAGAGGCCATCCCAGAGGAGCCGCCCAAACACCTTTCCCTGCCGGCGCCGCCCAAGCGCCTTGCCCTGCCGGCATCGCCCAAGCGCCGTGCCCTGCCGGCGCCGCCCAAGCGTCTTGCCCTGCCGGTGCCGCCCAAGCGTCTTTGCCCTGCCGGTGATGCCCAAGCGTCTTGCCTTGCCGGCATCGCCCAAGCGTCTTGCCCTGATGGCTCCAGCCCCTGACCAGCATCCAGTGATGGCTCCAGCCCCTGACCAGCGTCCAGTGATGGCTCCAGCCCCTGACCAGCGTCCAGTGAGGGCTCCAGCCCCTGACCAGCGTCCAGAGAGGGCTCCAGCCCGTGTCCCGAGTCCAGAGAGGACTACGTCCCGTGTCCCGAGTCCAGAGAGGACTCCGTCTCCTGTCACGAGTCCAGAGAGGACTCCGTCTCCTGTCACGAGTCCAGAGAGGACTCCGTCTCCTGTCACGAGTCCAGAGAGGACTCCGTCTCCTGTCACGAGTCCAGAGAGGACTCAGGCTCCTGTCACGAGTCCAGAGAGGACTCAGGCTCCTGTCACGAGTCCAGAGAGGACTCAGGCTCCTGTCACGAGTCCAGAGAGGACTCAGGCTCCTGTCACGAGTCCAGAGAGGACTCAGGCTCCTGTCACGAGTCCAGAGAGGACTCAGGCTCCTGTCACGAGTCCAGAGAGGACTCAGGCTCCTGTCACGAGTCCAGAGAGGACTCAGGCTCCTGTCACGAGTCCAGAGAGGACTCAGGCTCCTGTCACGAGTCCAGAGAGGACTCAGGCTCCTGTCACGAGTCCAGAGAGGACTCAGGCTCCTGTCACGAGTCCAGAGAGGACTCAGGCTCCGCTCAAGCCTCCTGCCCAGCCAGCCCCAGTCAAGCATCCAGACCCGCCTGAACCAGCCTGGCCTCCTGCCAGGGATTCAGAATCGCCTGACCCACCCTGGCCTCCTGCCAGGGATTCAGACCCGCCTGACCCACCCTGGCCCTCTGCCAGGACTCCGGATCTGCCGGAGTGGCGTCCCTTTTGATGGGGGGTAGTGTCAGGGTTCTGTCACTTCTGTCTAGCTTATTCTTGGTTTTGTGACAGAGCCCTGACACTCCTGTTTTGGTCTTGTCTGTGTGTGAGCACATGGCTTGTATTTATCTTTGCTGGCCATGTGCTTGTGTTTGTCATGTTTGGTGTGAGCACATGGCTTGTCACGTGTTTCCTTGTGCCATGTGCTCTCCTGTTCATTGTCTACCTCGTCCATCTTTTTATCTGATTATTGGTTCATTTGCTCCACCTCTCTTCCCTCGTTACCCTCTTTTGTTTGCTTCCCTATTTATTCTCCTTGTGTTTGCAGTCCTGTGCTGGATCTTTGTTATTTGTCACCCGTTGTATGTGCTTCATGTTTTGCCTGCTTCCTGTGTCTAGTCAGTCCTTGTTTTTCCCCCTTGGGGTAGTTTTTGTTTTGTTTTTGCTTTGTTTGATTATTAATAAAGTAGCCATTCTTCCCGCAATTGAGTCCTCGCCTCATCACTGCATCCGCTCCCGTGACAAACAGTTGCTCACCTGTCTAATAAAACACATAATATATTAAAGCTCTTTGGTGTTTCCATGGTTTCTACAAAATAAAACCGGAAATCAAGGGTAACATGGGTATGATGTCATTGATATGCGACGCACGGACATGGTCCGTGTCCTGGTAAAAAAGGCTTTTTTTCTCTGGATTTAAACATTCTTGGAAACATTTGGGATAATGTAACTACACAAGTCAACAAAATATATAAAATTGTTCTAGTGGTTTTTGGATATTTTAATCCAAAAATCTTACTTATTGTGCCTTTAACTATTATTTTTAATTTTAATTATACTAATGTCTAATTAAAATGTGTACAAATGTATAAAACCGATCAGAGATCAGGTAAAAACCATAGAGACTTGTTCAATGGTTCGCATCTGGGGGGCAATCTCAGTAAATCCGCATGATTCATTGGTTCACAGAGGTCGCCCCCCAGCGGTGAACCATTGAAATTTCGAAACGTTTCGAAACAGTTATGACGTAGCGAAGCCTCGTTTACTGAAATCACGTGACTTTAACAGTTTGACACATGCTCCAAACCACTGATTCATTAAGATTTTGAAGCTTCATGAAGCAGTGTTTCAAAAGCGCCCATCACTAGTTTGTATTGTTTGCTTTGGTTTTGACCAACTGTCTGTTACATGGAATATGATTTTGGATTGCCCTAATATTCAACGATATAAATTTCATCAGTAATACCCTCCATCTTCTTGTAAAAGGCGGTTGCTACCAAGTGGCTAAATGTGACTATAGAGGTTGTCTCGGACATTAAACGTCATCAGCCAAACAGGTAAACTCATCTACTCACTAGTCTGCTTTCACAGCCTCGTTGTGTTTATAATCTCACTTTAGTAAACTATTATAACTCGAGCTTTCAGGAGAAAATGTTTTTTAAACAAAGACTGAAAGAGCTGAAAGCTTAGTGACGGCGACACAAAAATACATCATCACCGCACCACTCTATATTAGGACTGGATCCATGTCAGACTGAGAGCCAGTATGAAGTATGATTATGTTATTGTTTATTTTAACACTGCACCCCCTGGTGGTGTACATTTGGGGAACACAGGAAATAGAGTTGGGGGAGCAAAAGTATAGCACTTCTACAGTGGCAAACCACATTAATGTTTATCCTTAAACATACTTACTGTCTTATCCGGTGTCTGTTTCTTCAGAATTCTGCTGACAGTTCGGTCGAGTACTGCAGACTGTGCAGCTGCAGAAGATTATAGTCACATTTCAGTGAAAAAAAGCGTTAACTCTCATTACATAAATCGGCTCTAAATGAATGGGAAATCACCTCACAAGTAACTACTAATTAATGGTGGAAAACGAGAAAAACAGGTTCTAGAATCTGTCTGATGAGCGGGGCCGGTTCTAGCCATGGGCAGGGGTGGGCTGAGCCCACCCAAACGTCTGCCTTGCCTACCCAATCAGAATTTAGGAACTGATAGTGTTAATCTGTTTTTACGATTTGTGCACTGATTAAAACAATCTGAGGTGGGCTATGTGTGTTGAAAGTTGATGAAGGGCTGTAGAATGCCCCAAACAATCACAAAAATAACACCAGAAATTTGCAGTATTTTTTCCTTTATTAACTGAAAGTAACGGCGTGGCGCGTTATAGGCTACTCACTCGCTTCAGTCTGTACCAGAAAAGCAGAGGCTGCACTCACACGAACGAAAACGGGCAGAAAAATTTGTGGAGTTGTATTCGTGAATATGTATCTTGTAAATATTAATATACAGCTCTGATTTGATTTTTGATTCATGCCAAGTTGAAATTAGCTAAAAAAAAAAATATAAAAAAAACCTCGCTCATTTAAGAACGTCCATTTATTGCATGGACAGAGCTAGAACATAGTGTAGCTAAGTGTTTAAAATGCAAATGCATAGTTCAGTTGAAACCTCTCTTTGGCTAGCTGTTGATGCTGTAAACTGAATGTACGAGGCAAACTGACTGTTTCAATAACAGCACTGAAATAAGAATGCGCTGTTTATCTTTTAATCAGTTTAGGGCCATTCATACAGGACGCGATTTTGCAGTTAAAAACGCGAGATGCAGGTCTAGAGACGCGTTTTTTAAAAGTTATTTTAACTTGAATGCTGCGTTTATAAAGCCGTGTCATGCACGATACTCTGCAAAAGTATGGAAGAGATGCGAGCGCAACAGTCTACGGTCTAGGGTGATGTTTACATTAAAAAACACTAGAAAAGTAGCGCAATGGAATTAAAAAACACATCCTGTGTGGCATTTAATTGCCCCTTTCCATGCAATTAAAGTTGCATTCATTGCTATAGTACCATGTAGGCTTCCACCCCCACCCAGGATATCTGCCAGCCCACCCTTCTATAGGTGCCTAGAACCGGGCCTGCTGATGAATACTGTTAATTAACAAGAAAAGCAAGGACTTATCTCCTACTTTCCCCAGAAAACACCACAATAATTACATAATATCAAAAAATATGTATAACCAGAGTTTTTTCGGTGTTTTACCTACTGCTGCCGCCGTTTTGGACGTGGGTAGATTGGTGCAGTCTCCGATACCAAATACATTGGCATACGTCTTATGCTGAAGGTTGTGCTTATTTACATCCAGCCAGCCACTCGCATCTTCCAATGAGGAGCCTTTCAGCACTGCAGGTGGTCCCATCGGAGGGGTAACGTGGATCATCTCGTACTATGACCAAGATGAAGGGTACATGACACACTCAATCTACATCTACCAGAACTGAAGATGTTTTTTTCTTTTCAAATTTAACAATGGCTACCTTGAAAACCTCTGTCTCCCCAGGTTTGTCCAGATTCTCAAAAACAGCTTCCTGTTTGTCTGCCCTGACCTCGATGAGGTTTTGCCTGAGGTTTACATTAAGGTCCCGTTTCTTCACAATCTCCCACAAGGCATCTGCATATTTCTTGACCCCAAACAGCACTGGTAAGGAGGTGTTGAAAATAATGTTGGCCTTGGACCTTTTTCCTGTCTAAAAAAACACATATTGGTCATTTGGACAGTGATAGTATTAAATGTTAATGTATGGTACTGAATGATATTCATTTACCATGGTATTTACATGACTCTCCAAGCTACTTCGAATAATAAAAAAACATGGTATTGCCATGATACATGTCCAAAATACATGGTATTACCATGATATATGCCCAAAAACATGGTATTATCCTTGTTTGTGTCCACAAAACATGGTGGTACCATGGTACATGTAAAATACACAGTGTTACCATGATAAACCCCCCAAAACATGGTATTACCCTTGTTTGTGACCACAAAACATGGTATTATCATGGTACATGTCCAAAATACTTGGGTGTTACTATATCATATATGCCCAAAAACATGTTATTATCCTTGTGCATGTCCACTAAACATGGCATTGCCATGATACATGTACCAAAATACATGGTGTTACCATGATATATGCCCCAAAATACATGGTGTTACCATGATATATGCCCCAAAATACATGGTGTTACCATGAGGTGTTACCATGATATATGCCCCAAAATACATGGTGTTACCATGATATATGCCCCAAAAACATGGTATTACCATGATATATGTCCCAAAAACATGGTATTACCATGATACATGTCCAAAAATATTGTAATAGCATGATATTTCTGTAGGTGTATTAATAATAGGTGATGATTAATGTACAATGGGATTTACAGCACAATGCGTATTGAAGAATTAAACCTTTCTCAGGAAGGAATCCGAGAGATACATGATTTTCTGAGGAGCTCCTGCACATTTGATGGGAGTGTTTGGGAAGGTGAACAAAGCATTGCCCTCCTTAAAGTTTCTCAAGGCATTCCACGTCTTTTCCACTGTTTCCACAGAGTAGTTTGAACCGATTTTGGGATGTTCAAACCCTTCTGGCAGGCCCTTGATCTGTAATAAGCAGAAGGAATTCAAGTGGATTGATTCTTTGAGAAGAAAACTCTATCTAACGTACCACTTTAAATTGTTAAATCGTTTTTTAACCCAGAGTTTATTAATCCCAAGTTATCTTATTCCATGTCTTTGAAAACAGGTACAGTTTCATATTTCTTTGCATATACGGAGTCATATCAGATATGACTAAAAAATCCAAACATAGAACAAAGGTTGAAATTGTACTTGAACTTTGATATCAAGCCTGACAGACAAATGTAATTAACATGACATTAAGATTAGAAACTTCCTCTGGACTGATCTGGCAGTGACACCACACCCAAACTGTGTTAATAATAAAACTACTCTCAATCAAAACAAGTACTACAGTAAAGGTTTCACATCAAGAAAACTAGCAATTCAGTCTATATGAATGACATTCATAACATACCTTTGCATAGTGCAGCTCAAGCCCAAGAGCCACAATCAAATAATCATAGGAAATCTGAGAGAGAAAAAACAGTTACATATAATTAGTAAAACATGCATTCTAATTGCTTATCCTGCAATATAACAATTTTATTATGACATTCCTTTTGGTTTTGCAGCATGTTCATGTTCTACTCTGATTATTTTACAATGACACACCTTCATGGTTCAATAAAATGTGCAATGTAATCTTATGCAAGATCACAATGACGCCACAATAATCCCCAGTTTTTAAACAATGACACACCTTCATGATTCAATAAAATGTGCAATGTAATCTTATGCAAGATCACAATGACGCCACAATAATCCCCAGTTTTCAAAGCCCTTGTCAAAAAGACTCTTTTCTATACTAATCATATACACAAAAGCACTGCTCTTTCACAACACTGACACATGATGACTCTGAGACACGTTCATAGCATAACTATCAACTTAAATACTGTTCCATACCTTTTTCCCAGAGTCTGTGTGGACAGTGTTGTTCGCAGGGGCAATTTCTGCCACTTTGGACTTGACCCACGTCACCCCTGATGGTATCACACTCGCTGTTGATCGTCCGGAGGAAGCAACCGTTTTAGCCCCTGCGCCAACTAACGTCCATATAGGCTGATAGTAATGCGTCTAAAGTCAAAAATGCATTAAATGTCATGCTGAGTATTGAGAAAACAGGTTAATAATTTGGTAAATATGGTAAAAAAATTTTTTAAATAAGCCTCTGAAGTTCAAAGGTTTGGGGTCAGTAAGATTTTTTAATGTTTTTGAAAGTCTCTTATGCTCACCAAGGCTGCATATATTTGATTAAACGTACAGTAAAAACAGTAATATTGTGAAATATTATTACAATTTAAAATAAATAATTTATTCCTGTGATCAAAGCTGAATTTTCAGCATCATTACTCCAGTCTTCAGTGTCACATGATCCTTCCGAAATCATTCTAATATGATGATTTGCTGCTCAAGAAACATTTATTGGGGGTTCAAGTGCGCATTTCTGAAACACTAGAATTCACTTGTTAGAATTCACAATTCCAAAGATCAGCATTCACCTCTAAAAGTGATCGGGCAGACCAAACTGTAAGTCGTAGAGACTTGAAACTTTGAGGGATGGTAGTACTCACCCCATCTGCAACGTCACCAAGACTCGTCCCAATCGGCCTGATGGTGGCGCTACAGTGATCAAAAGTATGTAATGGTTTATAACTCCTAAACCATTTGTCGCAGACTCAAGTGTTTTATATCGTTGACATGTCTCTGATTTGATCGTCACCCTGGCAAAATGTTTGGGTATTTTGGATTTTTCGAAAAACCTACTTTTGCTAGTAGGTTTAGTTTAGTAGGTTAACTAGTCCTAGGTTTCACCTGATCTTAACAAAACCAGTGCAGAAAAATTCTCTGTAGTATAAATATTAATAATTATCGAAAAAAAACAATTCAATTCACGGTCGCTAAGGGGCGCAAAAATGTTTGAGGTGAGCGGGGCCACTTGAACTAAAATGGCTGTAACTCTTGAATGAAATGAGATATTTTCACTAAACTCAGTACTCATGTTTATGGGCTCAATTTTTGGTCACATGAAAAAAAGCGATTGACCACTTGGTGGCACTATAAAATGAAAAAAACACAAAAAGGGCTATAGCTACGTAACAGTCAGTCAGATTGACTTGAAAACAGGCATGTGGTGTCTTTATTCAAAGTGCCGCGATTGTCTACGAGGCCATTCGCATATCTCGAACAACACGGCCACCATCGGCCAATGAAGTTCGAGCGGCTGTCAGACAAGGTTAACGGAGGCCGATCGGAACGAAACTCGCTGGGCCTGTTTGACTCACAGCCCTAGAGAGAGAACACTGCAGAACACAAGATCCAGGGGGCGGGGTTGGATCCAGATCCAACTCCTGCCACTTTATATACTTTGCTATATTACTTTGCTATTTTACTGCAACAATGGAGCCGCAAACTTCACATAGGCTACTTTTGAAAATCCAGCGTTTAGTTGATCCTGGTAAGCGCTCATTGTCACAGTTGTAAACACGACGGCTTTCTTCTTCCACAAGGGTGTGTCATGGCATTTGTTTCCAGGCGGACTGTTAAAGAACGCGACACACGTCAACAACCAAAAAACCAGATGACGACTTCAAAAATCCTGAAGTGTTTCCAGTTAAGTGTCGTGACGTCTGAGGCTGAGACTACACCTACCACCCCCCCAACTCCACCCCCTGGATCTGGATCCAACCGCCAGGGGGCGGCCCCTGGATCTCGTGTTCTGCAGTGAGGAGCTACTGGCCCTAGAGGCCTATGAGAAATTTTGGAAAAAAAAAAAAAAAAAAAAAAAAAATCGACCTTCGAGTTTTTCACATGCGTAAAGGATTGTATATCACGCAATTTTTCGCACATGCCCACGACATTCACACCATATGGTAGAACTCTTCATTCTGAGCAATTTTGCCTCTAGGATCACCGCTGTCAATCGAACTGTTCATTAAATATTGGAGATTATTTCAAAAACCTACTTTTCGCGAACTAGTCCTAGGTTTTTGGCTCAACCTCGATAACTGTTAAAACTTTAAAACTACTATATTTCCTTAGTAAATTGCCTGTATTGGCTGTAAATGGTCTTTTCCATCTATGATCTAAGTGGTTACATGCTTGCTAAAAAAAACATAATACCTTTTTACGAATGTGCTTAAAGGCCTTAAAGAGCTTAAACCCTGATAACTGCTGCTCGCAGCTATATTTATTATTATTATTATCAATGTTATATTTTGTGGAAATGTTATAGTTTTTTCAGGATTCTTTGAATAGAAAGTTCAAAAGAACAGCATTTATTTGAAATAGACATCTATATTGTAATATTATAAATATCATTACTGTCACTTTTGTTCAATTTAATGTGTCCTTGCTGAATAGAAATATTAATTTCTTTAAAAACAACAAAAAAAGTCATGTAGACCCCAAAGCTTTTGAACAGCAGTGTACATGTTCATACAGTAAACATGCACTAAATATGAACTTGTTAAACCTGAATCCCAGTATGAGGCACATGATGCCTCAAGAACGACCAGACACACGGCAGTTCAACTAAAAATGCTTTGCTGCATTATACCTCACTAGGCTCCACGATGGCCACGTTTTCTGCGCCAACCTTTCTTTTCAGGCGTGCGGTCATCGCTATGCCACCGCTCCCTCCACCGAGCACGAGAACTTTGTAATGGTCTTTAGCGGCCAGCCCAGAACTGGTGTGAATCTGTGAGTTAATGACAGAGATGACTCTGCAGTATTGCCTGGACAACAGCAGCATCTGTGGGTGTAGAACGCCTGCCATGCTGAGCACTTCTGTAAGAAACCCAGCGGAGGGAAATATGCAAACAAGTTACAGCCAAAAACAATCTTTGCAATGACCACAGCGCATAATAAAGAATGCATATAGATACATTTACGTTGTATCTGCAGAAATACAGAAAAAAACAGTAATATTGTGAAATATTATTACAATTTAAAATAATAGTTTTCTATTTGAATATACTTATATATATATTATATATTTATTTCTGTGATCAAAGCTGAATTTTCAGCATCATTTCTCCAGTCTTCAATGTTCTTCAGAAATCATTCTAATATGATGATTTATTATAAATGTTGGAAACAGTTGTGCTGCTTAATATTTTTTATAACCTGTGATACTTTTTTCAGGATTCTTTGATGAATAAAAAGTTAAAAAGAACAGAATTTATACAAAATATAAATCTTTTTTAACAATATAAATCTTTACTATCACTTTATCAATTTAACATATCCTTGCTGAATAAAAGTATTAATTTCTTTTAAAAAAAAGAAAGTAAAAAATGACTGACCCCAAACTTTTGAACAGAAGTGTATATTGTTACAAAAGATTTCTATTTTAAATAAATGTTGTTCTTTTTTTAACTTTTTATTCATCAAAGAATCCTGAAAAAGTATCACAGGTTATAAAAAATATTAAGCAGCACAACTGTTTCCAACATTGATAATAAATCATCATATTAGTAATTAGTAATGATGCTGAAATTCAGCTTTGCATCACAGAAATAAATTATATTTTAAAGTATATTCAAATAGAAACCCATTATTTTAAATTGTAATAATATTTCACAATATTACTGTTTTTTTTCTGTATTTTTGATCAAATAAATGCAGGCTTCATGAGCATAAGAGACTTCTTTCAAAAACATTAAAAACAGCAATGTTTCCAAACTATTCCAACTTTTCCAAACCGGTACTATATATATATATATATATATATATATATATAAAAACAAAAAACTAGTTAAACTATCGTTTTTTCTTTTCTTTTTTTACAACTTAAAACGGGTTGTGGTTATGAGTGGCAGGCCAGACTTTGGCTTGACTTTGGCTTTTGGCAACTTATTTGGTCAACCACAATTAACAAAAAAACCCCACAGATGAACAAACTACAGCGTGAATTAAATATATTAAATAAAAAATAAAAATATTAATCAGGATGAATTTTTTTTTTTTATCCAACAATGTTTTTACATTTTTTAAAATATATATCTTTTTATTTTGATCCAATTTTGATTTAGTTTTGATCCAATATCTTGTTCACACAAAATAATAGTTCCCGGTGAGAATATTCATTATAGCCAGCACATAAATCCAGAGCCCCATACAAAAAACAGATATCATGGCCACAAATTAAGAATTAGTTGCCATGACGTATTAATTCATAGCCTTGTTTTATTCATTTGTTCCCTTGTTTGAATTTAGTTCAATTGTAGCCATGTTATCGAGGCTCTATACATATAACACTTTAAAAGCATTAAAACTAGCAAGGTTGTGCTAACAGGTTCGCAAAACTTCCCTTTTTGTGGTTTATGTTCCCAGACTATTGTGTAACTACTAGTCTTCTTGTAATAACATAAAATTGCTACTGTAATTCAATGTTTAAAAATGTAAAGAATAAAAATAGGCTACATTTAGAGATCGTGCATGCATCTACTCGCCTTTTTATTGTCAAAGCTGTCCTTTGTGTGAAAGAGAGTTCTGGCGTCTGTGTGAAGTCACATAATCAAAAACATATTTGCTATCATTCCCACCCAACACATCTGACATTTAAATTAAAGCTGAGTCATGATACTTGACATTTTATGTGGCTGTGGCTCAAAAACTATTAAGCTGCCTACCTAGACAGCATTTTGGGCATCTTGCAGTCTACCTAGACAGCATTTTTTTTTATGTCTCAACCTGGTGAGCAACTTTCCTAGGCATTTTGCACATCATTGGTTCTAAATATTTAGTGGGCAGCCTATATAACAGTATATTTTGCAGCCATACAGTACAGTATATAAAGAACATTACATTTATCACTGACAATACAGAGCCTTTTTGTTTTAAATTCCCATCAATAACATTTAAGCATGGAAATGCAAGATATATATGCTGATTACATAAGTTAGACGTCTGCATTTATTATTTCTACACTTCAAGTCAGCTGTATAGCCTACATGCGTAGTCAAATTGCTAACAGACAGCTGTTTGTGTACAGGACACAACAATGCAAATTATTCCTATACACGGTATCCTAGTAAATCCTTATTTACACATATCAAACATTGAACTTGGGTGAAATAAAGTCTTACCAGAGTCAAAGCGATGTGTCTGTGGCAGACCAGTAGCTCTTGTAACTGTTAATGATACAGTATCGCTGCGGTTTGTTTTCCTTGCTCAGTTCAGTTTGACGCGTGGACTTTATTATTTGACCGTCAGTGACGTTGCGTGGTGATGTAATCTGTGCCTGCCATAAATCTTTATTCAGGATAAATATTATTTTATAGCGCTCAATCTATGTCCGTTTTAAGGTAGTACATACTGTATGAACTTTCCACGCACGTACACTAGCAAACGAAAGTTAATGTCATGTCGCCGTAATCGTCCAGAAGGGGTCGCCACTGCATTTACATCAAAACTGCTGCAAACGTTACCTCATTATTACTGACTGAATTACAGCAATGTCAGTGCCATTGTTTTGTCTCAAGATGCACACTAATGTTTTTTTTTTAAAGGCATGTTTATAAAAGCTACTTAAATGTCCTTGAACTGAGGCCTACTCCAAGTCTTAATCCCTGTCTGTGAAACCAGGCCAGTTTGTCTATACAAGTTCTATTTTTTACACAGATAACCCAAAAAGTTTTGAAAAGACCCTGATTAATGCATCGCACCTATTGTAGGTTGGTATTATGGTATTAAAGGGATAGTTCACCCAAAAATGAAAATTACCCCATGATTTACTTACCCTCAAGCCATCCTAGGTGTATATGACATTCTTCTTTCAGACGAATACAATCGGAGTTACATAAAAAAATGCCCTGGCTCTTCCAAGCTTTATAATGGCAGTGAATGGGAGCCCAAAATTTGAAGCCATAAGAAAAAATTTGAAAGTCATAAAAGTAATCCATACGGCTCCGGGGGGTTAATAAAGGCCTTCTGAAGTGAATCGATGGGTTTGTGTAAGAAAAATATCCATATTTAAAACTTTATAAAGTAAAATATGTAACTTCCGGCAGACCACCTTCTGTATTCAACTTACGCAGAAAGTGTAATGCCTCTTGCAGTTCAAAACGCTTACGCTACGCCTGAAGTCATACGTCGCACCAGTTACGTTTTTTTCGGAAGTTAAATACAGAAGTCGGTCTGCTGGAAGCTAGATATTTTACACTGAACAAAATTATAAACGCAACACTTTTGTTTTTGCCCCCATTTTTCATAAGCTGAACTCAAAGATCTAAGACTTTTTCTATGTACACAAAAGGCCTATTTCTCTCAAATATTGTTCACAAATCTGTCTAAATCTGTGTTAGTGAGCACTTCTCCTTTGCCGAGATAATCCATCCACCTCACAGGTGTGGCATATCAAGATGCTGATTAGACAGCATGATTATTGCACAGGTGTGCCTTAGGCTGGCCACAATAAAAGGCCACTCTAAAATGTGCAGTTTTACTGTATTGGGGGGGTCCGAAAACAAGTCAGTATCTGCTGTGACCACCATTTGCCTCATGCAGTGCAACACATCTCCTTCGCATAGAGTTGATCAGGTTGTTGATTGTGGCCTGTGGAATGTTGGTCCACTCCTCTTCAATGGCTGTGCCTCTTCAAGTTGCTGGATATTGGCAGGAACTGGAACACGCTGTTGTATACGCCGATCCAGAGCATCCCAAACATGCTCAATGGGTGACATGTCTGGTGAGTATGCTGGCCATGCAAGAACTGGGATGTTTTCAGCTTCCAGGAATTGTGTACAGATTATCATGCTGCAACATGAGGTGATGGTCGTGGATGAATGGCACAACAATGGGCCTCAGGATCTCGTCACGGTATCTCTGTACATTCGAAATGCCATCAATAAAATGCACCTGTGTTCGTTGTCCATAACATACACCTGCCCATACCATAACCCCACCGCCACCATGGGCAACTCGATCCACAACGTTGACATCAGCAAACCGCTCACCCACACGACGCCATTAACGCCATCTGCCATCTGCCCTGTACAGTGAAAACCGGGATTCATACGTGAAGAGAACACCTCTCCAAAGTGCCAGACGCCATCGAATGTGAGCATTTGCCCACTCAAGTTTGTTAGGACGACGAACTGCAGTCAGGTCGAGACCCCGATGAGGGCGACGAGCATGCAGATGAGCTTCCCTCAGACGGTTTCTGACAGTTTGTGCAGAAATTCTTTGGTTATGCAAACCGATTGTTGCAGCAGCTGTCCGGGTGGCTGGTCTCAGATGATCTTGGAGGTGAAGATGCTGGATGTGGAGGTCCTGGGCTGGTGTGGTTACACATGGTCTGCGTTTGTGAAGCCGGTTGGATGTAATGCCAAATTCTCTGAAACGCCTTTGGAGACGGCTTATGGTAGAGAAATGAACATTCAATTCACGGGCAACCGCTCTGGTGGACATTCCTGCAGTCAGCATGCCAATTGCACGCTCCCTCAAAACTTGCGACATCTGCGGCATTGTGCTGTGTGATAAAACTGCACATTTTAGAGTGGCCTTTTATTGTGGCCAGCCTAAGGCACACCTGTGCAATAATCATGCTGTCTAATCAGCATCTTGATATGCCACACCTGTGAGGTGGATGGATTATCTCGGCAAAGGAGAAGTGCTCACTAACACAGATTTAGACAGATTTGTGAGCAATATTTGAGAGAAATAGGCCTTTTGTGTACATAGAAAAAGTCTTAGATCTTTGAGTTCAGCTCATGAAAAATGGGGGCAAAAACAAAAGTGTTGCGTTTATAATTTTGTTCAGTGTACTTTATAACGTTTTAAATATGGATATTTTTCTTATACAAACCCATCGATTTGCTTCAGAAGGCCTTTATTAACCCCCCGGAGCCGTGTGGAGTAATTTTATAATGGATGGATGCACTTTTTGGGACTTCAAATTTTGGGCTGCCATTCACTGCCATTATAATGCTTGGATTAGCCAGGACATTTTTTATTATAACTCCGATTGTGTTCGTCTGAAAGAAGAATGTCATATACACTTAGGATGGCTTGAGGGTGAGTAAATCATGGGGTCATTTTCATTTTTGGATGAACTATCCCTTTAAAATGGCTTGAATGTAGCTCTAGACCCTTGGTAAACGCGAATTCATGAATATGCAAATTAGTACCGCCCCCACTCACTCGCACGAGCTCAGAGATCCATTCGCTCAAATTTTTACTCAAGTTACTGCACAATGGTATCGCTCTTTACAATGTCGGACACATAACGGTAATTAATATGATTAGCCTCTTGCTTGACTACGTTATTAAGCAGATAATGTGTTGCTATGTTACACAAACCATGTTTCCATTTGCCATCTCAGGCCCGGATCAGACAGAAAGCCTTGTATCAGTCAGACTCAGTATCCTTAGAAACGCTTTGAACAATTTAAAATATCAGTGGAGAAAGGCATATAGTTCATCATAACATTAATTGTAATATACATCATATAAATCACCCGCTATACTGTTACCCGAATTTTCATAACAACAGAAAAATATAACCTAATAATTAATGATATGCTAAAGCCCGCCCGCACGTTGATGTGATTGGTTAGAAGATAATTTGTGACGTCAGACACGCCAGTGATTTCAAACCATGTCAGGTTATTTTTTCTTTTTCTTTTTTTTTTCCACTATAAATTGAATATAGGATACGTAACTTGAGTGAGTACGTTAACCAATTAATTAATTTATAAATTATGTAAACGTTAGTGTCTACACACTGGTGTTTGGGGTTTGGTGTACTGTCATTTTAAAGTAGAAAGTGTGCAAACAATGTGATAATACACAAACAATTTGTCATCCTTATTCATAACTGTCAATTATGAGCATGTACGAAGATATCGTGATTCGAATATTGCGTCATTAACTGAAATAATGTAACAGTTATATTAGAAGAAGACCGAAACAATTAAGCTGCTTGTTTAATAATAATACTAATTATATATATATATATATATATATATATATATATATATATATATATATATATATATATATATATATATATATAATTAGTAGTATTATTATTAAACAATCAGCTTAATTGTTTCGGTTATATATATATATATTGACGGCTTGTTTACGTTTTGACCAAAAGCTGTTTGATCAAAAGCCTTACGCAAAACGATCTGTGCGTGCGCGCGCGCGTGTGGTTGAGAGAGCGAGAGCGCGAGAGAGCAGGAGGGGGATTTTGAGGATCTGTCTTGTGTTTTCTGTGCCTAATTTCTTATAGCCCTGTCTCCGTAGCAGAGCCATAAATGAATGGATGGAGCATGTTTTCGGTAAGCGCTGCATGTTGTACACTGTGTGTTGTGAATAATAGATCATGATAGAGTGCTGTTGAGTGAGGTGTACTTACACACCAACCGCAGTTATGAGCGATGCGCGTTACAGCATATATGACTGTCTGTCGGGCACGCGTGTCATTCATTGAGATAATATTGGCTTATTTTTGCATTCTGTAGCAGATTTTATACATAAAATGTCCATTTATTGTAATAATCGGTCTGATTTTACACCATTGTGCCACTTAAGGTTGACTAATTGACTATAGGCTTTCCATTATTGAGCTGTAAGGTACAACTGAGGTTACAGATGAGATCTTTTACCTTGGGTCGGGCTAATTCATCCATTTGGACAGTGAATAATGGTAATAGATAGTGTATTCTCACAGTTTATTGTAATTAAATATACTATAAAATAACTACTATAAATTAAACAGTACAAATATTTTAAAATATAATAAAATATATTTGATATATATTAAATAAATTGTATACTAGATATGAATATAAAATATAATTTAATTTATTTTAATTTTATTTAAAATATATAATATGTAATATGTGGGTGATGCAATAATTAAAATAATTACTATTATTAGCTATTATTTAAAATAGATTTTATATATATACTCTTATAACAATAAATTTAGATTAAATTAAATTTAGATTATTTATTGTATTCAAAATATATCTAGTGTAATGTTTGTGATGCGTAACTATAATAATATATTATTATTATTATTTAAAATATATTTATTATAGATACTCATATAGCATAATACATTTAAGGAACATTTTTATATTATTTAAAATCTGTCTTGTAATATGCTAGTAATTATATAATAATTAATAATTAATATATAATTATTGCGTATATACTCATAACAATTAATTTAGGTGAAATTAAATTTATATTATTTATTGCATTCAAAATATATCTAGTTTAATATGATTGTAATGTGTAACTATAATAATAATAATAATAATATATTATTATTATTTAAAATATATGTATTATATATATACTCATAGCATAATACGTTTAAGGAACATTTTATACTATTTAAAATATATCTTTAATATGCTAATAACGTGTAATTATATAATAATTAATTAATAATTGTTATTATTAATTAAAATATAATTATTGCATATATACTCAATTAATTAACAATTAATTTAGGTAAAATTGTTAGCTTTTTTTTCATTATCATGTGTTATGTATACATATTTGGATTTGGATCCATATTTGTTAGCCTATATAATTTTAATACCATAATTTCTAATTCTATACTCTATACTTTCCTTCCCTTGCAGATTTATTGATAGGTATAGAGGATATGATTGTCAGTATATGAGTCTACAGTCACTTTTATATTGGACTGTAGTCAGTATGTCCTGCTTACAAACTCAGTGTTGATTTCAGTGGAAAAAGGTGATCCTGGAGTACTAAACATGGCATATTTTGGAAGTCTTTCTTATTACAGTTCAGGTCTTGGAGCTTTTATTACTGCGCTGATGATATATACAGTATCAGGTGTGTTAAATAAGGGAGACATGCAGTGCTGGGATATTCCATGTTACGTTTATTTTCACACCGAAACAGGGAAGCCTTTGACAGCTACGTTCAGTATAATGCCCCACATATAGAAGCCTTTTCTATAAATCGTTGTCATGCAAAGCCACCATATGGCAGGACACTGCAGCCTTGCAGCTCTTCTCGGGATCACCAGTGTTTACTGCATGCGAGCTTCAGCATCCCTGCAGTGTTCCCGGTGGACAGCGTGTGTTCCCAGAGACCTGACGGGTTTCCTGGCTGCAGCTCCTTTGGGTTCTCATTAGGATGATGTGCGGGAAGACGCGCTGTGTGCTTCAGACATTGAAAAAAGCTAGAACTGTGTGTTACTTTAAAAGACAGTTACACTCTGGTGTGTGTGACTCTAGCTGATCAAATGCAAACAAGCCTTTATGAATTACAATATGGCTTTACAGGAAAGTGTTTTGTTTGGGGATGTCATTGTTTATCTGCCTCTCTGTATAAAACCAGCAAATTGAAATCGGATTGTTTCTATAAGGAAAATGACAAGGTGTTCAATGGAAATCAATGACTCACATTGGCTTCATGTTTTTCAGTGAAACCCTTAGGACCCGTCGGAGATGGCCTGATGTTATGGCAGTTTGGACGAAGGACGTTCGCATTGGTTAGTACAGTTGGACATGAACCAATCTTGCATATTTAAAAGCACATACACTGCCGTTCAAACGTTTTTGATCTGTAAGATTTTTAATGCTTTTAGAAGAAGTCTCTAATGCTCACCAAGGCTGCATTTATTTGATTAAAAATACAAAAAAACAGTAATATTGTGAAATATTATTAAAATGTGTTTTCTATTTGAATATATTTTAAAATGTCATTTATTTCTGTGATCAAAGCTGAATTTTCAGCATCATTACTCCAGTCTTCAGTGTCACATGATCCTTCAGAAATCATTCTAATATGATGATTTGATGCTCAAGAAACATTTCTGATTATTATCAATGTTGAAAACAGTTGTGTAAAACATTTTTTTCAGGATTCTTTGATGAATAGAAAGTTCAAAAGAACAGCATTTATTTTAAATAGAATCTTTTGTAACATTATAAATGTCTACACTGTCACTTGATCAATTTAATGCATCCTTGCTAAATATATTAATTTCTTTAAGTTCTTTCCCAAAAAAATAAATAAAACATTTTACTGACCCAAAACTTTTGAACAGCAGTGTATACTCATACTGGCATTCATGTTTAGAAATGTTGAATGTATTCAAGTCATCCCAAAGGTCTTAAAGGAATAGTTCACCCAAAAATGAAAATGATTCCATAATTCACCCATCCTAGGTGTATATGACTTTCTTCTTTCAGCCGAACACAATCACAGTTATATTAAAAAAATATCCTGGCTCTTCCCAGCTTTGTAATGTCATTGAATATTGCCCAAGTTTTTGAAGCTAGCAAAGAACTAGCAGCAACGAAAGCTGATTGTGTTGTCGCTTCTCGTCGGCTGCGTCTTGGCCAAAAAGCTGTGCTTGAACACACAGAAAGTACTGTCAACTAGCACATGTGTTCTGCGCCTGCGTGTAAGTAAATATCTGTCAATATCAGGAGGTATCAATAGTCTATTTTCGTCATTCAAAAAGGGAAACTGAAACTAGCTGTGCAGATAAACAGACCGTAACAAAGCAGCGCTTGCTTACTATTTTGAATATCAGTCACGCTGATCACTTTCTTCATTCCAGTCGGTTCATGTTATTATGAAAATATTCATACATTTGAATGCTTAGGTAAAATTATAACAGCCTATACACACTGACTCAATTGCTAAGCTGAACAGCCAATTAGAGTTCTCTCTCACACCGACAGCCCGACGCCGATTCAACATGCTGAATTGGCCCAAAAAAACAAAAAACGGCGTCCGACTAGAGCCAATGGTGCAGAACACCAAAAATACTAGGCCGACCGACGCTCAAAAACGGCCGTCGGCTTGGTGTGTCCCAGCCTTACAGAGCATCCATCCATCATAAAAGTAATCCAGACGACTCCAGTTGGTTAATAAATGCCTTCTGAAGCGAAGCAATGGGGTTTTGTAAGAAAAAATATGTATATTTAAAACTTTATAAACTATAATCACTAACAATAGCCATATGCATGTTCATGAGAGAGTCGAGGGTAACCTCTGACCCCATGTATGACGTAGGCCTAAGCTCAGGTGAGAACTGACAAACGCAGAAGCGCAGAGGATATAGCAAAACAAAACGCTGGTCACGAATTAGAAGTCTAAAGCGAGAATTTTTAAAGAACAGTGTCAGAGGATTCGTGCATACGGCCGTTGGCGGAAACGAGGGATTATAGTTTATAAAGTTTTAAATATGGATATTTTTCCTACAAAAACCAATCTCTTCGCTTCAGAAGGCCTTTATTAACCCCCTGGAGCCATATGGATTACTTTTATGATGAATGGATGCACTTTTTTGGAGCTTGTGTTTGGCTGAATGAAGAAAGTCATATACACCTAGGATGGCTTATGGAATCATTTTCATTTTTGGTTGAACTATTTCTTTAAAACCTTAAGTGTCCAGTGAATATGAATTTATTTTCATGTGTTGTTCCTGTAGAGAACTGTTTAAGTTTATTGATAATACAGTAGCTTATCAGTTTTATCCATTATATACATATATATTTATATTTCACATTTTATATTTCTTTTGAAGTAATTGTTGAGAAATTATTAAAACAAGCTTAAAAAATTGTGACATTATTTTCAAGACAATTAAGTAAATTACCATAATGCACAAAATCTCATGATCTCATTATCACTGTAATTTGAAAAAAAAAAAACATACAAAAATATATTATTTAAAAAGTACACATAAAACTATTTATTGTATGCCCTTTAATTTATGAAGATTAAATAAATAATTATATTTCATTTGATTGAGGTTTTTTTAATTACAGTATTACAGTAATGGGACTGTAAGAATCATTATTGAGAACAATGGAAATTCCCAAAAAACTGAAATGTAAAATGTATTAGACTAATGAGATTTTGGGCTTAATTGTCACAAAAAAATATAGTTATATTAATATATATGTGACCCTGGACCATGGGATGGTTTGTTAGGATAGGGCAATATTTGGCCGAGATACAACTATTTGAAAATCTGGAATCTGAGGGTGCAAAAAAATCTAAATATTGAGAAAATTGCCTTTAAAGTTGTCCAAATGAAGTCCTTAGCAACGCATATTACTACTAATAATAAATTTTGATATATTTACGGTAGGAAATTTACAAAATATCTTCATGGAACATGATCTTTACTTAATATCCTAATGATTTTTGGCATAAAAGAAAAATGGATAATTTTGACCCATACAATGTATTGTTGGCTATTGCCACAAATATACCCGTGCGATTTATGACTGGTTTTGTGGTCCAGGGTCTCATATATTAATAATCTTAACACCTTTTCCCTGTATATATAAATATATATATTTTTTTTATTTTTTTTTATTTTTATTTGATGCTTTCTCTTGGGCAGTTACTTCTCTTTATCAGTACTTCTTTAACAGTTACTTCTCTTTAGGTTAACTCTTTAGGTTACCAGTAACCTGAATTGAGACCTGGTCACATGATCAACCGTAGACGCCACAAACAACCAGATAATTACAGTGTTTTGCAAATCAGATTCTGTGGAACAAAAGAACTGTTCTCTTAGTCCATTCTTAATTTCTGCATTTAATTTGTTTATTGTTAGCCACAGAATTCAACTACGCCATGTTTGCGCTAAGGTCTTCTGCTCTTCTTAGGTCTTGTTGCCTAGAAACCTTGATGACACCCCCCCTTGTGTGATTGTTGCTGCTGCTCTTGGTTTCACTTGCACACAAACAAATCAAACTCGTTTTAGTCATCAGAAATAGTTAATTAGTGCTTTAAAAAGAAGGGACAAACCATCCTCTTCCTGTGACATCACTCATTGCTCCTTTATTCTCTCATGTGCTGGTCCACAGAGATAAAGCAGATGCTTTGCTGCTATAGGGATGCTGACGTGAAGTGCACTACGTGTTTATGTGCGACTGTGTGTGTGTGATTATGGGTAGGAAAAGGTAAACGGATCTGCCAATGACGCAAGGTTTTGCCTTGACCTTCTAAAAAACCACAGATCGTTTCTTGCCCTTGGGCGGCAGAGGCAGTTCAGTTTTTATCTTTTTAAAAACATGATCTGGCTGTCTGGATGGAGATCACTTACACGCTAGTGCTCATAACTTTGGGGACATGAGCGTCAGACCTGCAGGTATTTTCCTTTTGATTTTCACTTTTGTGTCGAGCTTAGCTGTTGTAAAACGCCAATGTTGAAAGTGTAAAGTTGGGAAGCCAGTGTTGTAAGAATGTTGCATGAGTTTTCATCAGTGTGTGAGTGATCAAGTACACAAACAGGAAGAATACACACGCCTCCATGTATTAGTCACTGAGGTCAGTTAAACATTTTCTGCATGCTTGGTGTAGTGCAACACACTCGTTCTGTAATTTCCATAATTGTTGAATGTTTTTTTTTTTTGTGGTTTCCTAATGCTATTTCATGCATTCTGACTTATTACACTGTTAAAGAGTTGGATTCTCATGCTAAACATGGCCAAAATGGCAAAAAACGAGTTGGACGTATGACGGAGTATTTCTGTGCCAAATACACTCCTTCAGGATTCAAGTAAGTTTCGGAAAGTTTTTTTCGAGTATGGCTCTGTATGACAAGGGGGAATTCCTTGTATGGGCACTTGTCCCGGATGAGCGCGTGCGCACACATCAACCAGAACTAGAGCAAGAGCACAGCCATCAAAGAGCTTCGGGTTACGGTAGCCGTTGGCAGCGCTGTCATTTTGTTTTTAGACCACGAAATCAACAATGTCACTAAAGAAGTGTGTTTCTGGTTGTGAGGGAAAAATAACCTTGTTCAGCTTCCCAAATAACCCAGCGTTAAGGAAACAGTGGATGGAGTTTGTTTTTCCGGAGCAGCAACGGAGTTCTGCAAGTGTGTTTGTTTGTTCCCGGTCATGAGTCGAAACCGCAGGCGGTGAGTGAAACTGCATCAAATGTCTGTGTTTTGTTGGCAATCGGTGCGTAAGTGCATATAATATACACAACACGAACGTATAGTGAATCGAAAGTTATCCAGGGATAATGCCATGATGTATTTTGTGTGTGTGTGCTCGTGACTCTTTAGCGCCGGCCACTGCACGCCTGCACAAGCTCGGCTGTTTTCGGAAAGAATCGGTACAGCGTGTCTGTCTTTTATAAATCTGATAAAACTAAAGACTGAGATATAAAGGATGCAATACTACTCTATAGGTACTCAAGATTAACATGAGACTGGAAGAAACTGTGTGTGTTATGTACCCTTTAATTTATAGTCTCTTCCAGGAAAATTGACCAAAAATATTGATGACTCATCTTGCACTCAGAGGCGGATCCAAATTTGTAGCACAGTATGCACATAGCCAGATTATTCTAACCGTTTACAAGGTGGCGACACTGACCCAGGCATTTGTTTCACAGTCAAAAAAGAAAGAGGTGAGACCAGTACGTAAAACTAACTTTTTGCCACACCTGCCAGTGGTCGGTGACTTAAAAAAATGTACCGGCAATAAAACAGTAGTGACACCAAAATTTTAGACCCTGTTTACACCTGGTATTAAGATGCGTTTCGGGAGTTCAGATCACAAGTAGACGAGGGAGACACATTCCCGTTTACACCTGATGTTTTAATCCATCTCTTTTGTCCACTCTCAACCACTTCTGTCCTGATTTCTTTGATGGGAGGGTCTATGGGCGGGTAAATGTATGGGCTTTTTCAGATCTTTCGATCTAATAGGCGAAATAAGCTCATGAAATGTACATATGAACGTGCCTGGAGACGACGGAAAAACATGGAAAGCAGCAGCTTTCGTTTCTGCTCTGAAAGCCGCAAGACCAGCCGAACACTGTGAGTGTGTGTTAGAAATCAGGAATGGTGAGAGAACATTGTGCTTGGTACATTTTTTGTCTTCAAACCAAACTCGGGTCTCCAGCCGACAAAGTTTAAATCCCGTCTGGCTAGCACGCTTCCCATAATGTTTACGCATTAGGTCAGTAGGCGGAGAGTAGGCGGTGTTTTGTGGCTGTTCGAACACATTCAATCACTTGAGCGTTTACACTACGAAAGCAATCCAGTTGAATACGTTTTCGACTACCTCTGGAAGTGGTCGAAAGTGGACAAGCTCAAAACATTTTAGACCCCGTTTACACCTGTATTTAGTGTCGTCCACTTGTGATCCAATAGTAAACAGTCAGTAAAAAAACAAGATCAAATAATGAAATTACAAGCAATAGCACAAATAAATACAGTAGAACAAAGATACAGATGAAATAAACAGAGCTTTTCAGGTTTTTCAGGTAGATCTAACAGCAGTTTTCAGGTATAGAAATTGAATAAAGTAATCAAATGTAAAATAACACTGCAAAGTCTTCACTGTATGAATTAAATATAGATTAATCCTTAATAAAGTTTCAGTCAAGAGCAGTGAGAGATTTTTTCTTTGTATTTTTGTTGTTTGATTAACAATTAAAACAGACAGCAGCAAGAATATTAGGCTCCTGTCACTTTAAGAGAGAATGCACGGATCCAGTATACTGATACAGAATCTGAACAGAACCATAGCTTAAAGGTCCACTGAAGTGCCTTGAACGTGCAGGATTTTTCAATGTTTTGATAATTTCCACTGAAATAGGAAGACAGAGCGGGACATATGGAACAGCTCCTCCCCCTTTTAAAAATAGCTAATAGGGTTTAGTTTATATCACAGCTCGGCCAGAGCCGTTGAGCTCGTTAAAGCTGCAGTTTTCTCCTCCTAATCTCCTCCATATCGCTTTAAAATACAGCATGACTTGCGCATCCGCTCTGTGCTATCGTGTCTCTGGCCCAGAGCAGACGTGAAATCAGACTTCATTCGCCCCAATGGAAACACATTTACACTGTCTGAATCGTTCCCTATCCCCTGTATAGTGCACTATGTGCCATTCACCATGTAGAAAATAGTAAATGTGTGAATCAGAGCCATAGAAAAAGAGAGTTGCGACACGCTTTGATCTCGCCGCCATGTGGTCACGTGGTTCATAGAGCTCTCAATAGTTCCAAACAACTCCGTGCTGTCAATCTGTTTGAATAGGATTAAGCAGGATAGACAGCAGTTTCACTATATTTGCAGCAATTTCTGGTAAATATTAACACAATAATAGTGCATCGACTTCGACTAGGCTTTACAGTAGCATTTTATTCTGGGGAGAAATAAAGAACAGACAACGTTAATGTTTTTCTTAAATGATCTGGTTATTTTATTTGGGTCATGTGAGTGCATGATTTTACAGCGTTGAGTGTTGTAGCAAACACGGGCATTTCTGTTGAAAATAATGACCAATCATATGAGAATCCATATCGATCAAAACAAGTTTTATACAGTCTCAAAACGCTGAATGAATTTTAGTGCAAGTTTACGTTTTACACGAATCTTCTCATTATCTACAAATCCTCTCATCATAACAAACAAAGCACAGACATGATTTAAATAAAGATTTATTGTGAAGTTTAGTCAGATGACTTTGATTTCCCCTACAATTAGCCTATATATTTAACACTTCAGTACAAATAAAGTAACAAAAATAGATATTTTAATGTTATAATAGTGATTTGATAATCTATAAAAATTAATTCAAAAGAAGAGAAAAAATGGCTAATGAGCCAATAAGTGTTCCTCTTCCGTCATCTACTGGTTCTAGTGGTAATTTCTTTTATCATTTCAATGTTGTTAACGTCCTAATGTTATTTTATGATACTCACATAAGCATACACAACAGGTGAATATAAATGAATGATGCTAGCATATACAGAATTTAACCCAAGAAAGAAGTTTTAAATAGTGTTTAAAAAAAAAAACAGGGCAACCAATTTAATTCAACTCTTTATATCCAGGCGCTAGATACGTTATTCCTTGAATGGGCGGACTTCATAGAAACGCATTCGACAGAAAGATCTCAGAGAGACTAAAAACTGTTGAAATATGACCGATAGCATCTGGATATAGTAGCTGTTGCAGTGCTGCTCACGTTATCTAACTGCAGTTAGAGTCTAACGATCTATTATATAACAATAAACATTAACTCTAACGCTCTTCATAAAATTCCACTTCTATCAATATTCCTGAGAGGTCGACTAATGCCATAAAATCTCAAAATATGCAGTAATTTCATCAGTTTGCCAGCGAGTGTGCTTGAGATACACTGAAATGAATGGGGTTCAATGCTGGAACTATTGGTTGTTTGGAACTATTGGTTGCTCCGTGACACGCTTCACTTCCGCATTCCTCAGTTCCTATGGAAGTCGTAACTCTGTTTTTCAACGGCTCTGGTGTGAATAAGTGACCGATTTTAGCCACAGCTTTATAATGTAGGGGGCGTGACGCTTCAGATTCTAGAGCATTTGATTGGACAGAAAATCTAATGAGAAGCTAAAGTGCAGAGTGATGTCATCAAAACCACTGATTCATATTGGCGGAAGTGAGAGACTGTAAGATTTGAACGCTTATGTCTTCTAAATGTGAATTTTGAATTTTGATAGATAACAGTAAGACTAACATATTCATACTAAAAGCCAAAAAACTTAATTGGGACTTTAACTCAAGAACCTGAACCATTGAAAGAACTTTTAGTTTTTAGAGTATAGGGAAGTTGTATGTGACTTTTTGCCATATGTGTCATTTGTGTGCTGGGGCAAATTTGTACAAAGAGTGTAAGCTCAGCTGGTGCGTCTCTGGGTGTGGAAACTGTTCAATTATTAATGATGATGATGGTTGTAGCACCTGAGCTAAATGAGGAAACAATTCTCATGTTTCACAAAGCTGTAGCAGGCAATGAACCAGTTCATAATGCAGAAATTATTTACCAGGCTATTCTGGTAAAGGGTTGAGTGTTATTTTTGTCACAAAAAAAAAATGCAGAAGTGAATTTCTTGAAGTTGCGTAAAATGAGTCTGATGTTTCTGCTAAAACCTGTGGTCTGGTAAAATAAAACTAAACTAGATTTTTCCCACGTAAAACGTGGTTTATGTGGTTTCTAGGGTGTTATATGTTTCCAAGGTGTTTTGAGTTGTTTATAGCTTGTTTCTATGCAGTTTCTGTGGTGTTCTTGCTGGTTGCTTAATGCTCCACCCAAAGATTCTAAGATATTTAGGTCTCTAGGGGTTTGGGTCCCTTCTTCAGTGTAACAGGAATAGTCCACCAAGCAAAAATGGTCAGTTTGATCATGTAAGTCTTGCGAACAGTTCCTGTTCAGCACGTCTGGCTGTGAGTTCAGTGGTACTTGAGGAAGTCTAGAGTGACCGCAGTGCAGTTCAACTCGGGCCATGATATAATGTGACCCTCAGCAAAATATAAACTGGACTCCAGCCCAGATCCCCAAATTACGATCGATTGAGATAGATTATGTTTCACGTCACCACGATGTTACAGTAACACAAAGAACAATGTACAGTAAATCCGCCTGTGGTAGAACAGTAGGTCCAACATCTTCAGCCACAGACTATAAACATATGAGATCTGCTATTTACACTAGTTAGATGATATTTATACTTATAAATAGTGGCAAATACTATTTGCACCTCAGTGTTGTTGTACATTAAACCAGGGGTTTTCAATCTTTTAGATGCCACGGACCCCCAAATATGATCATCCCTGTGTGAGGGACCCCCATTCTAAAATGTATATGGCATCTGTCTTTTATAAACACTTAATTTATACACAAAAAAATTATATTATAAATATACATTATTATATATTTTGTTATACTCAATGTAGTAATGTATTGTTATATGTATTATTTATTTCTTGCTTATTTGTTTAATTTCAATCTAATTTTTATTTATTTATATTAATCATTTTTTATTTTTTTATTTTAATCTAATTTAATTTATTTAATAGATTATTAACTAACAAATATATATATATATTTTTTACATTTGTATCACTTTATTTATGTATTTAGATCTAATTTATTGCTTTAATAATTTATTTTAATCTAATAGAAATGTGTCAGAAATGTGGTAAAGGTTTGGATGTCATGCAGTGGGCAGGACTTCTTTTAACTTATTTATATTTGAGGGAGATGATGAAACATGGAGTAATGTAAAAGTACAGAGCAAGACAAGACCCAAACAAGTCAAGAGGAGGACAAACTTGCAGCAGAGTTTAGTTGTTTACAGTTGCTGCAATGTCAAAAACCTGGTGTTTATGCACAGTCACAGGTGGACATATCAGCTGTTTTATAACATAGAATTTAGAGTCTGAATCTGAAATATAATTTTGTGAGTTTTATAATATTATTTACCATTTACTCAATCAAGTTCCAAATAAAATTAGATGTAATACTTTTTTTTAATAAATATAATAATATGTGTTACATTTATATTTTTATATGTATATATTATATAAGGATATTTTGTAATTATTAATAATAACGTTTAATAATATTAATAATAATATAATTTAAAAATAATACCATTCAAAATTTTTTGGTTGGTAAAATGTTTTTGAAAGAAGTTTTCTCATGCTTACCAAGGCTGCATTCATTTGATTAAAAAAAGCAAAAACAGTAATATTATTATTTGTTTAAAATAGCTGTTTGTTTTCTGTTAATATATTTTAAAGTGTAACTTATCATCATTACTCCAGTCTTCAGT
Organism: Coreius guichenoti; assembly: GCA_039654105.1. NCBI lineage: Eukaryota > Metazoa > Chordata > Actinopteri > Cypriniformes > Gobionidae > Coreius > Coreius guichenoti. The sequence continues at coordinate 21,613,556 of CM077191.1, forward strand.
GTCACATGACCCTTGACCCCAAGGGTCATGTGTTACATGAACCTAACCCCAACCCTAACCCTAAATCATTCTAATATGCTGATCTGATGCTCAAGAAACATTTCTGATTATATTCTGATTACATATTATAATCAATGATGAAAACAGTTGTGATCATTTTCAATGAATTCGTTCAAACGATAAATATTTATTTGAAATATCTCTTATAGCCTTATATTTTACTTTCACCTTTGGATTAGCGTAGTACTTTGCTTAAAAGCCTTAATTCCAGGAAGCGGTACTGACCACAAATGTTTGAGCAGTAGTCAGTGTATAGTTTGTATATCAGCATATATTATAATTTATATAATTTAACTATAATATAATATTATTAATAACTACATTTTAATAATTATTGCGTTTAGTATGTTGAATCCATTTAGCATACAACAGATTTTTCTAGAAGACTCAATTGAAATGTCATGGTCCTTATCTCAGATTTTTTAAATGGAATATTGCAGTATGTATTATAAATGATTTATCCATGCGCATCATTTTGCTGCCAAAACAGCCCTGACCCGTCGAGGCATGGACTCCACTAGACCCCTGAAGGTGTGCTGTGGTATCTGGCACCAAGATGTTAGCAGCAGATCCTTTAGGTCCTTTAAGTTGTGAGGTGGGGCCTCCATGGATCTGCGATGCACTGTGTATTCTGACACCTTTCTATCAGAACCAGCATTAACTTCTTGAGCAATTTGAGCTTCAGTAGCTCGTCTGTTTGAACGGACCACACGGGCCAGCCTTCGCTCCCCACGTGCATCAATGAGCCTTGACTCTGTCGCCGGTTCACCACTGTTCCTTCCTTGGACCACTTTTGAGAGATACTGACCACTGCAGACCGGGAACACCCCACAAGAGCTGTAGTTTTGGAGATGCTCTTACAATTTGGCCCTTGTCAAACTCACTCAAATCCTTTAGCTTGCCTATTTTTCCTGATTCTAACACATCAACTTTGAGGACAAAATGTTCACTTGCTGCCTAATATATCCCACCCACTAACAGGTGCCCTGATGAAGAGATAATCAGTGTTATTCACTTCACCTCATAAGGTCATAATGTTATGCCCGATCGGTGTACGTCACAATAGGGAAGAAAAGTCTATTGCAACATCATGCTGACTTTAATGATATTTCTCAACAGTGTTGTTCATTCCATTATGTCTAAAACATTTTTAATTAGCAACAAATGAAGGGGCAACTTCAGAGCAATAAAATATTCTTCTGGGTCTTCCAAAGGCAAGAACTGTGTTTATGATGCCAGGCGCCTCCCTAACTCCTCAGTGAAGAGCTAGTAAATGATTAGGAGTAGTTTTATGCTAATAAGCATAAGCCCTGCAGGCAATGAAATTCCACAGGCGGGACTGAGGAAAACACATCTCAATCTTGCGCACTCAGACAAGTGTAGGCAACGTCTGCCGCATTCCATGAACTAGCTGCCCAACAGAAAGCAGACACCTCAGTCTTGTTAATGACTCTGTAATTTGATTTGCACTGAAGTTATAGTTTAATCTAATGCTTGAATGTTTGTTTGTGCCGCTCGAAGAATGACATTGCAAGCAGGCAATGGCGCTGCGATGGCTATGGATGTTAGTACCATGGAGAGGAGGTTGGAACCCACGCTCTAAATCACCCGGACAAGGTAGAGCTTTAAGGATTTGTGTGATTGGGAGGGCGAGATGATAAACATGGGGGAAGTATCCTGGAAGAGCTGGATCACGTCTTTGGAAACTTCTTGAATCAATGATTGGTTCTCATTTACACTCTTTCTATTGATGATGTCATAGCCATCGCTCTTGAGACATCGCTGTTAATGGCTTTTGAAAATATCGAGCCCATTTATGGCTCCTCACTCACTTCCAGTAAGTAAGTAAGAGGAGATTATGAGGAGTATCTTTTTAGTGGACAAATTGGACACTGATCCAGACATTGAGATACACATTGGCCACTGTTGTGGCTTTCTATGGAAATGTACTTGATGGTGCCTCAGGTGTTTCTTTCCAGTAATTTACTAAACTAAACTTCTGTTCAACTCTAGAGGAGGAACGACATGTTCGAGCCAACGATCGGGAGTACAATGAGAGGTTCAATTATGCTGTAAGTCTATAAATGTCTTTTATTGGTTACACTTTACAATAAGGTCCCATTAGTTAACGCATTAACGTGCAATACATTTGTCACGGTATTTATTAATCTTTCTAAATGTTAGCTAATAAAAATACAACTATTCATTGTTAGTAGGGATGCACTGAAAAGAAAATTCTGGGCTGAAACTGAAACCAAAACTTCTGGATGCTCTTGGCTGGAAACTGAAACGGAAAATGCTTTTTAAAAATTATTTATTTCTTAATGATCTTACTTTTGTATAATTGTATTAATATTAGACTTTTTTAACGAAATTCAATAATTTTAATGATACTGAATTTAAAATATGTATATATATGGGGGGGGGGGGGGGGGTGTAGTGTAGTGTGTCTAACTGTAGTGTATTCAGGTACAGACATGTAATAATTAGGCCTAAATGTAAAATAACAGTATAGTGTTCACTGTATAGATTAAATATAGATTAATAGATTATACAGATTAATATAGATTATAGTGTTTTGTTGTTTGATAAGCATTCATGACTTAGACATCAGCAGGTATTTATAGGCTGCTGTCACTTGAAGACCAAATGCATGGATCCAATATTATGATACACATCCATTTTCTTTCTTAACTCTTTACATTCACTTAAGACATAACCGACTGTTTACGAGAATACTTGCCGAGACTTGCAGTTGTGTAAAACATTTTTTTCAGGATTCTTTGATGAATAGAAAGTTCAAAAGAACAGTATTTATTTTAAATAGAATCTTTTGTAACATTGTAAATGTCTACACTGTCACTTGATCAATTTAATGCATCCTTGCTGAATAAATGTATTCATTTCTTTAAGTTCTTTCCCAAAAAATTAAATAAAAATCTTACTGACCCCAAACTTTTGAACGGGTAGTATAATGTTACAAAAGCTTTCTATTTCAGATAAATACTGTTCTTTTGAACTTTCTATTCATCAAAGAATCCTAAAAAAAATGTTTTACACAACTGTTTTCAACATTGATAATAATCATAAATGTTTCTTGAGCATCAAATCATCATATTAGAATGATTTCTGAAGATCATGTGACACTGAAGACTGGAGTAATGATGCTGAAAATTCAGCTTTGATCACAGAAATAAATTACATTTTAAAATATATTCAAATAGAAAACAAATAATATTACATAATATTACTGGGTTTTTTTGTATTTTTAATCAAATAAATGCAGCCTTGGTGAGCATAAGAGACTTCTAAAAACATTAAAAAACTTTTGAACTGCAGTGTAAGTGGTTTACTACTTCTATTCACTGGAGAATATTGGAAAAATGGTTTCCACAAAAATATTAAGCAGTGTTAAAAACAATCAATGTTGAAAACAGTTGTGATCAGCAAATCAGCACATGATTTCTGAAGGATCATGTGACACTGAAGACTGGAGTAGTGATACTGAAAATTCAGCTTTGATCACAGGAATAAATTACATTTTAAAATATATTGAAACAGAAAACAGTTATTTTAAATTGTAATAATATTTTGCAGTATTACTGTTTTACTGTATTTTTGATCAATTAAATGCAGCCTTGGCGAACAGAAGAGACTTCTAATGTTCAAAATGTTTAAAAACACTAATGTTCAAAAGCATTATAAAATCTGACCACCCCAAAACTTTAAAGCACTTAGGTCAACTTGTGTTGTTTTAAAATGTGCTATTGAAAGAAACTTTTCTTGTATTGTAACTGTTAGTTAGAATTAGAATTCAAGGTTAGAATAATTTTCTGTTCTATGATTTTTTCCCAGGACAATCGCATCAAGACAGCAAAATACAACGTTTTCACCTTCCTGCCCATTAACTTGTTCGAGCAGTTTCAACGTTTTGCGAACGCCTACTTCCTTGTCCTGCTGATACTGCAGGTTTGCCAGCCTTTTAAGGTCACTTATGAAATTACTGAAGATAAATCTGGGGCCTCATTTATAAAAAGATTTGATTTTGAATTAAATGGATTTGGTTCTACATTACACGAAAAAATGGCTACTGCAAAAGTTGTTCCAAACATGTATGACTTTCTTTCTTCTGTTGAACACAAAAGAAAATATTTTGAAAAATGACTTTTTTTTTTTCCATTAAATGAAAGTCAGTTTGACCCATTGTTGGTTTGGACTTTCACTGTATGGACAAAAACAGTCAAAATATCTTCTTTTGTGTTCTGCAGAAGAAAGCAAGCCATGCAGGTTTGGAACAACCTGAGGGTGAATAAACGATGACAGATTTTTCATTTTGGGGTGAACTATCCCTTCAATGTTACACAACACTAATACTCTGCTGTGTGTTCTAGTTAATTCCAGAAATCTCCTCTCTTTCGTGGTTCACCACCATTGTGCCTTTGGTGTTGGTGCTTACTATCACAGCTGTTAAAGATGCTACTGATGACTATGTGAGAATCTATTCTTGTCCTTTTTATCTTTACAGTTGTGAATACTGCATTCACAACGGCAGGCCACTGTTTGTGGGCCACCTGAAATAAGCTAAACTGATGTTTACTGTAATTGATCTCTTTTGGATTTTTAGTTCCGCCATAAAAGTGATCAACAAGTCAACACCCGGCAGTCTCAGGTACTCATCAAAGGAAAGTAAGTGCATTTATGCCACATATCAACATTTTCTGCTGTATATCTTGCTGTTGAGATACAGTTATTGAACTGTAAATGCTTTAAGAGATGCTTAGGAAATGAAAAACGATTTGTTGCACAACAAACACATGGAAATATCTCTCTTTCAGACTGCAGAATGAAAAATGGATGAATGTAAGAGTGGGTGATATCATCAAACTTGAGAACAATCAGTTTGTTGCTGTAAGTTTGAATCTTTTGCTAATATTCTACAGCCAAACAGGCTAACTTTAATATGGCACATATAATAAATATAGCAGATGTGGCATCATGTGCATTGTACTAATCATGATCCATAGAGTCAAACAATATCCAACATATTATTTTATGCCAATCGGTTCAAGGCTTATGAGCAGGTTTAACCCTAATTTATAAACTAATTGGGAAAAACTGTTCTGATACCGATTCATTTCAATAAGTGAATCTATGGTCAAGATACAGACTCTCTTTTTTCCGTTGGAATGAAATCATTAATTATAATTATAAAAACTGGTCTGAAGATCATCTGTTGTGGTTTAAAATAAATGTTGGATATTAACGAAAAACATAATTTAGGAATTCTGGCTGATGCAATATGTCAATAATTGCTTTCATGTTATGACCTATAACTCAAAAATGGCCAATATTAAAATGTATACTATTTATATTATTTTGTCTATATAAATAAAATAAAGCACAATAAATAAAAATAAAACACTAAAAACTAAAATAGTAAATAATTAAGATTTTGTTTACATCTACCTTGTAAATATATATTTTTTCTATTTTTAAAAATAGTTTTTACAGGTAAATCAATAACAATTACAATTTTAATAATATTTTAAGTGTAATTTATGAGATTTGTTGTATTTTGAATCCAATCTTTCTTTGTAGAAGGCATAAAGTTTATCATACTGATTTCAAAGTTAAGGATTCATTAGTTTGAATATGCATTGAACAAAACACTATCATAACATCTTAGCTGATAATTCAATACACTTTATTTTTGACAAAACATCCCATGTTTCGGTCGTGACTGCACAAAGAATACCTAGAGCTATTCTATACTTTGGGTCTTGAGGTGCAAGTGAGAAGAGGTATAATAGAGGCCAAATACATCTTACAATGTAGATTGTTTCAGAACCACTTTGTTTTATTTTCACAAAATGTCCATTGCAATAGACAACAGAATTATTTTAGTGTACAAAATGGTCTCACTTAACAATGTCATATAAAATGGATTCCATCTATAGCCTAAAATTACAGTAAATCAAGGAACAAATATAACCTCCATTCCACTCTGTCATGTTTAGTCTTTTTTGTAATTATGTGTTTCTTCATAACTTCCTAACTGATTGTCCATTTCTACATCTCAGATATATAAAATATGTTTATGAGTTATTCAGATAAATCTCCAGAACCACTGAACTGTTTGTGTGTGTGTGTGTGTGTGTGTGTGTGTGTTTACATAAAACAATAATTTCAGGATACTTTTTCCTTGGTTCTAAGGAGTATTCAACAGTTTAACTTTTCACATACTGCTTTGAACACTGCTGGGTTGTTCTGGACATGCGATTGTGTGTGCGTGCGTGTGAGTGAGTGAGTGAGTGAGTGAGAGAGAGAAAGAGAGTGTGTGTGTGTGTGTGTGTGTGTGTGTAATTTTATATTATTTTAAAATAAATAATTTTTCCTTGGTTCTTCTCTCAACCTTTGTTTGTATTCTCTCTGTCTCTCTGCTGTAGTTTTTCTATTTTTTAGGCACGTTGGTGTTTTATGTCATCCTCCCTGTCAAGTTAATCATAGAAATTAACATTACTGACAACAACCCTTCGCTAGTATCACTGCACCTTTAAGTAATTGTAATGTGATGAGGTTACAGAATTTTAACTTGCATATTAAAACACTACTAAACCATACTACAACATGTAGCATATGAGAGAGAGGGACACAGGAATATTTCCTGATCAAAAATGTAGGGTTGTGGTTAAAATCAGTGGTCTCAGCCAGTGGACTAAAACATTCACTGTTTCGGTAGTGACATGAAAATGCGGGACACATTTTTTTTTCATAATGTTTCATGATTTAGAAATAAAATATAAAATAAATATTCTTTTTAACTTATTTTTTTTTTTTAAAAAATCAAAAAGATATGCTTAAAAACAAGAATGGAAAAAATTGCAAAAATTATTTCAATATCATTTTCACAAGTTGAAATTTAGAGGTTAGAGTTTGGGACAGCCACCTCCCAATTGAAAGTACCCAATAAATGATAAATTATGATTTTATATATATAAAGCTTACTGATATTTTAAATATTATTGTGGGTTTCAATAGATAATTGAAGGATCTTAGTAAACATCTAAGATTTGAATAAATAAATGCTTTTCAAATGTGTTTTTTGGATGTGGAACAGCAGTTTGCACCAATTCTGTAGAATGGCCCATATATATATATAAAATTCCCCCAAAAAACTGTGTTTTTGTGAGTGTGTAATTTTTTTAATTTACAGAAATTAGTATTGTCCATAGATTGAAATAACTTAACTAATTGTGATAAAATTGAAATATTTCAATTGTAGAATTCCAAAAGTTTGGGGGTTAATTAAAATAAGAAACATCTTTTTTACAGTGGTTTTAGCTTATTAAATTTGTTTGTTTTGTTTAATTTGAAAAATGTAAGTAATCTTAACTCTTTCCCTGCTAGCGTTTTTATTTTTTTTTATTTTTTTTTAAGTTGCCAGCCTCTGCCAGCATTTTTTATAATTTTCACAAAATTTTCATGGCGCCCAGAATATCTTGTTGTATGAATATCTGAACATGCAATATATCAAAGGAAAGAACAGCCTCACTTCTTTTTTATTTTAATTTTAATTCTAGCTTAATGCATTCTTTTTTTATCAACACTTGAAAATGGGTAAGTTTCATAAAAAATTTTAAATTTTGAACAAAAATCTGAGAAAACACATTTTTGTCAAAGACTACATCAAAACACAGATGGAGTAGATCGAGTCCATCAACACCCCCAAAGCTTCACAGTCCTATAACTCGTCCTGGGTCGACATTTCATTCAGTAACATTAAGCAGTTTTGATTTATATGCTGTTTAATGTTGGTGATCGCGTTATTTTACATATGCATCTTCTTATATATGCTATCGCTTGTTTCTGCATCTTCACGTGTTTTGATCAGGAGATTCTGTACTCTTGCAGAAGATGTGTAATAGCGTCCCCTACCGAGTAAACAGTGAAAACATGGAAAGCGGGAAATTTCCGTCAAAACGTGAAAGCGTTGTCTCATAAATGACGTCAATGGTGGGGAAAGAGTTACGGACCCCTTAGAAGTTTATTGAATCCCCCGGTTAAAGGCCTTCCCAAACACCACACCAATTTTCACAATTTTTTACCATATGGTTCTATTGGCTGCCATAGACAGCCAGCCAGGAGCGGAATAAAAAAACCTAACAAGTATTGGCACCTAAATACAACAACTAAACCGTCAAATTGACAGATTTTGATGATCCCAATATGGCTGGCATTATCTGCAGACTTTAGTAGATGATAGCACCATAGTGTAAAGTGTGGAGTAGACTCATCCAGCACATGATTTATGAGTTTTGCACGGCTTTTGTCTACAGGCTGACCTTCTCCTCCTCTCCAGCAGTGAGCCCTATGGACTGTGCTATATCGAGACTGCAGAGCTAGATGGGTGAGATGTTTTCTGTGAAATGTGTGCTAATATTGCGTGCTTCACTTACCTTTGGACATGTTCGACATCCAACACAAGCATCTCAAATTCAATTTTGTGACTGTATAGCAGTGAGAGCATGACACGAACATGAGCATCTTTCATTCTATTGACTCTTCCCAACAGAGAAACTAACCTTAAGGTGCGCCAAGCCTTGACTGTAACCTCAGACCTCGGGGACGATGCTGTGAAGCTTGCAGACTTTAATGGTAAAGCTTTTATTCAAACACACGATTAGTGCACCATCAACAGAAATGAACTTGAGTCAACACAAGTAAACATAAACACTTATTGCATTGATTAGATTGATCTCTGTGGCTTTCTCTTCCGGGACCTTGGGTATGCTTGCGCATTTCTTTAGAAGCTGTCAAGGAGCGCCTGTAATGAGATTTGTAGTGTTTTCACTTGGATTTCATTAAAGTTAATCTGCAGTGTACCCACTGCATTGGTGAAATTGGAAAAATAATATTTTTTTCAGTGATTGCTTTAGCACTATTGCCAATGCTTCTAACTAGGATTAGGGATTTGAACACACTCATTCCATATTGTTTGTGATATAAACATGAATGATAGTTCAAATTAAATGGCTTTTATGGGGTGCCTTTAATTTAGTGATTGTACAAACAACAAAAATCCCCTTATCTAAAAAAGAGAAAGGAGGTTTTTGGTTGACTTTTTTGACCAGTAAGGAATCACCTACAGGGCTCCAGACTAACATCTGAGAGCAGTGGCACCAGCGTTCTACAGATGGTGGCGCCAGCACCTGATTTGGTGGAGCTGGAGGAAAATTAAAGTTAATTTAATAATAAAATTACTATTGTTTTGCATTGTTTTGTTAATAAGTGCAGTTACTAATAATATTACGTTTGTTTATTGGAAATTTAACAGTAAAGCACTGAGCTTTAATTGTTATGCAGATAAAATTAACTTTTATTAACAGTGATGTGCAAAAATCTAAATATTTCTAAATTTAAATATTCTACTATTAAATGTACCATTGTTCTATAGTTTCACACTGAACTGACTGACAGCTTCAGTGATAATAAAAGGAGCGCTCTTTACTTGTTTTCTATGTATTTTAGTCACAATTCGAAGAAAAGTTTTTGTTTTGAGACTTTGACTTCCTACCTTTTTCCATATATTAGGAAAGAGGAGTGGAAATGGCTAAGTCAAAGTGCTCCTCAAATAAGTGCTCCTCTGCCGCCATCTACTGGTTATAGTGGTAATTTCATGTCTTTTTTTTAAATAAAAGTGCTTGTTTGCCACAAAGCTTTTAGTTTTACAAATCATCACATTAAAAATAAATAACATTAAAATTAGATAATATTTAGAGCTTTGGGGCCAGATTTACTAAACAGGGCAAATTAGAGCATAGCGTACAGAGTGTAATTCCATAAAGGCGCCGATGGGAGTGGACAGTTCTGCACGTGATCTACTGACGACGCGCAAATTAATGAATACAGACGCAGCCGGATCATTTCCATAATGACCAGCACAATCTACCAGTTAGCATCTGGTTTAAGACATGCTTTTTTGGGTGGTAAATAATGGCGCAAACACCAGTAAATTGACGAGCGCAAACCTTAGTAAATCACCTTGCATGATTCATTTAAATACTCTCCTCCCATAAATTTTGCGTCTAAAAGGGAAACTCCTACAAATACATATGCAATAAGGTCAGCCGCAAAAATGACTCTGTCCACGCCTTTTCAGCGCTAATTTTTCACTGCGTGTCTTTAGTAAATCCTGACAGTAGTGTTTTAACTTCAAAAGAGGGTTTGCGCTGGCACAAGCTGTTAGTAAATCTGGCCCTTGAAGTGCTGGAAAAAGTGTGAAGCCCTTGAAAGCCCTTGAAAAGTGCTTGAATTTCACTCTCAAAAGGTTGTACAAACCCTGAGATGAATAATGGAAAAAAAACAACATTTGACTATTTCTGCCACAATACCATGTGGTGTTACTACATTAAATCCATGGTGAATGTTTATGATTTGTGGACTGAAACCCCTTAACTTCGTTCATGGCACAATGTTTCTCCTGGTTTCCACGTCAGCGCTGTTTGATCTGATATCTGTGGTTTATAACAGAATTCTGCGCTGAATGCTTCCCACTAGATCTCACAGTAGAGATGTTATTAATTCTGTGGTGAATTTAAACGCTTTCTCACTGGATCTCCCAGCGCTGTGTAGTAACGGTGTCGTGTGATCGAGATAGCTTTAATTTTTTTGTTTTAGTTTGAGTAATTTTAGTTCTTCAGCTTAAGCTTATTTTAGTTCACTTAGTTGGCCAAGAAACATTTTAAATTTTCTTTTAATGTTTTTAAGGTTTAAGTTTTTCATTTAATACTTAATTAACATTAACATTAATACTTAAAAAAATTAATTAACGAAATTTTAGTTTTAGTTAACGATAGTAACACTGCTTAGAACACCCTAGCAACACCATAGCAACCACCTGGAACACCTTAGCAACTGCATGGCAACACCCTGGAGACCAGCCACAACAGTCTAGCAACTGGGTTTGAGCAGGATCTAGTTGCATCAGTAAAACTTTGATAAACAACTCTAATTAACAAACACACAGGAGAGGGATCAACACGCAGAAATAGAACCACCACTTTAAAACAGATGTAAGAACGGACCATTAACTAATCTGAACAGGGAGCATTTGAAGCATGATCTGGAAGGATTCTGTGATTGAGACAGCCCTTAATATGTCTGACTCCATCATCAGTACCCTATCAGTACTGAACTAGGTACCCGATTGAGACGAACTCTAGGTAGACAGGAAAAACACAGGCACTGAGGACACAAAACTAAACCAACACATTTATATAATTCAATTCACATTTTTTTGTATAGTGCTTCACACAATACATATCATTTCAAAGCAGCTTTACAGAAAATGCATGTGTCTACATTACAATATAGAGTGATCTGTTATCAGGTGACTGTAAGAGCTGATAATAAACTGTGTTATCAGCTCATTAAAGTAATGAATACATGTTGTTAAAATGATTAGAAAATATAGAAAATTTAGCATTGGTGCATGTTGGTTATATATATATTTTTTTTTTTGAAAGAAGCCTATTATGCTCATCAAGCCTGCATTTATTTGATCATAAATACAGAAAAAACTGTAATATTATGAAATATTATTATATTTTAACATAATGGTTTTCTATTTTTAATATACTTTAAATATAATTTATTCCTGTGATGGTAAAGCTGAATTTTCAGCATCACTACTCCAGTCTTCAGTGTCACATGATCCTTCAGAAATCATTCTAATATGATGATTTATTATCAGATAGAAATAGAAATCTTTTGTAACAATATACACTACCGTTCAAAAGTTTGGGTTCAAAAAAATGAATACTTTTATTCAGCTAGGATGTGTTAAATTGATAAAAAGTGATAGTAAAGATTTTTATTGTTAGAAAAGATTTCTATTTTGAATAAATTCTGTTCTTTTTAACTTTTTATTCATCAAAGAATCCTGAAAAAAGTATCACAGGTTGCAAAAAATATTAAGCTGTTTCCAACAGGATCATGTGACACTGAAGACTGGAGTAATGATGCTGAAAATTCAGCTTTGCATCACAGAAATAAATTACATTTTAAAGTATATTAAAATAGAAAACCATTATTTTAAATTGTAATAATATTTCACAATATTACATTTTTTTTCTGTATTTTTGATCAAATAAATGCAGGCTTGATGAGCATAAGAGACTTCTTTCAAAAACATTAAAAATGGTAATGTTTTCAAACTTTTGAAAGATATATATATATATATACAGTATATACAAACTTTTATGTTAGATTCGACTAATCACGATTAATCGATTTGACAGAACTAATTGCTGTTGGTTTTTTAGAATATTTTTAAAATATAGAAGACTTGCTATGCTAAGTGGTTCTTTTTGGTGAAACAACGATGTTGGATAATCTGCAGTGTCATTATCTTCTAGGTCTATCTTATCTTCATTTAAAGTGTCAAATGATAAACGCAAGAAGTCGAAGCTATTGATAAACCAAAAATAACCAAACAGTACTTGCTTCTGAATTAACCCCAGGTTCATCTTCATGTTACATGTTGTCTTTGAACGTGTCTCCCAGGGGAAGTCATCTGCGAGCCTCCCAACAACAAACTGGACAAGTTCACAGGGACTCTATACTGGAAAGATAATAAGTACCCACTGGACAACGAGAAAATGCTCTTGAGAGGCTGTGTGCTCCGGAACACCGAGTGGTGCTTCGGCTTGGTTATCTTCGCCGGTACGTTTCTCTTCAATAGTCCTCCAGTAATGGCCTCCTAGCCGAATGGCATTTTCACAGACGATTGATTAGCTATCTTGAGTAGATGTTCCTCAGAGACGTATTGACTGCCTAGTTCTTCTGCCTCATCTGTAATTAATGTTATTATCTATACTTAGCTCCTAACGCACACCATGATCTGTCCTGAGATTAACTCTATTCTGGGTCTTCTGGGTTTTCTCCTTCTCTGTCAGGACTCCAAACCAAGCTCATGCAAAACTGTGGGGGGACGAAGTTCAAAAGGACAAGCATCGACAAACTGATGAACACCTTAGTGCTGTGGGTGAGTGTGTGCAGCATGCTGGGAGTGATCGACATGTGGCATCTCACTTACTCACGCCGCCAGCCTTTCAAAAGGGCAGTTCACTTTGTTATTGTAAAACGTTTTGCATGTGTTAAAGTGATAGTTTGTTAGAAAATTCTGTCAATTACTCACTCTCATGTCATTCCAAACCCATAAGACATATTTCCTGGTTTTCCAGATCTTTGGGTTTCTCATCTGTATGGGGATCATCCTGGCCATCGGAAACACCATTTGGGAGCAGAGTGTAGGCAGCAACTTTTGGGCGTACCTTCAGTGGAAGCAACTCACGATCAATGCAATCTTCTCTGGCTTCCTGACCTTCTGGTCCTACGTTATCATCCTTAACACTGTTGTACCCATCTCACTTTATGTTAGGTAGGTCAGATCATGCAATGTGGTGACAAACTGGTTTTGCTTCAGGACCTGGATTTTACATTGAACATGAAGTGGCAACCCAACACAGTACTACCATTGTTTACTGTAAAAAACGTTGGCAAAAAAACAAAAATTCAGACATTGTATATGTACTATGTATGGAAGCCATTTCCACCACTTAAGAAAACTATAATTATGACATATGGTTAATTCAGGATAATTGGGATGTTTCATCTCAATGGCAAAAAGGGTCCTGAAGTCAAAAGTTGTATGACTTTTTATGTCCTAATTATGAATTTTTATCTCTTAAATTCAGCTGTTTATTTCGCAGTTGTTACTTTTTGCCCTAATTTTGACTTTTTATCTCAGAATTATGACTTACAGTGGGGAGAACAAGTATTTGATACACTGCTGATTTTGCAGGTTTTCCTACTTACAAAGCATGTAGAGGTCTGTAATTTTTATCATAGGTACACTTCAACTGTGAGAGACGGAATCTAAAACAAAAATCCAGAAAATCACATTGTATGATTTTTAAATAATTAATTTGCATTTTATTGCATGACATAAGTATTTGATCACCTACCAACCAGTAAGAATTCCGGCTCTCACAGACCTGTTAGGTTTTCTTTAAGAAGCCCTCCTGTTCTCCACTCATTACCTGTATTAACTGCACCTGTTTGAACTCGTTACCTGTATAAAAGACACCTGTCCACACACTCAATCAAACAGACTCCAACCTCTCCACAATGGCCAAGACCAGAGAGCTGTGTAAGGACATCAGGGATACAATTGTAGACCTGCACAAGGCTGGGATGGGCTACAGGACAATAGGCAAGCAGCTTGGTGAGAAGGCAACAACTGTTGGCACAATTATTAGAAAATGGAAGAAGTTCAAGATGATGGTCAATCTCCCTCAGTCTGGGGCACCATGCAAGATCTCACCTCGTGGGGCATCAATGATCATGAGAAAGGTGAACTACATCAGCCCAGAACTACACGGCAGGACCTGGTCAATGACCTGAAGAGAGCTGGGACCACAGTCTCAAAGAAAACCATTAGTAACACACTACGCCGTCATGGATTAAAATCCTGCAGCGCATGCAAGGTCCCCCTGCTCAAGCCAGCGCATGTCCAGGCCCATCTGAAGTTTGCCAATGACCATCTGGATGATCCAAAGGAGGAATGGGAGAAGGTCATGTGGTCTGATGAGACAAAAATAGAGCTTTTTGGTCTAAACTCCACTTGCCGTGTTTGGAGGAAGAAAAAGGATGAGTACAACCCCAAGAACACCATCCCAACCGTGAAGCATGGAGGTGGAAACATCATTCTTTGGGGATGCTTTTCTGCAAAGGGGACAGGATGACTGCACCGTATTGAGGGGAGGATGGATGGGGCCATGTATCGCGAGATCTTGGCCAACAACCTCCTTCCCTCAGTAAGAGCACTGAAGATGGGTCGTGGCTGGGTCTTCCAGCATGACAACGACCCGAAACACACAGCCAGGGCAACTAAGGAGTGGCTCCGTAAGAAGCATCTCAAGGTCCTGGAGTGGCCTAGCCAGTCTCCAGACCTGAACCCAATAGAAAATCTTTGGAGGGAGCTGAAAGTCCGTATTGCCCAGCGACAGCCCCGAAACCTGAAGGATCTGGAGAAGGTCTGTATGGAGGAGTGGGCCAAAATCCCTGCTGCAGTGTGTGCAGACCTGGTCAAGAACTACAGGAAACGTATGATCTCTGTAATTGCAAACAAAGGTTTCTGTACCAAGTATTAAGTTCTGCTTTTCTGATGTATCAAATACTTATCTCATGCAATAAAATGCAAATTAATTACTTAAAAATCATACAATGTGATTTTCTGGATTTTTGTTTTATATTCCGTCTCTCACAGTTGAAGTGTACCTATGATAAAAATTACAGACTTCTACATGCTTTGTAAGTGGGCAAACCTGCAAAATCGGCAGTGTATCAAATACTTGTTCTCCCCACTGTAGTATGTAATGTTTATGATTTTTTATTTCATAATTAAGACTGTACACCGATCAGGCATAACATTATGACCACTGACAGGTGAAGTGAATAGCACTGATTATCTCTACCTTTTAGTGGGTGGGATATATTAGGCAGCAAGTGAACATTTTGCTCTCAAAGTTGATGTGTTAGAAGCAGGAAAAGTGGGCAAGCGTAAGGATTTGAGCGAGTTTGACAAGGGCCAAATTGTGAATTATGACATGTTTTTTTTAAATAAGTTTTACTTTTTGTTATAATTTTAACTTTGTCAATTATGACTTGTCTCAAATTGAATTTGTATCTATTTTTATACAAAAATGTACAGACAAAAACATTCTTACAGATAAATAAATTAAAGGTGCAGTAAGTGTATTCTGAGAAAAACTATTGATATTTGCAATCGACACACAAACAAACACACCCCTCCCTTCATTGCTCCGCACCCAAAATAACAAACACACTAAGAAAACGCGGGCAACCACTAACAGCTGCCGCATTAGAGCTCGCGCATTATGGATGAATCAGTTGTGATTCAACAACAACAGCATATCATGGTTCTGTGAAAAAGCAAAAACCAATGTTACTCATGTATCGAGCAGAAACAACGCAACCTTAGCATCCGTTTTCAGACCTCTCTAACGTCTCTCCTGCACTGGAAAGCTTTTCCAATATTAACACGTCCTAGATCTTGCCTGATCATAACCATTCTTCCAATTATATTCCTCTAACCTTTTCCTCTTTGGTAATATGTCATCCATCTCTCTTTCCACAGTCTTTCCACAAATTTCCCTCTTGCTCACTCTCTCTCTCCTCCCACATCATGAGTGGACACGCCCCCTACTGATGATTGGCTACAAAAGTGTTTTGGTGCTCTGTGGATCATTCAGAGTAACTTTTATTCTTCTATTTACATAGCCAGGACTATGTACACCACAATTTTTTTTAGCACACACACAGAACAGACATCTAGCAAATATTCACAATATTGTTTGTTTAGGTGTTGATTTAATTTTTCAACAGCGTTTCTCAGAAATCACTGCACCTTTAAGGACAAAAAAAGTAGACTTAGTCATTACCATGAAACTTACTGTATTACAGCGTAGAAGTTTTGCGGCTGGGCCACAGTTACTTTATAAACTGGGACAGACGAATGTACTATAGCCGCAAGGACACTCCCGCCGAGGCGCGGACCACCACCCTCAACGAGGAGCTGGGCCAGGTGGAGTTTATCTTCTCTGACAAAACAGGCACCCTGACCCAGAACATCATGGTGTTCAATAAGTGTTCCATCAATGGGAAGACCTACGGTACGCTTAAACGCTTCCTGTTATACGTCCACTCTTATAGACACATGTGGGTATATTTATTAATAGCTGTGATTTTGTTTGTCTAGGTGACGTTTATGATGAGTTTGGGCATAAAGTGGATATTACAGAGGTAATGGAACCAGTTGTTTATTTAAATTATTTCTAAATTAATTATTATTAAAATGAAAACATTAAAAATTGCATAAAATATTACTTTAAAAATAATTTAATTTTCAAGCTACAACCACCAAACTCGGCTTAGACTTTCAGACTGTTCTGACTTAGTGTGCTATATCTTTTCTAACTGATCCGACTTACAATTTTCATTAAACGACGATCAAATCTATGAAAAGTCGCATAGACTTTCATTGAGGGGGGTCAAAACTTTTGCACAATAAGACTGTAGCAAGGTATGTTGTTATGGGAAGAAGGAGGCGGGAACCGGCGAACGTTTAAGTACTTTAATAAATAAATAAACTAACTGTTTATTTAACACGGAAGACTGCCGCCTACACATAATAAAACATAAACAAAACACAACATAAAATCCAGGCCTGGTCCTCTCTCGTCCTTCACTGTCGTCGCTTCACTGTCGTTGCTCCTCCGTGAGACACAAGACCGGTGCGGCGCGCAGCTGGCACTCATTATCACTCACGTCACAGGCCTTGCCCCGTTGTCACAGTCCCTCGGCCTCGACTGCTTGCCACAAAGACTTATAGAGTATTTAAGCTATCACTAGCAAAGCTTTAAAAGACAATATGTTAAAACATGCTAATTCATGTTAGAAATGTTAAAACGTTGATTTATGCTAGCAACATGCTAATTCATGATACCAACGTGCTAAAACGTGGGCAATGTGTTAAATCATGCTGGCAAAGTGTTATTTCATGCTAGCAACGTGTTAAAACATGCTATCAAAATGTTAAAACATGTTAACAACATGCAAATTCATGCTAGTAACATGCTAATCATGCTAACAACCTACTAATTCATGCTAGCAACATGTTAAAACATGCTAGTAACATCTTTCTCTGAGTAAAACCTTCAAATTCAAGCTGTTCAAAGTTATTTTAAACTTTCAGACCTGGCTTTGTCAAGCCAACATCAAAGTCTGTCATCAAACTTTACTCATATAATTATATTTAAATGTTTGGTAACACTTTAGATTAAAAAAAAACATGTTCACTGTTAAGTAGTTGCTTATTAGTCAAGTCACCTTTATTTATATAGCGCTTTATACAATATAGATTGTTTCAAAGCAGCTTTACACTGATAACAGGAAAATTATGCATTCGGCTGTTGTTCATATTACTAGCATATTTTATTAGTACTTTATAAAGCACATATTAATGCTATTCTGTATGACCATATTCTACATCTCTTAATCCTGCCCAATACCTAAACATAACCACTACAACAATTACCTTACTTAAGATATATATATTCTAAAATATAATAAAGTCACGCTTGTCTCTGACTCTTGTAGAAAACACCATGCGTAGATTTCTCCTTCAACCCACTGATGGACCGGAAATTCCGTTTCCATGACAGCAGTTTGGTCGAGGCCATCAAGCTGGAAGAGCCTCTGGTGCAGGAATTCTTCCGTCTGTTAGCACTGTGCCACACCGTCATGCCAGAAGAGAGAAATGAGGGTAAACTGGACCACAAACACCTTAAATATATCTTTATATCCCAGTAGCACTTTTGTTGTACACTATATTGCCAAATGTATTGGGACAATATGGGAATTCAAATAATTGAATTCAGGTGTTCCAATCACTTCCATGGCCAAAGGTGTATAAAATCAAGCACCTAGGCATGCAGACTGCTTCTACAAACATTTGTGAAAGAATGGGTCGCTCTCAGGAGCTCAGTGAATTCAAGCGTGGTACCGTGATAGGTTGCCACCGGTGCAATAATATTCTACGGTCAACTGTTAGTGGTATTATAACAAAGTGGAAGCAATTGGGACCAACAGCAAATCAGCCACAAAGTGGTAAGCCACGTAAAATCACTGAACGGGGTCAGCGCATGCTGAGGCGCACAGTGCGCAGAAGTCGCCAGAGTCTGCAGAATCAATAGCTACAGACCTCCAAACTTCATGTGGCCTTCAGATTAGCTCAAGAACAGTGCGTAGAGAGCTTCATGGAATGGGTTTCAGTGGCCGAGCAGCTGCATCCAAGCCTTACATCACCAAGTGCAATGCAAAGTGCCGGATGCAGTGGTGTAAAGCACGCCGCCACTGGACTCTAGAGCAGTGGAGACGTGCTGTCTGGAGTGACCAATCACGCTTCTCTGACTGGCAATCCGATGGACGAGTCTGGGTTTGGCGGTTGTCAGGAGAACGGTACTTGCATTGTGCCAAATACTGCATTGTGACAAGTGTAAATTTTGGTGGAGGGGGGATTATGGTGTGGGGTTGTTTTTCAGGGGTTGGGCTTGGCCCCTTAGTTCCAGTGAAAGGAACTCTTAATGCTTCAGCATACCAAGACATTTTGGACAACTTCATGCTCCCAGCTTTGTGGGAACAATTTAGGGATGGCCCTTTCCTGTTCCAACATGACTGCGCACCAGTGCACAAAGCAAGGTCCATAAAGACATGGATGAGAAAGTTTGGTGTGGAGGAACTTGACTGGCCTGCACAGAGTCCTGACCTCAACCCGATAGAACACCTTTGGGATGAATTAGAGCGGAGACTGTGAGCCAGGCCTTCTCGTCCAACATCAGTGCCTGACCTCACAAATGTGCTTCTAGAAGAATGGTCAGAAATTCCCATAAACACACTATAAACACACCTAAACCTTGTGGAAAGCCTTCCCAGAAGAGTTGAAGCTGTTATAGCTGCAAAGGGTGGGCCAACTCCATATTAAACCCTACGGATTAAGAATGGGATGTCATTAAAGTTCATGTGCATGTAATGCAGACGTCCCAAAACTTTTGGCAATATAGTGTATATGCAGCAGAAGAGATTCTGAGTGGAATTTGATTGAAATGTCTCTGAAATGATTCCATGTTAAAGGTGAGCTGGTGTATCAGGCACAATCTCCGGATGAAGGAGCCCTGGTTACTGCTGCACGCAACTTTGGCTTTGTATTCCGGTCCCGAACGCCAGAAACCATCACTTTATATGAGATGGGTCAGGCGGTCACCTATCAGCTGCTGGCCATTTTAGACTTCAACAACGTTCGGAAGAGAATGAGCGTCATTGGTTAGTTCTGATTATTTTTTTTAAATCTTCAAGAATATATGACATTTTAAATAAAAAAAAAAATGCAAATATATATATTTTTAAATTTTATGTAATCTTACCCACAATCTTGTATTGTCTGATGCTTTTAATATTTCACAAAAGCTATGAATCATCCCTGACATAATTCTCTCTCTTCTGGGTCTGTATGCATAATTCATCCATTCACGTAGAGGAATCAATAGTCGGCTGGTCTGTTGAAACTGTTTTATTGTATACTTGGACATTTATAAGTAGCACTCTCATTTCCTGTCTCTTCCACAGTGAGGAGCCCAAAGGGGCAGTTAAAGCTTTACTCAAAAGGAGCCGACACAATTGTCTTCGACAGGCTGGACCCGTCTAATGAAGAGCTTATGTTTACTACCTCAGAGCACCTTAATGTAAGTCTCTATTGCTAAGCAATCCTGCCCTGTAGAAAACATCAGCTTAGGTGGTCCCTATGTTGTGGATGCTGATCCCCAGTATAGTACTATTGTGTGCTGCCACCAACAAAAATGTACCAAAGAGTACCATGATATTACTGTTTCTTTGGATGTTATCATCACAATACATGCCCAAAATTGTATTGTGCCACATGTTTTTTGTGAGTAGTTTTGTGAGTGTTATTTGGATGCAATAACATGGTAAAACTACAAACCCGATTCCAAAAAAGTTGGGACACTGTACAAATTGTGAATAAAAAAGGAATGCAATAATTTACAAATCTCATAAACTTATATTTTATTCACAATAGAATATAGATAACATATCAAATGTTGAAAGTGAGACATTTTGAAATGTCATGCCAAATATTGGCTCATTTTGGATTTCATGAGAGCTACACATTCCAAAAAAGTTGGGACAGGTAGCAATAAGAGGCCGGAAAAGTTAAATGTACATATAAGGAACAGCTGGAGGACCAATTTGCAACTTATTAGGTCAATTGGCAACATGATTGGGTATAAAAAGAGCCTCTCAGAGTGGCAGTGTCTCTCAGAAGTCAAGATGGGCAGAGGATCACCAATTCCCCCAATGCTGCGGCGAAAAATAGTGGAGCAATATCAGAAAGGAGTTTCTCAGAGAAAAATTGCAAAGAGTTTGAAGTTATCATCATCTACAGTGCATAATATCATCCAAAGATTCAGAGAATCTGGAACAATCTCTGTGCGTAAGGGTCAAGGCCGGAAAACCATACTGGATGCCCGTGATCTTCGGGCCCTTAGACGGCACTGCATCACATACAGGAATGCTACTGTAATGGAAATCACAACATGGGCTCAGGAATACTTCCAGAAAACATTGTCGGTGAACACAATCCACCGTGCCATTCGCCGTTGCCGGCTAAAACTCTATAGGTCAAAAAAGAAGCCATATCTAAACATGATCCAGAAGCGCAGGCGTTTTCTCTGGGCCAAGGCTCATTTAAAATGGACTGTGGCAGAGTGGAAAACTGTTCTGTGGTCAGACGAATCAAAATTTGAAGTTCTTTTTGGAAAACTGGGAGGCCATGTCATCCGGACTAAAGAGGACAAGGACAACCCAAGTTGTTATCAGCGCTCAGTTCAGAAGCCTGCATCTCTGATGGTATGGGGTTGCATGAGTGTGTGTGGCATGGGCAGCTTACACATCTGGAAAGGCACCATCAATGCTGAAAGGTATATCCAAGTTCTAGAATAACATATGCTCCCATCCAGACGTCGTCTCTTTCAGGGAAGACCTTGCATTTTCCAACATGACAATGCCAGACCACATACTGCATCAATTACAACATCATGGCTGCGTAGAAGAAGGATCCGGGTACTGAAATGGCCAGCCTGCAGTCCAGATCTTTCACCCATAGAAAACATTTGGCGCATCATAAAGAGGAAGATGCGACAAAGAAGACCTAAGACAGTTGAGCAACTAGAAGCCTGTATTAGACAAGAATGGGACAACATTCCTATTCCTAAACTTGAGCAACTTGTCTCCTCAGTCCCCAGACGTTTGCAGACTGTTATAAAAAGAAGAGGGGATGCCACACAGTGGTAAACATGGCCTTGTCCCAACTTTTTTGAGATGTGCTGATGCCATGAAATTTAAAATCAACTTATTTTTCCCTTAAAATGATACATTTTCTCAGTTTAAACATTTGATATGTCATCTATGTTGTATTCTGAATAAAATATTGAAATTTGAAACTTCCACATCATTGCATTCTGTTTTTATTCACAATTTGTACAGTGTCCCAACTTTTTTGGAATCGGGTTTGTATGTTTTGGGCCATGTACATGGTAATACCATGTGAGTTAGATGCAATACCATGGTAAGATCATGTTTTAGGGCATTTACCATAATAATACTATGTTTTTTGGATGTGATACCAAAGTAAGACAGTGTTTTGGGGCATTTGCCATGGTAATACCATGTTTTTTGGCATTTACTATAATAATACCATGTTATTTGGATGTAGTACCACGGTAAAACAATGTCATTGGGCCTTTACCATGTTAATACCTTGTAATATGGATGGATAATACCATGGTAAAACCATGTTTTAGGGCATTTGTGATGAAAAATCTTGTTTCCTCCACATGTTCTGTGGTAGGCTACTATGTTAGCCTATTTGGATGCATTACCAGAACCATTGTAAACCCATGTTGTTTAGCATTTACCATGCTAATGCCATGTTTTTTAGATGCAATATGGAAAGATGTTTTGAGGCATATGCAACCATGTCATTTGGATGCAGTACCATAGTAAAACCTTGTTGTTGTGGATTTAACATGTTATTTACATATGGTACCATAGAAAGACTATGATCTGGGCAATTATTTGGATGCAACACCATGGCAAGACCATGTTTTGGGGCAGGTACCATGGAAATACCATGTTTTTAGGCACATACTATAGTAATAACATGTTATTATTTAGATGTAGTACCATTGTAAAACCATGTTGTTGGGCATTTACCATGTTATTTGATGCAAAACCATGGTAAGACCATGTTTTCGGGGCATGTGATGTACAGTAGTACCATGGTAAAACCATGTTGTTGGACATTTACCATGGTAATATGTTTTTTGAATGCAATACCATGGTAAAACCATGTTTTGGGGCATTTACCATAGTAATACCACCGTTTTGGGGGCCACCGTTTTGTACTGTTATAATACCATGCTATTTGAATGCAGCACCATGGTAAAACCATGTTTTTGCTCATGTGCTGTGATAATACCACATTATTTGAATGCAATACCATTGTAAAGCCATGTTGCTGAGCATTTACCATAATGATACCATGTTTTTTGGAATGTGATACTGAACCGAAGATAGTGTTTTGGGGCATTTAATATGGTAATACCATGTTTTTTGGCATTTACTATAGTAATAGCATGTCATTTGGATGCAGTACCATAGTAAAATCTTGTTGTTGGGAATTTAACATGGTACTACCATGTTATTTACATATGATATGATACCACTGTAAAACTATGTTCTATGTTCATTTATTTGGATGCAACACCATGGCAAGACCTTGTTTTGGGGCAAGTACAATGGAAATACCATGTTTTTAGGCTTGTACTATAGTACTATATGTAGTACCATGGTAAAATCATGTTGTTGGGCATTTACCATGTTATTTTGATGCAATACCATGCTAAGACCATGTTTTCGGGTCATGTTATTTTGATGTACAGTAGTACCATGGTTAAACCATGTTGTTGGGGGTTTACCATGGTAATATGTTGTTTGAATGCAATACCATGTTAAAACCATGTTTTGGGCCTTTATCATGATGATACCATGTTCGTAGCGCCATAATTTCATGTTCCATGTTCTTTTACCATTTCATTTACCATGGTAATATCATGGTATTCTTTGTACGTTTAGGCTAAAACAAGTACCACGTATCAAAGTATCAAAGTACCATGGTATTACCGTCTGATACTGATATTGTTACCAAACTTTGGCCTAATTCAGGCATCACTAGAAATCTAAAATAATTGTAAGCTTCAGAATATGCAGATTCTTGTATTTTTTAAGTGTTTTCATTCTGTGTTTGTTTCTACTCCACTCTATGGCTTGACTATTGAAGCACTTGAGAATCGTGATACTTTGAGATGTAGACGCACCGTTCCGCTTGACAAATTACAGCAAATGCACACCATGAGTGTCAGAGCGGCGCAATCAATACAAACGAGGCTCATTTTCTCCAGGGCTAAAAGCTCGGTCTAAGTATAGATGGGCTTTGTTTTATTCAGATTAATTCCATTGTTTTTTGTAGGCTTTTCAGATGGAAAACACTTTTAACAAACACATTTGAAGGCTCCAAGCAGTGTGATTCATTAAAGTCCTTGCCTGCACATTATTGTTAACATTGATATTAGCTACTTCGACAAAGGTACTTCTATTGCAAACACCATAAGGTAAAAGGTAAAAATGCAGTTTTTAGCTGTAAATATTATCAATGAAAACAACCGCTCAAACCATATTCAAAGAAACAATAACGCTATTGTCTAGAGCTCAACTGGCCAGTCTAAAAGCAGCCTATGGGCCGTACTTATTATGAGACGCTGTCTATTATTCATGTCTCATTTACAGCTTAAGAGCAATAAGACTCGCGTCACAGGAGAAGCTATGCTAGTGGGGTAAAAATAGCATGCTTTTAGAAGCTTATGGTTAACGATAGCAATCAGATCAAAGATGGGAAGAACTGCATAGCGTGCTCCTTATTTTCTCAGAAGAAATATTTGATATAATTATAATTGACTGAGTTTCATGGTGAGAGATAAATATATCCCTCTTCTAAATGAGTATCCTCTGTTTCTGTGTGGTAGGAGTTCGCCGGGGAGGGTCTGAGAACATTAGCGCTGGCGTACAAAGACCTGGATGAAGACGTGTTTGATGAATGGATGAAGAAACTGCTGTTCGCCAGCACGACACTGGATAACAGAGAAGAAAAACTCGGGGATCTGTATGAAGAAATAGAGCAGGGCATGATGGTAAATGTGACTATTAACTATCTATCTATCTATCTACACCGATTAGGCACAACATTATGACCACCTTCTTAATATTGTGTTGGTCCCCCTTTTGCTGCCAAAACAACCCTGACCCGTCGAGGCATGGACTCCACTAGACCCCTGAAGGTGTGCTGTGGTATCTGGCACCAAGATGTTAGCAGCTGATCCTTTAAGTCCTGTAAGTTGCGAGGTGGGGCCTCCATGGATCGGACTTGTTTGTTCAGCACATCCCACAGATGCTCGATTGGATTGAGATCTGGGGAATTTGGAGGCCAAGTCAACACCTCAAACTCGTTGTTGTGCTCCTCAAACCAAAAGCTTTGTGGCAGGGCGCATTATCCTGCTGAAAGAGGCCACAGCCACCAGGGAATACCGTTTCCATGAAAGGGTGTACATGGTCTGCAACAATGCTTAGGTAGGTGGTACGTGTCAAAGTAACATCCACATGGATGGCAGGACCCAAGGTTTCCCAGCAGAACATTGCCCAAAGCATCACACTGCCTCCGCCGGCCTGCCTTCTTCCCATAGTGCATCCATGTGTTCCCCAGGTAAGCGACGCACACGCACCCGGCCATCCATGTGATGTAAAAGAAAACGTGCGGTTTTGGAGATGCCATCACAATTTGGCCCTTGTCAAACTTGCTCAAATCCTTACGCTTGCCCATTTTTCCTGCTTCTAAAACATCAAATTTGAGGACAAAATGTTCACTTGTTCATCTATCTATCTATCTATCTATCTATCTATCTATCTATCTATCTATCTACCTACCTACCCATCTATCTATCTCAGGAGACAGTATTTGACACGATCATTGGATTTAGACATGTCTTGTTGTTTATACTAACGCTTACAGTCTATGCAAATAGTACACAACAAAGTATCAAAAAAGATTTTTACACAACAGTATGTCCCAATTCTACCACACTGTCTAACCACACACTTAAAAGTAGGACATTTCCCATCATTAGTGAACTACATAGTTTTCAATTGCAAAGCAATAGTATGCACATTGAGAGACAGCCTAATCTTAAAATAGAAAATAAAAAATCCCAGATGAATCATTCAGTCATTCACAACGATGTTACATCTTGCTTTTGAAACAATGTTTCTCATTTCCCTGAAGCTGCTTGGTGCTACAGCCATAGAGGACAAACTTCAAGAAGGAGTTCCAGAGACGATTGCCTGTCTGACCTTGGCCAACATCAAGATCTGGGTGCTCACCGGAGACAAGCTAGGTAACCAGTGCTAATGAGAACTGCTCAAACGTAATTGAGACACATGCTCACTGTCTTACACAATATAATAAAGACTCGTTCCTGCTGTGGTTGCAGAGACAGCAATGAACATTGGCTACTCGTGTAACATGCTCAGAGACGACATGAACGAGGTGTTTATAATCTCAGGTCACACCATGCTTGAGGTTCAACAGGAGCTCAGGTAACATTTGACTCATAAACCAACTCATTTTTCAAATGAACTATGTTCGTTATTGTAAGATAAAATGTCATTTTCTGATGCTTTGTGCAAAGGACTGCTAAAGAGAGAATCATGGGACCCAGCAGAGAGAAATTCAGCAGTGGCCTTGACATGGAAAAGACAGAATTGTACTCAAGTGACTCCGTCTTTGAAGAGACCATCATCGCAGAGTACGCTTTAATCATCAACGGACACAGTTTGGTAAGGGCCTCGGTCTGGGTCCTGAAGAGGATTTGACTAAATTGCTTAATAATGTGTTGCTAAGCTCCTAACGATGGTCGTTGTCTTCAAAAAGAACTGAAAAAATTCGTTTTTAAGGTAGAGAGTGGCTGAAATTGGTTTTGCTTGGATAACTGTCCTTGAGGCCAATGACATTGACTCCAGACTCTCATAAATTAACTTAATTGAAACGATTCCGCCAACACATGCTGACAGCGTATAAATGGCAGTAAATGTAAGGTTTGTGTGTATTGATCTAACATGAAGGCTCATGCCTTGGAGGCAGACCTGGAGCAGATCCTGGTGGACGTGGCGTGTCTGTGTAAGACAGTCATCTGCTGTCGGGTCACTCCACTGCAGAAAGCTCTGGTGGTTGAGCTCATAAAGAGACACAAGCGAGCCGTCACTCTCGCCATCGGAGACGGAGCCAATGACGTCAGTATGATCAAGAGTAAGATCTATCTATCTATCTATCTGTCTACAGGCAGTATGTGACACGATCATTGGATTTAGACGTGTCTTGTTGCCTTCCTTTCTTCTCTACGCTGCCTGTGTAGGCAGTTTTTGTCTATCTATCTGTCTGTCTGTCCATCCGCCCGTCCGTCTGTCTACAGTGCCCTCCACTAATATTGGCACCCTTGGTATAAATCTGCAATGTTTGTCCTTTTGATCTTTCATTAAAAAAATTAACAAAATTCTAACCTTTCATTGAAGTAAAACAATTTAAAGTGGGGGGGGGGGTCACATTCTGAAATAAATGTTTTTCTCTAGTTCACGTTGGCCACAATTATTGGCACCCAATTATTGCAAACCTCCTTTTCCCAAGATAACAGCTCTGAGTCTTCTCCTATAATGCCTGATGAGTTTGGAGAACACCTGACAAGAGATCAGAGACCATTCCTCCATACAGAATCTCCCCAGATCCATCAGATTCCCAGATCCATGTTGGTGCTTCTTCTCTTCAGTTCACCCCACTCATTTTCTATAGGGTTCAGGTCAGGGACTGGGATGGTCATGGCAGAAGCTTCATTTTGTGTTCAGTGACACATTTTTGTGTTGATTTTGATGTTTGTTTTGGATCACTGTCCTCATGGAAGATCCAACCACGACCCATTATAAGATTTCTAGCAGAGGCCGTCAGGTTTTGATTTTTTATCTGTTGGTATTTGCTAGAATCCATAATGCCATGTGTCTGAACAAGATGTCCAGGACCTCCAGCAAAAAAATAGGCCCAGAACATTAAAGATCCAGCAGTATATTTAACCGTGGGCATGGGGTACTTTACATCTGGTGGGTTTGCTGCCAAAAAGCTCTTTTTTTACAACTGACAAATGAATATACTGGAGTTTGTTTTTGGATGAGCAAGAAGGATTTTTCTTGAATCCCTCCCAAACAACATGTGGTGATGAAGGGGTTCTTTGATACATTTTTTAGGCTTTCTGACCCCAAGACTCAACTAATCTCTGCGATCCTCCATCTGTGATCCTTGGAGAGTCTTTGGCCACTCAAACTCTCCTCCTCACGTGCATTAAGACGATATAGACACACGTCCTCTTCCAGGCAGATTCGTAACATCTTTAGTTGATTAAAACTTCTTAATTATTGCCCTGATGGTGGAAATGGGGATTTTCAATGCTTTAGCTATTTTCTTACATTTTGTGAAGCTCAACAATCTTTTGCTGCACATCAGAACTATATTCTTTGGTTTTACTTATTGTGATGGATGATTAAGGGAATTTGGCTATTGTGTTTCCTCATATTTAAACTCCTGTGGAACAAGTCATCATAGCTGGACAATTTCATGTTCCTAGTCACCCTGGTGTGCTAAAAAAAAAAACGTAAATATGAATGGAATATACTTCAGAGATATTTTACTCATAAGAATTTATAGGGGGGCCAGTAATTGTGGCCAACATGCATTGGAGAAAAACATTTATTTCATAATGAGATTTTTTCCCCTACTTTCAATTCTTTTACTTTTGAATTTTTTTTTAATAAAAGATCAAAAGGATAAACAATGCATCTATCTATCTATCTATCTATCTATCTATCTATCTATCTATCTATCTATCTATCTATCTATCTATCTATCTATCTATCTAGATGGATAGATATCTGTGTGTCTCTCTGTCTGTCTGTGTACCTATCTTATTCTTAATGCTCAGTATGATCAGGTGCTTGTGATATGTATACGCCACAGGGCTGAAATATTCAATGTAGATGCACTGCTGGTCTAATAGAGTGGTTGCTATGGAAATATGCTGGCCTTTTTGATCTGTGAAGATGTGTGTTTACGGTCTCTGCTCTCCCCCAGCGGCCCACATTGGTGTGGGCATCAGCGGACAGGAGGGCATGCAGGCGGTGTTGGCCTCTGATTATTCCTTTGCCCAGTTCCGCTTCCTGCACCGTCTCCTGCTCGTCCATGGGCGCTGGTCCTACCACCGCATGTGCAACTTTCTCTGTTACTTCTTTTACAAGAACTTTGCCTTCACACTGGTTCATTTCTGGTACGGATTCCTCTGTGGATTCTCTGCCCAGGTAAATATTTCAGCCTGTGGATGAAATATGCATATGATTTCAATTGAAGATTGTGAATATATATATATATATATACAGCTCTGGAAAAAATAAGAGACCACTTAACATTGAGAAATCAATGTTAAGTGGTCTCTTAATTGGGCTCTTAATTTTGGCTCTTAATAAGCTGTACACACACACACATATATATATATATATATATACTGTAACATAATGACAATGTTTTTGTCATTGTAGACGGTATATGACCAGTGGTTCATCACACTCTTCAACATTGTCTATACCTCACTTCCTGTTCTGGCCATGGGCCTGTTTGATCAGGTAAGCCTGGTCTAGATGTCAGTTTTTGGTCTTGAAAGCTGCATTGTGCAGCGGCACCAAACATAATCGCAGTCTTTGCCTTTTAACATAAAGTTTGTTGGTCTTGCAGGATGTCAATGAGCAGTACAGTTTACGCTATCCAAACTTGTACAGACCTGGGCAGCTGAACCAGCTCTTCAACAAGAGAAAGTTCTTCACCTGTACGCTGCAGGGGGTGTGCACCTCTTTTATTCTCTTCTTCATCCCATATGGAGCCTTCATGACCGCTGTGCGGGATGACGGCGCACACATCTCTGATCAGCAGGCTTTCGCCGTCACCATAGCAACCTCTTTGGTCATTGTGGTCAGTATACAGGTGAGCCAATTTAACAGCTGTGTTTATTTACTCAGTCCATTAAAATAACTACTTCAGAAATAAATTATGAAAAGTTACTGTTTTTCTTTTTTCTCTGAGGGACGCATTTAATTTCTCTAGACTGTGCATTCTAAAAGATAGATTTTAACCTTAACTTTAACCCAGATGAATTTAAGAACTAAAAATTTATATTTTGTTTAATAAAGGTGCTTTAATAATTGTATAATTAAAATGTTTTACATTATTTTCATGACATCCAAGCACATTTACCCTAATGCAAAAAAATCTCCTTCTCATTACTGAAGAAAAAAAAGAGAAATTTACTTAATTGACATGAAAATATCATAATGCAAATAATTTGTTTCAGATTGGGCTTGACACCAACTACTGGACCGCTGTGAACCATTTCTTTATATGGGGCAGTCTAGCTGTTTACTTTGCGATCCTTTTTGCATTGCACAGCGACGGCATTTTTACCATATTCCCGAACCAGTTTCCTTACATAGGTAAGAATTTAAATGCATTAAGAGATGTACTAAATACTTCTTTATTGTTTAGTCGTATACACCGATCAGGCATAACATTATGACCACCTTCCTAATATTGTGTTGGTCCCCCTTTGGCTGCCAATACAGCCCTGACCCGTCGGGGCATGGACTCCACTACACCCCTGAAGGTGTGCTGTGGTATCTGGCACCAAGATGTTAGCATCAGATCCTTTAAGTCCTGTAAGTTGCGAGGTGGCGCCTCCATGGATCAGACTTGTTTGTTCAGCACATCTCACAGATGCTCGATTGGATTGAGTTTGGAATTTGGAGGCCAAGTCAACACCTCAAACTCATTGTTGTGCTCCTCAAACCATTCCTGAACCATTTTTGCTTTGTGGCAGGGCGCATTATCCTGCTGAAAGAGGCCACAGCCACCAGGGAATACCGTTTCCTTGAAAGGGTGTACATGGTCTGCAACACTGCTTAGGTAGGTGGTACGTTTCAAAGTAACATCCACATGGATGGCAGGACCCAAGGTTTCCCAGCAGAACATTGCCCAAAGCATCACACTGCCTCCGCCGGCTTGCCTTCTTCCCATAGTGCATCCTGGTGCCATGTGTTCCCCAGGTAAGCGACGCACACGCACCCGGCCATCCACGTGATGTAAAAGAAACCGTGATTCATCAGACCAGGCCACCTTCTTCCATTGCTCTGTGGTCCAGTTCTGATGCTCACGTGCCCACTGTTGGCGCTTTCAGCAGTGGACAGGGGTCAGCATGGGCACCCTGACTGGTCTGCGGCTATGCAGCCCCATACACAACAAACTGCTATGCACTGTGTATTCTGACACTTTTCTATCAGAACCAGCATTAACTTCTTGAGCAGTTTGAGTTACAGTAGCTCGTCTGTTTGATCGGACCACACGGGCCAGCCTTCGCTCCCCACGTGCATCAATGAGCCTTGGCCGCCCATGACCCTGTCGTCGGTTCATCACTGTTCCTTCCTTGGACCACTTTTGATAGATACTGACCACTGCAGACCGGGAACACCCCACAAGAGCTGCAGTTTTGGAGATGCTTCTGACCCAGTCGTCTAGCCATCACAATTTGGCCCGTGTCAAACTCGCTTAAATCCTTATGCTTGCCCATTTTTCCTGCTTCTAACACATCAACTTTGAGGACAAAATGTTCACTTGCTGCCTAATATATCCCACCTACTAACAGGTGCCGTGATAAAGAGATAATCAGTGTTATTCACTTCACAGGTCATAATGTTATGCCTGATCGGTGTATATTTGTATTTGAATTCCTAAACAACCAAAGCAGTTGGTCTTGGACTTCATACTGACATCTACTGGTGTGGATCATTCATAGCATCACATTTTTGCTGTAGATTCCATTGTGAAAACCATATTCTCAGCATTTTATCATCAATGATTGCATCATTCTCCGACCCAAAGTGTCAGATATTAGCGAGTAGTCATCAACTGATCATGTGATCTCAACATGGTGGCCACCGTCCTGTGTACAATAAAACAGCTTTTTCAAATATTACTGAAGTTAAAAAATTTTTTGTTTGATTGTAGGTACAGCACGTAACTCTCTGAATCAGAAGATTGTGTGGCTGGTCATCCTCCTCACCACAGTCGTGTGTATAATGCCCATGGTGGCGGTCCGATTCATCAAGGCTGACCTCTATCCCACACAGACTGACAAGGTTACTACATGCACATGCCTTGTGGGAAGAAAAAAATAATGAATATGTCCTTATGAAAGAGTGAATACACTACCGTTCAAAAACTTGGGGTTGTGAAGATCTTTTAAATGTTTTTGAGACTCTTCTGCTCACCAAGGCTGCATATATTTGATCAAAAATACAATTAAAATAGTAATATTGTGAAATATTTTTACAATTTAAAAAACATTTCAAAAGATAATTGCGACTTTTTATTTCACAATTGCGAGTTTACATTTTGCAATTCTGACTTTTTTTTCTGAATTGTGTGATATAAACTCGCAATTCTGAGAAAAAAAAGTCAGTCAGTTGCGAGTTTATATCTCGCAATTCTGACTTTATATCACAATTCTGACTTTATATCACAATTCTGACTTTATAACTCACAATTGCGACTATCACGCAATTCTGAACTCGCAATTGTGAGAAAAAAAGTCGCAATTACCTTTTGAATTTTTTACCTTTTCTGAATTTTCAGCATCATTACTTTAGTGTTCAGTGTAACAATCCTTCAGAAATCATTCTAATATGCTGATTTGATTATCAATGTTGAAAACAGTTGTGCTGCTTTATATTTTTGTTTATTTCAGGGTTCTTTGATGAATAGTAAGTGTTAAAGAATAGCATTTATTTGAAATATTAATCTGTTACATTACAAATGTCTTTATTGACACTTTTGATCAATTTAATGCAACCTTGCTGAGTATTCATTTCTTTCTTAAAAAGAGAAAAATCAAACTTTTGAGGGGTAGTGTACATCATAATGAGCTGTCAAAACCGTTTGCCTTCCCGCAGGTGCGTTTACTTCAGCAGGCCACTAGGCGGCAGGGTCCTCAAGAGCAGAACCTCAGGAGAGTCCGCAGGACGAGTTCTCGGCGCTCGGCGTACGCTTTCGCCCACCAGCAGGGATACGGAGAACTCATCACCTCTGGCAAGAACATGAAGGTACCCACATCCTCTACTTCCACATACCCACTGTCCTCACCTACGAGAGGCCCTGCCCACACCAGCCTGGTGAAAAACAGAGGGGCTAACAACGCCACCAATGCGGCAGAGACCACCTCTGGATTTAGGAGGGAAAGTGTCCAAAATCAAGAGGTAACGGTGGAAGACTTTGAGGACAGATAAAGGGCCGTTTTTCTTCCTCTACAGAAGGAAGAGGATTTAGCGCCTGTCTTTAATGTGAGAAAATGATAATGGATTCTTGTCAGACACACTCTGGGCTCCCAGAGATGGCCACACATGTACAGGAGACTCCAAAGAGCCAGCACAATGAAGCACAGATAACTAATTTCCATCACCTAATTTTCACTCTCATGCAAATCTGTCAAGGCACCCATTCATTGAATTTGAAAATTAACCTCAGATTCATTTTGTATTCTCACCTCTTCTGGCACAGATTCAAACGGTTTCTCGGAAAGGCACCGTTTTTGTATTTTTCGAGTTCTAAGAACTTCCCTTTATGCATTTGCGAATGTTTTAGGCCTTGGAAACGTTAAGCCTGCACACGTTTAAACACAAGTTTACGTTCAACAAATGACAAGACTAACAAGGCATAAGGAAGCAAATATGTACAAGTGTGTGAAATAATACCTCTTGTTTTGTTATAAACACAGATACAACCATCTGCAGTGCATATTTAATATGGATATGTTTTAAAGACTTGGACGTTGCATCTATACCAACAGTTTACTAAAGTGCACCCAAATGCATCGTGCTACTGGATGAGTAGTAACAATTAGGAATGTGCGAAATCAATGCGTTGGCTGTTAATTGTACGTTTGCATTGCAAAGCAAGCTCTAGCTTTTTTAACACTTGAATGAGCTTCTAAAAGATTTTAAAATGCCAAATTTTGTTTTTAAATATACCTCTTTAAAAAAAACAAAAAAAAACATCAAAGAAAGTGTAAAAACATTCCACACTTGTCCATAATTCACACCGTAGTTAGTGCTTTTGCATGAGTTTTTACTGAGTATTGAGTTTTATTGAGTCGTGCCTTCCATCAAGCGATAGACTGAAGCATTTACACGTTTAAACTTCTAGAATTCCACATCTATCTACTACAAAGGTCTATAAAGTGGGCATTTCTTTCAAATGATCCTTTACCGAAGGAATTTTTGTGCCTTTTTGTTTTCCTTTCATCAAAGGAAGTACTTTCAGTTCTGTTTGTCGTGTCGAATGTATCGCCATTGTTTTTTTTCTCTGAATTCATCACTTTTTTTCAGGCATATTAGCTGTTCATTGCCTACGTTAACGTATATAATATTTTATAAAATAATTTATTCGACGAGGAGCGTCGTGCAACATTTCCTTTTTATGAATGTACAGTTGACGTTAATTTAATGTTATGTTAAATATATATATATGGCGAATGTATTAGATTTTGTCACAAAGACCATGCAGATTGTTGTTTTTATTTAAATGCATGGATTTTTATACAAGTCATTGTCATTTTTTTATATGATATGCATTAAATGGCCATTGTTTAATTTATTTAAAAATGGATTGTTTGCTGATTGTTTTTTTACTAGAGTTTTTTACTCGAGTGCTGTGGGTTGTTGCCAAGGTGTTGTTAAAGGGTACATAACACACAGTTTCTGCCAGTCTCATGTTAATCTTGAGTACCTATAGAGTAGTACTGCATCCTTCATATCTCCGAAGAGTCTTTAGTTTTATCAGATTTATAAAAGACAGATACGCTGTACCGATTCTTCGAGCTTGTGCAGGCATGCAGTGGGCGGAGCTAAAGAGACACGAACACACACACACAATACATCATGACATTATCCCTGGATAACTTTCGATTCACTATACGTTCATGTTGTTCACATTATATGCACTTACGCACCGATTGCCAACAAAACACAGACATTTGATGCAGTTTCACTCACCGCCTGCGGTTTCGACTCATGACCGGGAACAAACAAACACACTTGCAGAACTCTGTTGCTGCTCCGGAAAAACAAACGGCATTCCACGGTTTCCTTAATGCTGGGTTATTTGGGAAGCTGAACAAGGTTATCTTTCCCTCACAACCAGAAACACACTTCTTTAGTGACATTGTTGATTTCGTGGTCTAAAAACAAAATGACAGCGCTGCCAACGGCTCCCGTAACCCGAACGAAGCTCATTGATGGGCGCGCTCTTGCTCTCGCTCTGGTTGATGTGTGTGCACGCTCTCATCCGGGACAAGTGCCCATACAAGGAATTCCGCCCTTTATGACGTCATACAGGGCCATACTCGAAAAAAACTTTCCGAAACTTATTTGAATCCTGAAGGAGTGTATTTGGCACAGAAATACTCCGTCATACGTCCAACTTGTTTTTTAAAATTTTGGCCATGTTTAGCATGAGAATCCAACTCTTTAACAGTGTAATAAGTCAGAATGCATGAAATAGCATTAGACCCCTCCTATTGAAATGATTTCGCCTGGTAAATCTAAAAGCACCTTTTCAGTTTAAGTTTAAGTTTGTTTGAATCCCTAAATGTAAGCATGAGCAACAGTAATAGTGATGTTTATTGCTTACCATAGTAAACTAAACACCACTAATGACATGTTTATTATTAAATGAAAAAAAGTAAATGATGAGGCTTGGAAACACTGAGATATTTTTATTAAATGTAACCAGTTGAATATTGATCTTGAATGACGCTTTCAAAGTAGGAATGTATAGAGCGATTCTTGGTACATTACTAGTGCCCTGACAACCTCGAACTGGGTATAAAATGATCAGAGCACTGATTTCTTCATTCTTTCAAAACGTACAGAGTGAAAATGCCCATTCAGACTTTATAAAGTCTGTTTCCCTTTCATCAGATTTGCCATTATATGCACAACCTCCTGTTTCTGAGGCCACAGGCTTGATTGTGTTGCTAAAATGAGAGAAAATTGCCCCGCTACTTTTCATTCCTCTATGAAAATTGCCGCCCCTCCTCCCGGCTTTGTCACAAATAAACTCTGCTTTTCCAGAGCGGATCGACGGGCATCAGGGATGTAATAACGTTCTCTCACGGTTTGGAGAAAAGAATCTATCCGTTCCCCAGGTACCATGGAAACCGTGCAACCTCCCCATCCAGCTCCAGTTAACCTCGACCCCACGGCACCCGCCTGCCTGTGAAAGGAGGAGGGAGATGTTTCGCTAAAACTCCAATTCATTACACAGACTTGGGCAATTTCCATTAGTTTGGCACAGAAGCTCAGAGGTGTGACTCATTCTGTTTAAACTACTTCGGCGTCACATAAGAAATGCACTACTGGTCAAAAGTTAATTAACTGTCTAATTTAACTGTTTAATGTAATTTAATGTTTTGGAAAGAAGTCTCTTATGCTCACCAAAGATACATTTATTTGATTAAAAATACAGTAAAAACTGTTTAAAAATAAATAAGTTATTAAATAATAATACAAAATTATAATAGAATTATAAAATAAATCAATACAAAAAAAACTAAAAATGTTTTCATTTAAAACTGTTTTAATATATCTTAAAATGTTATTTATTCCTGTGATCAAAGCTGAATTTTCAGCATCATTACTCCAGTCTTCAGTGTCACATGATCCTTCAGAAATCATTCTAATATGATGATTTGCTGGTCAAGACACATTTATGATTATTATCAATGTTGAAAACAGTTGTGCTGCTTCATATTTTTGTGGAAACTGGTGCATTTTTTTCAGGATTCTTTGATGAATAGAAAGTTCAAAAGAACAGCATTTATTTGAAATAGAAATATTTAACATGTAACCTGGCTAAAATGTAACATTATAACAATATACATATAATAATAATAATAATAATAATATATGTCATTATTGTCACTTTTGATCAATTGAATGTGTCCTATATATATACACTCACCTAAAGGATTATTAGGAACACCATACTAATACTGTGTTTGACCCCCTTTCGCCCTCAGAACTGCCTTAATTCTACGTGGCATTGATTCAACAAGGTGCTGAAAGCATTCTTTAGAAATGTTGGCCCATATTGATAGGATAGCATCTTGCAGTTGATGGAGATTTGTGGGATGCACATCCAGGGCACGAAGCTCCCGTTCCACCACATCCCAAAGATGCTCTATTGGGTTGAGATCTGGTGACTGTGGGGGCCATTTTAGTACAGTGAACTCACTGTCATGTTCAAGAAACCAATTTGAAATGATTCGAGCTTTGTGACATGGTGCATTATCCTGCTGGAAGTAGCCATCAGAGGATGGGTACATGGTGGTCATAAAGGGATGGACATGGTCAGAAACAATGCTCAGGTAGGCCGTGGCATTTAAACGATGCCCAATTGGCACTAAGGGGCCTAAAGTGTGCCAAGAAAACATCCCCCACACCATTACACCACCACCACCAGCCTGCACAGTGGTAACAAGGCATGATGGATCCATGTTCTCATTCTGTTTACGCCAAATTCTGACTCTACCATCTGAATGTCTCAACAGAAATCGAGACTCATCAGACCAGGCAACATTTTTCCAGTCTTCAACTGTCCAATTTTGGTGAGCTTGTGCAAATTGTAGCCTCTTTTTCCTATTTGTAGTGGAGATGAGTGGTACCCGGTGGGGTCTTCTGCTGTTGTAGCCCATCCGCCTCAAGGTTGTGCGTGTTGTGGCTTCACAAATGCTTTGCTGCATACCTCGGTTGTAACGAGTGGTTATTTCAGTCAAAGTTGCTCTTCTATCAGCTTGAATCAGTCGGCCCATTCTCCTCTGACCTCTAGCATCAACAAGGCATTTTCGCCCACAGGACTGCCGCATACTGGATGTTTTTCCCTTTTCACACCATTCTTTGTAAACTCTAGAAATGGTTGTGCGTGAAAATCCCAGTAACTGAGCAGATTGTGAAATACTCAGACCGGCCCGTCTGGCACCAACAACCATGCCACGCTCAAAATTGCTTAAATCACCTTTCTTTCCCATTCTGACATTCAGTTTGGAGTTCAGGAGATTGTCTTGACCAGGACCACACCCCTAAATGCATTGAAGCAACTGACATGTGATTGGTTGATTAGATAATTGCATTAATGAGAAATTGAACAGGTGTTCCTAATAATCCTTTAGGTGAGTGTATATATATATACACACACACACACACACACACACACACACACACACACACACGGGTGGATTTCAGCAGTGGCGTGTAACACAGTCGCTCCCACTAGCCAATTTGACGGGTTGAATTTTATTGTAGTCTTCTCAAAAGGCGTCTGTTATAATTGCATTGCGCATTATAACCAATCACACGCGATTCTGTTGAGTTTATGAATGCAATGTCTAATAATCAGAGGCGTTCAGATCAGTCATCGCTGAAACGCCGGGGTTTTGTTCAGAGCGCGCGCTCGCTCACTGAAATCTGCACTCTCATCATAAACAACACAGCAGAGATGTGTGCGATGTACGCAGGAGATTCATTCATCATACAGTGATTGGCTGTGTTTGTTCTATTTCAGCAGCAAAAAAATAGTTTCAAACAGAGATCACAGCAGAACCACAGTGCATCTGATGTGACTGGCATAACGTTGGCTTGACTTTAAAAGTTTCGATATTTGAGAATTTAGGGACCGTCTCTAAAGTTACATACGACATTGGTATACACGTTTCTAACTTCAATAGCATTTGGAGAGGATGACTTACTGTCATAAAACCAACTGTAAAGTGTTCATCTAGGTGTCAGGTATGATGCACACCTTTTAGATTTTTTGATATTTAATGAAATAAACTGTCAAATCACATGAACATATGGATGTATTTCACTAGGCTACTTTTTTTTCAGACAAGCAACTGTTAGTGTTTCTGTCTAGATGAAGGAGCTTTACACACAATCTTATCAGAGCTAAATAGGCCTATTTTCATACATTTCATGTAGACTTGATTTGGGTGTGTACAGTGGTTATTTACATATAGCCAACAAATTTCCCAACAACAAGCTTTTGGCCAGTGAAAAGGCTGAGTGGCTAGTAACTTTGGAAAACCACTAGCCACAGTGGCTGGTGAGCAAAAAAGTTAATGTCAAGCCCTATATATATATATATATATCATTTTTTTTTTTTTTTTTTTAAATCCAACTTACCCCAAAATTTTGAATGGTAGTGTATCAAGTTTTCCAAAAAAATATTCAGCAGCAAAAACTTTTTTAACAGTAATGGCAGCTTTGCATCACAGAAATAAATTACATAATAAAACATATTAAAATAGAAAACAGTTGTTTTAAATTGTAATAATATTTCACAATATTACTGTTTTTACTGCATTTTTGATCAAATAAATGCAGCTCTGGTGAGCAGAACAGACTTTTATATACAGAAAAACATTTATATATATCAACTTATTTTCGTATCAGTCATCAAAGCTCGGTAAACACTGTCTGTCACAGACATGAAGATGTAACTTTAAGTTCACCAGGCTGATTGCTCACTATGTTTTCAGGCAATTTCAAGTTTGATTTTGACGTGACATAAAGCGGTGAAATGGCTGCGTTGTTTACTTAATTTTAATTAGGTTTCCCATTAACTAACATTGCTTTCATTTGGGCCGATTTGAGAATGCGCACAAAAACAAGAGGCGAGCTTTATCGCAAGAACAAATCATATCCAGTCATTACCAATCATGGGGTGATGGAGGCATTGCTTCCTCTCACGTGACTTTCCCTCATTCATTCTCAATTAACCCCCACCAAACCCACCGCAAGCTTTATTAAAGCCAATGGGCTCAGGGGAGGCAAAAGAGGACTCCCGCTGTAACTTTACCTGTAGCTGTCGCTGTTGGACAGTGTTACTTTAGAAAAACAAGTGTTTTGCACACTTTTTAATGTCACATTTTGTTATATTTGCGTTGTTTTATTTTTGTAATATGGATTAGGCCTATTTTCTTGAGGAGGCACTATATGTGTGTCTATATATATATATATACACTCACCTAAAGGATTATTAGGAACACCTGTTCAATTTCTCATTAATGCAATTATCTAATCAACCAATCACATGGCAGTTGCTTCAATGCATTTAGGGGTGTGGTCCTGGTCAAGACAATCTCCTGAACTCCAAACTGAATGTCAGAATGGGAAAGAAAGGTGATTTAAGCAATTTTGAGCGTGGCATGGTTGTTGGTGCCAGACGGGCCGGTCTGAGTATTTCACAATCTGCTCAGTTACTGGGATTTTCACGCACAACCATTTCTAGAGTTTACAAAGAATGGTGTGAAAAGGGAAAAACATCCAGTATGCGGCAGTCCTGTGGGCGAAAATGCCTTGTTGATGCTAGAGGTCAGAGGAGAATGGGCCGACTGATTCAAGCTGATAGAAGAGCAACTTTGACTGAAATAACCACTCGTTACAACCGAGGTATGCAGCAAAGCATTTGTGAAGCCACAACACGCACAACCTTGAGGCGGATGGGCTACAACAGCAGAAGACCCCACCGGGTACCACTCATCTCCACTACAAATAGGAAAAAGAGGCTACAATTTGCACGAGCTCACCAAAATTGGACAGTTGAAGACTGGAAAAATGTTGCCTGGTCTGATGAGTCTCGATTTCTGTTGAGACATTCAGATGGTAGAGTCAGAATTTGGCGTAAACAGAATGAGAACATGGATCCATCATGCCTTGTTACCACTGTGCAGGCTGGTGGTGGTGGTGTAATGGTGTGGGGGATGTTTTCTTGGCACACTTTAGGCCCCTTAGTGCCAATTGGGCATCGTTTAAATGCCACGGCCTACCTGAGCATTGTTTCTGACCATGTCCATCCCTTTATGACCACCATGTACCCATCCTCTGATGGCTACTTCCAGCAGGATAATGCACCATGTCACAAGCTCGAATCATTTCAAATTGGTTTCTTGAACATGACAATGAGTTCACTGTACTAAAATGGCCCCCACAGTCACCAGATCTCAACCCAATAGAGCATCTTTGGGATGTGGTGGAACGGGAGCTTCGTGCCCTGGATGTGCATCCCACAAATCTCCATCAACTGCAAGATGCTATCCTATCAATATGGGCCAACATTTCTAAAGAATGCTTTCAGCACCTTGTTGAATCAATGCAACGTAGAATTAAGGCAGTTCTGAAGGCAAAAGGGGGTCAAACACAGTATTAGTATGGTGTTCCTAATAATCCTTTAGGTGAGTGTATATATATTCCAGACTTTTGACCAGTAGTGTATGTGAAAAGAAAAACCCCTAATGCATATTAACACAGAAATGTTTTCCACTGTATCCATTAGTGAATAATGTGTAATATTATCATGATCAGCTGACTGCGCTCTCACTCACAGACATATGTCCACCAGCTGGTCCAGCTCAGGGCAGCTGCACTCGT
Organism: Coreius guichenoti; assembly: GCA_039654105.1. Lineage (NCBI taxonomy): Eukaryota > Metazoa > Chordata > Actinopteri > Cypriniformes > Gobionidae > Coreius > Coreius guichenoti. The sequence goes on from CM077191.1 coordinate 21,655,061, forward strand.
ACAGGTCTCTGCAGCTGGCGTGGCTTCGGTTCATCAGGTCGCCCAGCTGAGCAACGGCGTTGGCAGGGGAAGAGTCACACACGGCCTTAAACTGCAGGACGCGGGCAGCCTCGCCGTACACGTGTCTGGCACGCTGGTACAATTTAAACTGAGTCGCTGAGGAACAAACAGAAGAGGATGTAGTGCAAAATCTCAATTTGTCTCAGCCCCATTAGTTAACAACTTTTGATTTTAATAATTTATTAGTAAATGCTAAAATTAACATTAAGATAAATAAAAGTATTGTTCATTGTTAGTTCATGTTAACCAATGCAGTGCTTTAGCGCCCACTTTTTCAGGAGTGTCGGTTCCAGAAGTATTTTTTCCATTAATTTTTCCCATTGGGATTTTTAAAAAACTCTCTGTTAAAGCGTTTTAAGCCATGAACCAAGCCAACCAGCTACTAGGTGAAGCACAACATTACAAACTTTCATTTGAACAAAAATATATTTGATAAAAGACAAAAGGGACAAGACTGTGAACTTGTGAATGGCTTTAGTGAAGAAAAGAACTACAATCCCATGAAGCATTGCAAATGACAATCAAATAAAAAATGATGGTGAAATATAAAACTACTCATTATAGAGTTGATCATAGAAGCAATATATTTAAGCATATTGCAAAATATGCAAATATAAGTATTTTCAAAGCAGAGAGGGGACTGAGAGGCTCTCTGATTGGTGGAGATTTCCTTGCAGAATCATGGGTAATGTAGTTTTTCCACCACAGATTCTGCTGTTAAACATGATTATTTTAAAATTAAGTTGAAAATGCAAACAGATGGCTTCAACAAAAGCATATACAATTTTAACAATCTCAGAACTCACAGGAGGTCTGTCTTTTTATAAGTTATCGTTAAAAATCAATTTCCCAATGAAGGAAATTAATAGAATTTTTTTACTTCTGAATCTCAACTGTTGCACTCTATTGTAAAGTGTAACCATATTATTATATAGAATATTAGCTAATATAAATATGATTTTTCCCTTAAGAAAACTGGTAACACTTTATACAATAAGGTTTCATTTGTTAATATTAGTTCACTACATTAGTTAGCATGAACTAAGACGCTTTTATAGCATTTTTGGTAACACTTTAGTTTAGGGTCCAGTTCTCACTATTAACTAGTTGCTTATTAGCATAAATATTACTAGGATATTGGCTGTTTATTAGTACTTATAAAGCACATATTAATGCTTTATTCTGCATGACCATATTCTACATCGCTAAATCCACAATACCTAAACTTAACAACCTTATTAACTATTAATAAGCAGTAGTTAGGAGTTTATTGAGGCAAAAGTCATAGTTAATAGTGAGAATTTGACACTAAACTAAAGTGTGACCGCATATATTAATCTAGGTTATTGTTAATTTAATCACTTACTAATATTTTTTAAGATCAAAAGTTGTATGTTAATATTTTTTAATGCACTGTAAACTAACATGAACATTTTATTAAAGGGTTAGTTCACCCAAAAATAAAAATGACCCCATGATTTACTCACCCTCAAGCCATCCTAGGTGTATATGACATTCTTCTTTCAGACGAATACAATCAGAGTTATATTCAAAAAATGTCCTGGCTAATCCAAGCTTTATAATGGCAGTGAATGGCAGCCCAAAATTTGAAGCCCAAAAAAGTGCATCCATCCATTATAAAAGTACTCCACACGGCTCCGGGAGGTTAATAAAGGCCTTCTGAACCGAATCGATGGGTTTGTGTAAGAAAAATATCCATATTTAACACGTTATAAAGTAAAATATCTAGCTTTCCGGCGGACCGCCTTTTGTATTCAACTTCCGCAGAAAGTGTAACGCCTCTCGCAGTTCAAAACGCTTGCGCTACGTCGGACATCATGCGTCGCACCAGTTACGCTTTTTCCGCAAGTTGAATACGGAAGGCGGTCTGGTGGAAGCTAGATATTTTACTTTTTAACGTGTTAAATATGGATATTTTACTTACACAAATGCATCACTTTGCTTCAGAAGGCCTTTATTAACCCCCCGGAGCCGTGTGAAGTACGTTTATGATGGATGGATGCACTTTTTTGGGCTTGGATTAACCAGGACATTTTTAATATAACTCTGATTGTATTCGTCTGAAAGAAGAATGTCATATACTCCTAGGATGGCTTGAGCGTGAGTAAATCCTTGGGTAATTTTCACTTTTGGGTGAACTAACCCTTTAACATTAACAAAGGTTAACAAATGCTGTAAACATATTTTGCTCATTGTTAGTTTGTTAGTTAATGCATTAAATAATGTCAACATATGAGAACTTATGTAAAGCGTTTCCAGAAAATGTACGATTATTTTCCCAGTAAGACCAGAACATTTATCAAGAAAGTAAACAGAGTGGATTTTGACCTCCTGTTGTCTTCAACTGGTCTCTCACCATGTTGTGTGTTGGCGCTGAGGATGTCTTGACACAGCTGTTGGGCGCTGATGCCCAGAGTGGTGCAGATCTCCTCTCTGCTGTACGGCTCAGGGTGCAGCACCTCCTCCAGCAGCTCCAGCATCTCCTCCAGACTCGCCTGCAGCTCCTTCTGCAGATCGCCCAGCTTCAGCAGACGCTGCCAGTCCACACCTCGCGCTTTAGCCAGCATCTGCACACCATTCAACATCCACATGCTCTACCATCAATATACTAATGCAAAGGTCTGAAATTATGATGGGAACTAGAAAAACTTTTGGGAATTTGTGTGAGTGCCTGGGTTCTTGGTGCATTACCAATAATTATTAGTGGCCAATCACCAAAGCCTAATTATTATTTAACTGCTTCTGTATTTAAATCTAAAGATCGGTAGATTTAAATCTGGTGCCAATTTTGGGGTCAATTTCAACTAATTTAATGGCAGATCAAAAAGTGAGTCATTATTTGAGCAACTGCAGGTTAACACAAAACTGTTCTTATTGTTGCCCTGAAAATCCCACATACATTTGGTTGCAGCACCACCTACTGTAAATAATGTTAAATGTACTCACAGCCTTTAAGCTACTTTTAAATTCACCTCTTGGGTCTTACGACCAAACAACCCAAGTTTTCACTACAATGATTAAAACTACAGTATATATACAGTGCTGTTCAAAAGTCTGGGGTCTGAAAGGGTTCAAAAGTGACAGTAAAGACATTTATAATGTTACAAAAGATTTCTATTTTAAATAAAATGCTGTTCTTTCGATCTTTCTATTCACAGAATCATGAAAAAATTTAGCAGTTTCCATACAAATATGAAGCAGCACAACTGTTTTCAACATTGATAATAATAATAAATGTTTCTTGAGCAGCAAATCAGCATATCAGAATGATTTCTGAAGGATCATGTGACACTGAAGACTGGAGTAATGATGCTGAAAATTCAGCTTTGATCACAGGAATACATTACATTTTACAATATATTACAATAGAAAACAATTATTTTAAATTGTAAAAATTATTTCACAATATTGGTGAGCAGAATGAACTTTCAAAAGCATTAAAACAAATCTTAACATCCCCAAACTCTTAAACTGTAGTATACTTTTTTGGTGAACTTGCAAAAATTCTTATATTATAAAGACTAAACTATCATTCTGGATGCATCCCTGACGTTCAGACCTTTGTGGCAATGCGGCACTCAACCACCCTCATGTTGAAGTGAGATGAGGCCGCCTTGTTCATCTCCACACAACAGTTGGCGATTACAAAGAACGCCCCGTCGGGCAACCTCACATCTGTGGCTCGCAGCGGATTAAACTCGATCAACTTTGCCTTGAGGGAAAAACAAATGTAAAATCAAGCTAAATCATCAAAAACACATTTGTAATGTAGTTGCACAGTGTTAAACACAAACAGTCTTGACAGTCTGATAACAAATGTGCCAATAACAAATAAGAAAATAAAAAAATCTTTTAAAATTTTACCTTAAAACACATGTGCCTTAGAAATGTACTCTTTGTATTCATGTTGGTTTTATATGGTTAAAAACAATTTTCAAAACAAAAAAAGAAAAATATCGTGGTGTAACCAAACATAATAAAAGTAAAACAACAAATTTTCCTTACACCTTCAATACATGTAAGTGTACACATTTTAATCATTATTTTGTATAAAAAAGTTTTTAAATATATTATATTTAAATATTATATTATATTTAATTATTATTATTTTTTTCAAAAGTAAAACATTTTAAACAAATATCATTACTTTTTCATTTATAAACGGCAAATTTTTTGGGTGGCTGTACTATATGACATTTTTAACAAGTAACAGCTTAAAAAATATTTTTTTAAACTTTATCGTTTTAATGAGGCATTATAATAGCAAGATGCAAAACCCTGACAACTTGACTATTCCCCCAAAAATATCAAAATGAATTTGATGAATTTTAACATGTTTAAAATGTATATTTGTTCATTGTATTATGAACTGCTTTTTTAATGTATTTTTGAATAAATTAGATGCAATCACACACACACACACACACACACACACAAGAATCCATTGACCCTTATACCAAAAATGAATCAAATGCCACGTATATTGTTAGAACAAATATGAAATACACATGTCTTACTGTTCCCTCCTCTGCCAGGAAAGAAATGGACTGATCCATCCCTCCCCCCTCAGTGCCAATATAACGCTCACACTTGGCACACGTCTCTGCGAGAGTCACCTGAAATGAAATCAAAGCAAGAGCATCTATGATAAGCAGCTGTTGTATGTAATGCACGTTAGAGGATTTACATTAAGGACTACCTTAGAAAGAGACTTCTGATTGGCCTCCATAGTGACCAGCCCGGCACAGCACACCAGGGCACTGGAGCTGGAAAGCCCTGAGCTGGCCGGGATAGTCCCATCTACCACACAACACATCCCTGCCAATGAAGACAAGCTCAAGTGCTCCTGCATACACAAGGTCAAGGGTCAAATGACTATGATTATAATGCAAGCATGCAATATATGTGATATTAAACATCCCACCTGGATTCCTCTCACTCCACAGAGGAAGTAATAGTGCCATTGAGGATTCTCTCTATCAATGGTGATGCCATCCACAGACACAGTGAAATCACTGAAAGAATGAAAGAAAGAAATAAGTGAGTGAATGAATGAATTAATAAGTGAGTGAGTGAATAATGAATGAATGAATGAATTAATAAACGAGTGAGTGAATGAGGGAGTGGTTGAATTAATGAGTAAATTACTGAGTGAGTGAATGAATGAATGAATTAATAAATGAGTGAGTGAATGAGGGACTAAGTGAATGAATAAGTGAGTGAGTGAATGAGTAAATTACTGAGTGAGTGAGTGAGTGAGTGAGTGAGTGAATAAATGAATTAATGAGTGAGTGAATGAGGGAGTGAGTGAATGAATAAGTGAGTGAGTGAATGAGTAAATTACTGAGTGAGTGAGTGAATGAATTAATAAATGAGGGAGTGAGTGAATGAATAAGTGAGTGAATGAGTTAATTACTGAGTGAGTGAATGAGGGAGTGAGTGAATGAATATGTGAGTGAGTGAATGAGTAAATTACTGAGTGAGTGAATGAATTAATTAATAAATGAGTGAGTGAATGAGGGACTAAGTGAATGAATAAGTGAGTGAGTGAATGAGTAAATTACTGAGTGAGTGAATGAGTGAGTGAATGAGTAAATTACTGAGTGAGTGAATGAATTAATTAATAAATGAGTGAGTGAATGAGGGACTAAGTGAATGAATAAGTGAGTGAGTGAATGAGTAAATTACTGAGTGAGTGAATGAGGGAGTGAGTGAATGAATATGTGAGTGAGTGAATGAGTAAATTACTGAGTGAGTGAATGAGGGACTAAGTGAATGAATAAGTGAGTGAGTGAATGAGTAAATTACTGAGTGAGTAAATGAATTAATAAATGAGTGAGTGAGTGAGTGAATGAGGGAGTGAATGAATTAATTAAGTGAGTAAATAATTGAGTGAGTGAATGAACTAATGAGTGAGTTAATGAGTAAGTGAATGAATTAAATGAGTGAGTGAGTGAATGAATGAGTGAATGAATGAATGAGTGAGTGAATAATGGATGAGTGAGTAAATGAATGAATTAATAAGTGAGTGAATAATGAATGAGTGAATTAATAAATGAGTGAGTGAGTGAGTGAATGAATGAGTGAATGAATAATGGATGAGTGAGTAAATTAATGAATTAATAAGTGAGTGAGTGAATGAATGAATTGAGTGAGTGAGTGAATGAATGAGTGCGCGAGTGAATGAATTGAGTGAGTGAATAATGAATGAATGAATGAGTGAATGAATTGAGTGAGAGAATGAATTAAATGAGTGAATAATAAATGAATTGAGTGAGTGAATAATGGATGAGTGAATTAATTAATAAATGAGTGAGTGAGTGAGTGAATAATGAATGAGTGAGTGAATGAATGAGTTAGTGAATGAATTGAGTGAGTGAATAATGGATGAGTGAATGAATTAATAAATGAGTGAGTGAGTGAATGAATGAATAATTAATTAGTGAATGAATTAATAAATGAGTGAGTGAATGAATGAATAATGAATGAATTGAGTGAGTGAATAATGGATGAGTGAATTAATGAGTGAGTGAGTTAATGAATAATGGATGAGTGAATCAATTAATAAATGAGTGAATGAATTAAATGAGTGAGTGAGTGAGTGAGTGGACGAATGAATGAGTGAATGAATTAATAAATGAGTGAATGAATTAAATGAGTGAGTGAGTGAGTGAGTGAGTGAGTGAGTGGACGAATGAATGAGTGAATGAATTAATAAATGAGTGAATGAATTAAATGAGTGAGTGAGTGAGTGAGTGAGTGAGTGAGTGAGTGAGTGGACGAATGAATGAGTGAGTGAGTGAGTGAGTGAGTGAATGAGTTAGTGAATGAATTGAGTGAGTGAATAATGGATGAGTGAATGAATTAATGAGTGAGTGAGTGAGTGAATGAATGAGTGAGTGAATAATGGATGAGTGAATGAATTAATGAGTGAGTGAGTGAGTAAATGAATAAATGAGTGAGTGAATAATGGATGTGTGAATGAATTAATGAGTGAGTGAGTGAGTGAGTGAGTGAGTGAGTGAGTGAATGAATGAGTGAGTGAATAATGGATGTGTGAATGAATTAATGAGTGAGTGAGTGAGTGAGTGAGTGAATGAATGAATGAGTGAATGAATGAGTGAGTGAATAATGGATGTGTGAATGAATTAATGAGTGAGTGAGTGAATGAATGAGTGAGTGAATAATGGATGTGTGAATGAATTAATGAGTGAGTGAGTGAATGAATGAATGAATGAGTGAGTGAATAATGGATGTGTGAATGAATTAATGAGTGAGTGAGTGAGTGAATGAATGAATGAGTGAGTGAATAATGGATGAGTGAATGAATTAATGAGTGAGTGAGTGAATGAATGAATGAGTGAGTGAATAATGGATGTGTGAATGAATTAATGAGTGAGTGAGTGAGTGAGTGAATGAATGAGTGAGTGAATAATGGATGAGTGAATGAATTAATAAATGAGTGAGTGAGTGAATGAATGAATGAATGAATGAGTGAGTGAATGAATGAATGAGTGAGTGAATAATGGATGTGTGAATGAATTAATGAGTGAGTGAGTGAGTGAATGAATGAATGAGTGAGTGAATAATGGATGAGTGAATGAATTAATAAATGAGTGAGTGAGTGAGTGAATGAATGAATGAATGAATGAGTGAGTGAATGAATGAATGAGTGAGTGAATAATGGATGTGTGAATGAATTAATGAGTGAGTGAGTGAATGAATGAGTGAGTGAATAATGGATGTGTGAATGAATTAATGAGTGAGTGAGTGAGTGAATGAATGAATGAATGAGTGAGTGAATAATGGATGTGTGAATGAATTAATGAGTGAGTGAGTGAGTGAGTGAATGAATGAGTGAGTGAATAATGGATGTGTGAATGAATTAATGAGTGAGTGAGTGAGTGAATGAATGAATGAATGAGTGAGTGAATAATGGTTGAGTGAATGAATTAATGAGTGAGTGAGTGAGTGAATGAATGAATGAATGAGTGAGTGAATAATGGATGTGTGAATGAATTAATGAGTGAGTGAGTGAGTGAGTGAATGAATGAGTGAGTGAATAATGGATGTGTGAATGAATTAATGAGTGAGTGAGTGAGTGAATGAATGAATGAATGAGTGAGTGAATAATGGATGTGTGAATGAATTAATGAGTGAGTGAGTGAGTGAGTGAATGAATGAGTGAGTGAATAATGGATGAGTGAATGAATTAATAAATGAGTGAGTGAGTGAATGAATGAATGAATGAATGAGTGAGTGAATGAATGAATGAGTGAGTGAATAATGGATGTGTGAATGAATTAATGAGTGAGTGAGTGAGTGAATGAATGAATGAGTGAGTGAATAATGGATGAGTGAATGAATTAATAAATGAGTGAGTGAGTGAGTGAATGAATGAATGAATGAATGAGTGAGTGAATGAATGAATGAGTGAGTGAATAATGGATGTGTGAATGAATTAATGAGTGAGTGAGTGAATGAATGAGTGAGTGAATAATGGATGTGTGAATGAATTAATGAGTGAGTGAGTGAGTGAATGAATGAATGAATGAGTGAGTGAATAATGGATGTGTGAATGAATTAATGAGTGAGTGAGTGAGTGAGTGAATGAATGAGTGAGTGAATAATGGATGTGTGAATGAATTAATGAGTGAGTGAGTGAGTGAATGAATGAATGAATGAGTGAGTGAATAATGGTTGAGTGAATGAATTAATGAGTGAGTGAGTGAGTGAATGAATGAATGAATGAGTGAGTGAATAATGGATGTGTGAATGAATTAATGAGTGAGTGAGTGAGTGAGTGAATGAATGAGTGAGTGAATAATGGATGTGTGAATGAATTAATGAGTGAGTGAGTGAGTGAATGAATGAATGAATGAGTGAGTGAATAATGGTTGAGTGAATGAATTAATGAGTGAGTGAGTGAGTGAGTGAATGAATGAATGAGTGAGTGAGTGAATAATGGATGAGTGAATGAATTAATGAGTGAGTGAGTGAATGAATGAATGAATGAGTGAGTGAATAATGGATGTGTGAATGAATTAATGAGTGAGTGAGTGAGTGAGTGAATGAGTGAGTGAATAATGGATGAGTGAATGAATTAATAAATGAGTGAGTGAGTGAATGAATGAATGAATGAGTGAGTGAATGAATGAATGAGTGAGTGAATAATGGATGTGTGAATGAATTAATGAGTGAGTGAGTGAGTGAATGAATGAGTGAGTGAATAATGGATGAGTGAATGAATTAATAAATGAGTGAGTGAGTGAATGAATGAATGAATGAGTGAGTGAATGAATGAATGAGTGAGTGAATAATGGATGTGTGAATGAATTAATGAGTGAGTGAATGAACGAATGAGTGAGTGAATAATGGATGAGTGAATGAATTAATGAGTGAGTGAGTGAATGAATGAATGAATGAGTGAGTGAATAATGGATGTGTGAATGAATGAATGAGTGAGTGAATGAATGAATGAGTGAGTGAATAATGGATGTGTGAATGAATTAATGAGTGAGTGAATGAACGAATGAGTGAGTGAATAATGGATGAGTGAATGAATTAATGAGTGAGTGAGTGAGTGAATGAATGAATGAATGAGTGAGTGAATAATGGATGTGTGAATGAATTAATGAGTGAGTGAGTGAGTGAATGAATGAATGAGTGAGTGAATAATGGATGAGTGAATTAATTAATAAATGAGTGAGTGAGTGAATGAATGAATAATGAATGAGTGAATGAATAAGCGAATGAGTAAATAAATGAATTAATAAAATGAGTGAGTGAGTGAGTGTGTGAATAATAAATGAGTGAGTAATAAGGAATAATTGAATGAGTGAATGAATAAGTGAATGGGTAATTTAATTAATGTATTAATAATATTTGTTGACAAAATGTGAGCAGTTAACTTGCGAAGAACTGGAGATGAAGAACACTGTTACTCACCTATATTTGGGGTTAGTGTTGGCCAGCTGGATGGTTCGGGAGTCACTGACAGAAACTGCAGCGAGAATATTCTGCTCTATTGCCATGGGAAGGACAGCATAGCCACAATAATCAATATGCTCACCTGGAAATGATAAGATTTATGATCAAACATAAAATGTAGTGCTGATGGTATGCCTGTTTGTTATGTTTACACACCGCTTGCAACCCACCAATCAAATTCACCCTCCCTGGAGCACGAGCGTAGAAGAGAGGCACTCGTCCATATTTTCCATGAAAAGCCTCTTTCAGTTTCTGCAACCTTATCAAAAAAGAGGGGAAAGTGTATGTCTAACGCAAACAAAAACGAAAAGTTAAAACTAAAAAAATAGGATTTAAATCGGCGTGACGAGTTGACTCCATTCATACACAAACGAAGTTGTCCGAACAGTCGCAACTTACCTTTCATCTCCACTGAGCAGCACCTTTATTTTCGGCGGAATTGTGGCCATTATGCTGTTTTTAATCTTTGTTTTGCAGTAAGTACGCTGTGCAGGAGTGGACTGACACCCTGCTGTCAGATGACTGTCATACCCGGAATCATGCGTCTAAACAATACGGAAGAAACTGACACGAATTCCTCAAAGCTATTCACTGGATTCGGAAACACTCGGAAGGAATCGGAGCTGCGCGCGCACGCGACGTGATGTCATAACGCGTTGCCAGGGTGCATTGTGGGTAAGAGTCTATCTCTCCGGTCAAAATGTCTGACATGGAAGATGATTTCATGTGCGATGATGAAGAGGATTATGACTTGGTAAGGCTGTCTAAAATAAACGCAACTGTAAATGCATGTAATCCGATGCTAAGCAAACGTAGCGACATCAATACATTTTGTTTAGCGTGTTTATACGGACTTAATTTTACAATGGAGTTGTTTAGCAGGTGGCTAGTTTGCTAACACTGCAAAGATGTAGTCAACAAATATGACAGCCTTCTTTAAGTTGTTTTATTTGAAGTTGTGTAAGAAATGCGATGTATTTACAAACCCAAATCCTGATGTGGATGCTCTTATGTTCTCTATTGGTAACTTTCATGTGAAGTTGATTAAATTATAGCTGCTAGTTATGACACTGCATGATATCTGATTTCAGTTTAATGTTAAATAGATTATTGCGTATACAAGATGTACAGTTGTAAATAATCTTAACACAACTATTGTTATGCAGTTGTCATAATCATGCACCATTAAGCTATACAATATCCTTCAAGATGTTTCTTCAGGCAAAGACTTGTTAAATTGCTCACACCATTTGTTTGTGTTCACTTCAGGAATACTCTGAGGACAGCAACTCTGAACCGAATGTTGATTTGGAGAATCAGTACTACAACTCCAAAGCCCTCAAAGAAGATGATCCTAAGGCAGCCCTGAGCAGCTTTCAGAAGGTTGGATGCTTTCAGTGTCTCTGGATCCGTCCTGTACCTTTGAATATGTGTAATAATCACTATTTTCTGTTTTGCAGGTGCTGGAACTGGAGGGTGAGAAAGGAGAATGGGGCTTCAAAGCATTGAAACAGATGATTAAGATCAACTTCAAACTGGTGTGTAACAATAGTAGCAGATTATTATTGTATAACAATATATTATGTAATATTTAATTCAATTATATATTCTGATTCCAACCCTCTACGCACTCCTTGGCAATAGAATTGCCGCTGGCTAGTGTAAAAAATTTTTGTTTACTCGCCAGACTGACATATGATTCCACCAAATCAGCTTATCTTTGTAAAATGGCACAGCTTTTTAAATATCTGAATGTATACTCTTAACATCAGTCAACCAAGCATTATATTATGATGATATGATAATCAAGTACTATTTAATAATAGAGCTTTAGTAATTTTATTAGAACTAAAACTTGGTAATATATGAATGCATATTTTTGATTTTAGGACTGGTGGTGGTGCTTAAGATATTGTTGGTCATTCAGTGTTTCTGTAAAAAAAAAAAAAGATAGTAATAGATAATAGTAATTATTAAAAGATAATAATACTACTACTAATAACAATATACAACACACTAAGGATTGATAAGCTGCTGGGTTCATGAATATTAATAACGTTGTCAGCGTTTGCTCGAACTAATTTGCTGAGATCAAGGGACGGTAATAGATGAGCGCCAGCCAATGAGATTGCAGTTTGCGCATTAGTTCCGCCCACATACTGGAGAAACCGGCATATCTTCTGCTTGTTCTTAAAAGCTTTAACTTTATTTTGACTGGAAAATACAACAAAGAATATCGTTTACATGTAGCGTGTCGATTCTGTGTGGTATGTAAGACTCTCGCTCTCTCTCTTTGCGTGTGCGAGCGGCGTGTCGTGCGCCTTCACACTAGAGTTTATGGTACGTCAAATACAGGTATGCTCGCATCCATTGAACTGAATTGAAATAGTAAAGATCGCTTGACGGAGCGCGAAACTCTCAAGAGCTCAGTCAGAGTGTTCAGCAAGTGAAAATATATCCATGCTAAACTTATACTTAGCCTCTAACACACACAATGGCGAATAAAATCTGAGAATTTATTAGCCAATGGCTAATGATAGACATTATTTAGTCGCCCAGAGTGAAGATTTAGTCGCATATGCGAGTGATTTACTCGCATTGTAGAGGGTTGGATTCTGATTCTAATTTATATATTATAAGTAATATTTATAAATAATTTTCTTATTTTCTGTATTGTCTAACATTTTTTTTTTTTAGCAAATTAAATGTAAAATAATACAATAAAAATGAATGATGCACTATATCTGATTATTTGAATTGTTTTTTTCTTCTTTTTACAGACAAATTTTCCTGAAATGATGAACCGGTACAAACAGCTTTTGACATATATTAGGAGTGCTGTCACCAGAAATTACTCTGAGAAATCCATCAACTCTATTCTAGATTATATCTCAACCTCCAAACAGGTATTTAATACATTTTAAACTGCTGTGTTCAGTTATATATATTAGGGGTGTCACAATATACCGGTATTGACGATAATCGTGATATTCAAAACATGAAATATCGATATTGTGTTAATTAAAGAGATAGTTCACCCAAAAATTATCCCATAATTTACTCACCCTCAACACATCCTAGGTGTATATGACTCTCTTCTTTCACCCTAAGACAATCAGAGTTATATTTATAAATATCCTGGCTCTTCCCAGCTTTATAATGGCAGACCTGATTTTGAAATCCAGAGAAGTGCAGCCATCCATTATAAAAGTAATCCATATGACTCCAGGGGGTTCAGAAGCAAAGAGATGCGTTTGTGTAAGAAAATATACATTTTTATAACTTTATAAACTGTAATCACTGGCTTCCAGTAACGGCCGTACGCGAGTCTAGTTCCGACGGAAGAGTGACCTCTGACCTGACGCATGACATATTGACTAATGCGGAAGTGCAGAGGATAAAGCAAAACAAATCACCAGTCACGAATTAGAAGTCTAAAACGAGAATTTTTAAAGAGAAATGTTGGAGGATTTCGATATAAGAGATTACTCTTTTGGCGTAAGTCGACTTGTGTAAACCCATCACTTTGCTTCAGAAGGGCTTTATTAACCCCCCGGAGCCGTATGGATTACGTTGATGATGGATGATGCACTTTCTTGGACTTCAAAATCTGGACCGCCATTCATTCCCGTTATAAAGCTTGGAAGAGCCTGGATATTCTACAAAGTCCAAAGGCTTCTTGAACTATGTATTTTAATTTGGGTATGCCATTTCTAGGATTTGGGTTCCTAATGGGGACGCAAATTAACAGGTTAAGGGATTAGTTGTGTTTAAAGCTTATTTATAATACTGTTGAACTTGACAGTATTTTCTCTCTCTCTCTCTCCTATTTCTTAGGCAGTGTCAAAGAAGCCAGAGAAAGCCAGAGTCTCAGTTGTTGTAACTGTTGTATGTAATAGTGTGATTCATTGGCTAAAAATAGAAAGCAAAACACAAAGATGAATTTGACTGATAACATTTTTCAAGGTTTCTATAAATATCGCAATAAATCGTTACTGTGAATTCTTTTGGCCACGATAAACCGTGGTGTGAAAAATCTGATATTGTGACAGCCCTAATATATATATACACACACACACACACACTATATATAAAAGATAATATATACTATATACTATATATAAAGATCATTGTGGTTAAAGATAATGAAGTAATATTTATCTTTTCACTTTTGTTTCCAGATGGACTTGCTACAAGAGTTTTATGAGACCACACTGGAAGCTTTAAAAGATGCCAAAAATGACAGACTTTGGTTTAAAACTAACACCAAGGTTTGTTCTGTGGCAGTGCATTGTGTTTTTAAATAATCTGTTTTATATTATAGATGTTCACAACAATACTATGATAATAATCCTGTTAATGCAATGCCCGTTAATATTGACGCAAGTCCAGTGAACTCCAGTAAGGATGTGTATTTATATTCCAGTAATTCAAGAATATTGCTAACTTCTGCTCTGTTTCATGTAGTTGGGAAAGTTGTACCTGGAAAGAGAAGAGTTTGGAAAGCTCCAGAAAATCCTCAGGCAACTGCACCAGTCATGTCAGGTAGAGTAAATAAGTGTCGCATCAATAAGAAAACCTGCTTCAAATGTCTTGTGTGCGGTTCTGAAACTGATTGGTGTTCTTAATTAGACGGATGACGGAGAGGACGACTTGAAGAAGGGCACTCAGCTGCTGGAGATTTATGCTTTGGAGATCCAGATGTATACGGCACAGAAAAACAACAAGAAACTGAAAGCCCTCTATGAGCAGTCGTTACACATTAAATCAGCCATCCCACACCCTCTCATCATGGGAGTCATCAGAGGTATTTTACACACTTTTAATCTATTTTAATACCAAAGATGTAGTTGTGAAGATGAAGACATGCATTGTTTGGTTTGGTATCATTTTGTTTTGTTTGGGTTTTGTTTTGTGTATAATTAGTTTGGTTTGGTTTTTGTTTTATTTATTTATTTATTTTGCACAATTGGAAAGTTGGTTTGTTTTGTGTATAATAAAATTGTTTGTTTGTTTTTGTTTTATTGTTTTTGTTGTGTGTACAATTGGAAAGATTTTGTTTTGGTTTTAAGAATGTTTGTTTTTGTTCTGTGTTATTGTTTTTTGTGTACAATTGGAAAGTTTGTTTTTGTTTTGTGTATAATAAGAATGTTTGTTTGGTTTTGTGCACAATTGGAAAGTTTGTTTGCGTTTGTTTTGTGTACAATTGGATAGATTTTGTTTTGGTTTTTGTTTTATGTATAAGAATGTTTGTTTTGGTTTTGTGTTATTTTGTTTGTTTTTGTGTACAATTGGAACGTTTTTGTTTTGTGTATAATAAGAATTTTTGCTTGGTTTGTTTTTGTTTTGTGTACAAATGGAAAGGTGTGTTTTTTTTTTTTTTTTAAATGTACAATTGGAAGCCAATTTGGTTTGGCTTTTTGTTTTGTGAATAACTGTCCACAAATTTTATTTAATTTTTTTTTTTATTTGTCACCTGTTCTCTTTAGAATGTGGCGGTAAAATGCACCTGAGGGAGGGCGAGTTCGAGAAGGCACATACAGACTTTTTCGAGGCGTTCAAAAACTATGACGAGTCTGGAAGCCCCAGACGAACCACTTGTCTGAAGTACCTGGTCTTGGCCAACATGCTGATGAAGTCTGGAATCAACCCATTTGATTCTCAAGAGGTATACGGTGGTAGTCATGCACAGGCCCACATGGAATCTAAGGCCATCAGAAAGTTCAGCAGAACCATCAATTACACAGTTCTACACATTCTTTATCATTGCATGTTCACATTTTGTATTACATATTTGGGTGAATTTGCTTTCATTGACCAATAAGCATGTTGTACTCTGTTTCACGTAGCGTCATTTCAACTTGAAAAGCAACTTATTTTCCCCTAGAATCAGTGCAGAAAAGCATAACACTGCAGATTCTGTCTGGGCCTGTTCATAAGAATGTAAAATCTTGTGGTCTATAATATAACAACAAAACTGATTATTTCTGTGTGGCTCTGTGACTAGGCAAAACCTTACAAAAATGATCCAGAAATCCTAGCAATGACAAACCTAGTAAGGTACGTGTGCCCAATACCACTTTTCATTTCTTCATTTATCTGGTCCTGTTCTATTTTAACTCAATTTTGAATTTTTCATTTCATTGTATTAATTACTTATA
Source organism: Coreius guichenoti (assembly GCA_039654105.1). Taxonomy (NCBI): domain Eukaryota; kingdom Metazoa; phylum Chordata; class Actinopteri; order Cypriniformes; family Gobionidae; genus Coreius; species Coreius guichenoti. The sequence continues at coordinate 21,671,293 of CM077191.1, forward strand.
ATTTGTTTCTAGTTCCTACCAGAACAATGACATCACAGAATTTGAGAAAATCCTAAAGACGAATCACAGCAACATAATGGACGACCCCTTCATCAGAGAACATATTGAGGGTCAGTTTGGGTGGCTTTGGCTTCCTTGTACATATTCTACTTATTTCATAAATCTCATACATCACATGTGGAGTCTATAAGTACATATTTATTTTTGCTTTTCCCTTCAGAATTGTTACGGAACATAAGAACGCAAGTGCTCATCAAATTGATTAAGCCTTACACTAGGATACACATACCATTTATTTCAAAGGTAAATCTTTTTTATATTATTATATTATGCTATATTATATTATGCAATATTACACGATCAGGCATAACATTGACAGGTGAAGTGAATAACACTGATTATCTCTTATCGCGGCACCTGTTAGTGGGTGGGATATATTAGGCAAAAAGTGAACATTTTGCCCTCAAAGTTGATGTGTTAGAAGCAGGAAAAATGGGCAAGCGTAAGGATTTGAGTGAGTTTGACAAGGGCTAAATTGTGATGGCATCTCCAAAACTGCAGCTCTTTTCGGGTGATCCCGGTCTGCAGTGGTCAGTATCTATCAAAAGTGGTCCAAGGAAGGAACAGTGGTGAACCGGCGACAGGGTCATGGGCGGCCAAGGCTCATTGATACACGTGGGGGGCGAAGGCTGGCCCATGTGGTCCAATCAAACAGATGAGCTACTGTAGCTCAAATTTCTCAAGAAGTTAATGCTGGTTCTGATAGAAAGGTGTCAGAATACACAGTGCATCGCAGTGTATTCAGAACTGGACCACGGAGCAATGGAAGAAGGTGGCCTGGTCTGATGAATCACGTTTTCTTTTACATCACGTGGATGGCTGGGTGCATGTGCGTTGCTTACCTGGGGAGCACATGGCACCAGGATGCACTATAAGAAGAAGGCAAGCCGGCGGAGGCAGTGTGATGCTTTGGGCAATGTTCTTCTGGGAAACCTTGGGTCCTGCCATCCATGTGGATGTTACTTTTACACGTACCTCCTACCTAAGCATTGTTGCAGACCATGTACACCCTTTCATGGAAACGGTATTCCCTTGTGGCTGTGGCCTCTTTCAGCAGGATAATGTGCCCTGCCACAGAGCAAAAATGGTTCAGGAATGGTTTGAGGTGTTGACTTGGCCTCCAAATTCCCCAGATCTCAATCCAATCGAGCATCTGTGGGATGTGCTGAACAAACAAGTCCGATCCATGTAGGCCCCACCTCGCAGCTTACAGGACTTAAAGGATCTGCTGCTAACATCTTGGTGCCAGATACCACAGCACACCTTCAGGGGTCTAGTGAAGTCCATGCCTTGATGGGTCAGGGCAGCAAAAGGGGGACCAACACAATATTAGGAAGGTGGTTATAATGTTATGCCTGATCTGTGTATATTATATTATGCTGTATTATATTATGCAATATTATATTATGCAATGTTATTTAATACATCATAATATAAAATATAATTTTGCATAATATAATAATGTATTATATTATATTATTTTATTTGTTATATTATATAATGCAATTTTATTAATTGTAACCTGCTTATAACATGTCCCTGTTTTGCTTTAGGAATTGAATATTGATGTTTCAGATGTGGAAAGCTTGCTTGTGCAGTGTATTTTAGACAAGTAAGTTTAACCCAGTTTCTAAATATAGATTTTTACATTTTTTTTTTAAAATGTAAAATTAGTTTGCTGAAAGTGTCTATATATATATATATATATATATATATATATGTGTATATGTGTGTATATATATATATATATATATATATATATATATATATATATATATATATATGTGTGTATATATGTGTGTATATATATATATATATATATATATATATATATATATATATATATATATATATATATATATATATATATATATATATATATATATATATATAAAATAAAAAAAAATAAAAAATCGGATGTCTTTCTTTCAGCACAATCAACGGTAGAATTGACCAGGTCAATCAGCTGTTGGAGCTCGATCACCAGAAAAGAGGCGGAGCCCGATATACTGCTCTGGACAGATGGACCAATCAGCTGAACTCTCTCAACCAGGCCATTGTGAGCAAACTGGCTTGATTTGACACTGACGATCCTGGAGAACAAATTCATCCATCAGGCAGCCGGTCGATTCGAGGCTGTCAGTGACATTAACTACTTTCAAGCCCTTTACTCCCCCGATCACAGATTGACATGAAGGGGGAGTGTAATTTGGCTAGTTTGTATTTTTACAGCTGTAATCACTTAAGTCAGTTTTAAATGTCCTTAAAGGGATAGTTCACTCAAAAATGAAAGTGTTGTCATCATTTAGTCACCCTCATGTTGTTCCAAACCTGTAAGAGTTTCTTTCTTCTGCTGAGCACAAAAGAAGATTGACGGCACCCATTGGAAGTCACTATGGAAGTCCCATCAACATTCTTCAAAATATCTTCTTTTGTGTTCAACAGAACAAAGAAACGCATACAGGTATGGAACAACATGAGAGTGAAATGATGACAACATTTTGGGTGAACTATCCCTTTAACAAAGCAGAAGTTCCCACATGTCTGCTGTACTGATTTGTTAGGTCTCTAATATGTTTGCACCATCTGAAAAAACATTACTTCAATAACACATATTGGCACTTGGCAGACATTTAAAAGGCATATGTTTGTTTTAAATGGAAAGCGTGAAGATGTGCTGTGAAATTGAGTCATTTATCTGTTGAACTGTCTCTTTGTTAGAGTCAGCATGTTTTACTTGGTTTGCATAAGGTTCAGTTGAGTTTTATGCAGTTGCACCGCAGCACATGCGTATTGAAAGTGCAGTCATTGCTAGAATTCCTCACCAAACTTTACAGATCTGTTGAAACTTTAATGCTGTCTGAGCTCTTCTGTTTCACTTTTCAACAACAAAAATAAAGAATGCATTTGTTGCTTCAGCGGAAAATGTGTCTTAATGGTTTATGATTTTATGTGTGGTGATAAGTAATAAAAATGTATCTCAAGAACACAGAACAACATTATACAGCTTTCACATACAGACAATATTTCACATGATTACAAAAACAACAAAAAAAACCTAATAGCTGAATGTACAGATTAATTTTCTTAATCAGATCACAGAAATACATACACTATATGGCCAAAAGTCCCTCATTGATCACAATAGGGTTTCACATACGTTTGTATGTTTAGGCACTTAACACATTGTTTAAAATATAAGTTTTGTTAAGTGCCTAAACATACAAATGTGAGTGAAATCCCGTTGTAAGTGTAATGGTTTGTGTATAATTATTTTACATACTTTAATAAATATATTCATATTATATATTGTTTACATAACACACTGTTTAAAATATACGTTTTATTGTTATGTAAACAATATATAATATGAATATATTTATTAAAGTATATAAAATAATTATACACAAACCATACGTATATACATAATCTATATAATTTTATAAACAAAATATTTAATTACAACGGGATTTCACTTACGTTTGCATGTTTTGGAACTTTCCAATAATTTTATTTATTTAATATTATTATAAATATTACACGCGCCACAAACCTTATAAATTGTATACGCAGCTTTAAAAAATAAAAATAAATAGTAACATTATTATTATTACGATGATGATTTCATTACCGTGATTGAGAAAATACATTTCTGTCAAAAAGAGCTGTTATTTTGGTTGACACATGATATGCCGTAACCATTGGCTGTAACGTTCACGTGACGTCGTCCCTCCCGTCAGCCAATCAGAATCCAGGACTTTTGCCGCTGTTTAGAGCGCCATGTTTCAATGGGCATACACTGTTATCAATATATTTGCTGTAATATCGCTTTTAGCCCGCAATAAACGAGTTTTACCATCTGTAACGGCTGGACAGACATTCGCTGACCGTTTATTTATCATACTCGTGTCATTTCATATCAATATTGAGCTCGTGAGCTCACCGAGACACTGTAATGTTCCTCATAGAAGCTCTTCATTTGGGATTATTGTGTTAATGTAGCACTGTGGCGACTTTTGAAAAGCTTTAAAGGTAAGCAGAGACTATTTAAGCACACATACCGTTTGTATACGGAAGTTCCTATAAACTAGTGCTAAATGAACGAGCTACTGCTGCGAATAATGTGTTATGGGTCGCAGAGAAACTATATATAAGGTCTATGTATGATTAACAATGTTTTATGATGCTACATACGTACTAGCAAATATAGGAAAGCAGTTGGTCTCGTTTTTTTTTATCAGTTAGACTGGTTAAATGAAGTGTAAGTGAACAGGATTGCTGTCATTTCCTGTCTCAGGTGTGTCATTTCTCCTCTCAGGTCAGCAGGATGTCCATTGATTTTGACAGTGCTGCTTTACAGACCCAGCAGGAGGAAGAGGAGTATGATCAGGAAGACTATGCCAGAGAGCAAGAGGTATCTGTCCTGTTACTGAACACTGTAATACACAAACACACCCACCAGACTGACATCTGTTGAGAAAACACATCTACTGCTCTGCATACTTGGACAAAAAAAATAGGATTTCACATACGTTTGCATGTTTTGAAACTTTCCAATAAAAATATTTTTACGTTTTTATACTATACATATTCGTAAATCTTTATGATAAGGTCTCATTGGTTAACATTAGTCAATGCATTAACTAACATGACCTAACAATGAGCAGTATATTATTTTTTTTCAGCTGTTATTAACTTTGGTTAATGTTAGTTACTAAAATGTTCATGTTCATGTTAGTAGTGCATTAAAGGCACAAAATGTAAGATTTTTGGATTAAAATATCCAAAAACCACTAGAACAATGTTATATATTTTGTTGACTTGTGTACTTACATTATCCCAAATGTTTCCAAGAATGTTTAAATCCAGAGAAATAAGCAATTTTAACCAGGACATGGACAGTGTCCGTGCGTCGCCTATCAATGACATCATACCCGCGTTACCCTCAATTTCCGGTTTTATTTTGTAGAAACCATGGAAACACCAACAACGCTTTAATATATTTTGTGTTTTATTAGACAGGTGAGCAACTGTTTGGATGCATTTATCGTCAGAAAACGAATCATTGTTATATAGCGCAACACGTTTAGTCTCATTGTTTAAATCTGGTTTTCTTGTTTACCGCGAGTACCATGTTTTATCATGCCTAATATCGATCTAGCTTACTGCAGTGTGCAACAAGTGTCTCATAGTAGCCGCCGAGCGAACGCACAGAGTAGCATTATAACATAACTTTCAAAACACTCTAATAATGTATCTAATATGATAAAACAGCGCTGCGTTACTACCCCACATGAACGGAAAAAGCGGAAGCGGTTGTCTGCGGCGTAATAAAAGCTCCGTGAAATCAAGGTGTCATCAAGCTACGCCTTTGTTTCGAATAAGCGACCTCTAGTGGCGAACAATTACATATTGTGGCTTTAACTAATGTTAACAAATTTTTTTTGTTTGTTTGTTTTGGTAAATGTTGAGATTAACATTAACTAAGATTTGTAAAGGCTGTAGAAGTATTGGTCTTTATTAGCTTACATTAACTAGTTACCTAATGTTAACAAATGAAATCTTATTTTAAAAAACAATCTGATAAAATGTATGCAGGAACATTAAGGACTGATTATTTGAATCCAGTAGATTAATCTAAGTCTAAAAGTTTTAAATTAGACCTGTCAGTGAGATTACGTATGGAAGCCCAAAGAGTTTTTTTATGTCATAATTTTGACTTTTTGTCATAGTTTTGACTTTTCATCTAATGACTTATGCTGAAATGACTTATGTCTGAAATCGAATACTTCCCTACTATATAGGCTAGTATGCTAAAACAGTATGCCAAAAGTCCAAATACATACTAGTATTCAAAAAACAGTAGGTGAGAATTACCCGGATGACCTACTACTTCTGGTGATATTCTGAAGTGCGCATTAACAGGACACTTTACTATCTCATGACGCCACGGGAGAGGATTTATGAATGGAAGTGAAGGGACGTGACTGACGCTGGTAGGTGACATGACCATAAGAACATGGCGGATGTAGTACATCCGAATTTTATTCATACTACCCATATTCATACTATATAGAACATATTTTTAAACTATCAAAGTAAATTAAAATTCAAAGCGTTAGTGTCATCATTTCAACCTTTTATGTCATAATTAAGATTTACAAATTTACGCAATTTTCTTGTGTGGCAGAAACGGCCTTCCATAATTACTTTCTACTGAGGACAACAATTTAAAAAAGTGTCAACATCTGTCTATTTCTATCCAATTCACTTTTTGTTTTCAGAAAATATAATAATATATAAAATAGACTCTTGTGATTCCACATGGGATTAATAAACAATGTATCTTTTCAGTCTGTTAATGTCTGCCTGTACTTCACATGTAAAGAAAGCATTGATTGCACATGAATGGGAACTATTTTCAGTATTTTCACAGTTTCACACTGTCGGCCATGATTTGACCATCTGAGACCAATTTTGAGAATCCTAAAAGATTCATCTGTTGCTAGGCCAAACTCTGAAGTCTTTGATTGCTAGTTTGACATGTTCACTGTCAGCCTGATTAATGACTGTTGCGATCAAATTTTATTGACGAAATTCTGGCAGTGTAGGAAGATTTGACTTACAGTCCTGCGGTGTGGCTTCTCCTACGACAACCGCCAAATCAAAAACCAATAGGAGTGCAGAACCTGATGACGCAACTAGTGAGGCAACAACAAACCACCACTTACTCCACACATCATCTTCGTTTTTTCCCCGTTTTCTTTTCTAGACAAGCCATGATCAAAATTAGAGATTGTTTTTGTTTGCTAGCCGCCATTTCAATCCTGCATGTAAATGTAGCTCAGTCACTGAACGTGGCACGGATTGATGATGAAACTCCTGACAAGTCTTTTTGTGTGCTGCATTTAAACATATATGCTTCCCATTTTAAACTATCGTTCAAAAGTTTGGGGTTAGTAAGAATTTTCGTTTTCGAAAGAAATTGATATTCAGCAAGGATGCATTAAACTGATTTAAAGGTGATAGGAAAGACATTTACAAACCCGATTCCAAAAAAGTTGGGACACTGTACAAATTGTGAATAAAAAAGGAATGCAATAATTTACAAATCTCATAAACTTATATTTTATTCACAATAGAATATAGATAACATATCAAATGTTGAAAGTGAGACATTTTGAAATGTCATGCCAAATATTGGCTCATTTTGGATTTCATGAGAGCTACACATTCCAAAAAAGTTGGGACAGGTAGCAATAAGAGGCCGGAAAAGTTAAATGTACATATAAGGAACAGCTGGAGGACCAATTTGCAACTTATTAGGTCAATTGGCAACATGATTGGGTATAAAAAGAGCCTCTCAGAGTGGCAGTGTCTCTCAGAAGTCAAGATGGGCAGAGGATCACCAATTCCCCCAATGCTGCGGCGAAAAATAGTGGAGCAATATCAGAAAGGAGTTTCTCAGAGAAAAATTGCAAAGAGTTTGAAGTTATCATCATCTACAGTGCATAATATCATCCAAAGATTCAGAGAATCTGGAACAATCTCTGTGCGTAAGGGTCAAGGCCGGAAAACCATACTGGATGCCCGTGATCTTCGGGCCCTTAGACGGCACTGCATCACATACAGGAATGCTACTGTAATGGAAATCACAACATGGGCTCAGGAATACTTCCAGAAAACATTGTCGGTGAACACAATCCACCGTGCCATTCGCCGTTGCCAGCTAAAACTCTATAGGTCAAAAAAGAAGCCATATCTAAACATGATCCAGAAGCGCAGGCGTTTTCTCTGGGCCAAGGCTCATTTAAAATGGACTGTGGCAAAGTGGAAAACTGTTCTGTGGTCAGACGAATCAAAATTTGAAGTTCTTTTTGGAAAACTGGGACGCCATGTCATCCGGACTAAAGAGGACAAGGACAGCCCAAGTTGTTATCAGCGCTCAGTTCAGAAGCCTGCATCTCTGATGGTATGGGGTTGCATGAGTGCGTGTGGCATGGGCAGCTTACACATCTGGAAAGGCACCATCAATGCTGAAAGGTATATCCAAGTTCTAGAACAACATATGCTCCCATCCAGACGTCGTCTCTTTCAGGGAAGACCTTGCATTTTCCAACATGACAATGCCAGACCACATACTGCATCAATTACAACATCATGGCTGCGTAGAAGAAGGATCCGGGTACTGAAATGGCCAGCCTGCAGTCCAGATCTTTCACCCACAGAAAACATTTGGCGCATCATAAAGAGGAAGATGCGACAAAGAAGACCTAAGACAGTTGAGCAACTAGAAGCCTGTATTAGACAAGAATGGGACAACATTCCTATTCCTAAACTTGAGCAACTTGTCTCCTCAGTCCCCAGACGTTTGCAGACTGTTATAAAAAGAAGAGGGGATGCCACACAGTGGTAAACATGGCCTTGTCCCAACTTTTTTGAGATGTGTTGATGCCATGAAATTTAAAATCAACTTATTTTTCTCTTAAAATGATACATTTTCTCAGTTTAAACATTTGATATGTCATCTATGTTGTATTCTGAATAAAATATTGAAATTTGAAACTTCCACATCATTGCATTCTGTTTTTATTCACAATTTGTACAGTGTCCCAACTTTTTTGGAATCGGGTTTGTATAATATTGCACAACATTTACATTTCAAATAAATGCTGTTCTTTTGAACTTTCTATTCAAAAAAGAATCCTGTATGTATCACTGTTTCCACAAAAATATGAAGCAGCACAACTGTTTCAAACACTGATAATAATAAGACATGTTTGTTGAGCATCAAATCATCCTATTAGAATGATTTCTGAAGGATCATGTGACACTGAAGACTGGAGTAATGATGCTGAAAATTCAGCTTTGACATCACAATACTAAATTACATTTAAAAAAGATTTAAATAGAAAACATTATTTTAAATTGTAAAAATATTTCACAATATTACTGTTTTTACTGCATGTTTAATTAAATAAATGCAGCCTAAGTGTGCATAAGAGAATCTTACCGACTCAACTTTTGAACGGTAGTGATATGATTTGCTGCTTGCTATTGTTATTGGTATGTGGTATTTTTAGGGTGGAGACAGTCTCATAATAGACAAATCTTCTCGGACAAATGCCCCTTAACACAATATAATGTCATGAATACATTAGTTTCTGGAAAGCAAACACATTTTTAATTTTTATATCTGCTAAAAGTTCTTTTGCCAGCTTTTAGAAAAGACCAACAGATATTTAATAATTTTCTTGTGTCTTCAATATTGGGAACTGTAATGCTAAGTCCTTCTGTCTGTAAAATTCTGTAATATAACCATTAAAAAGTGCTGCAAGAAATGGAGCAGTCAGATTTAGTGTTTTTCTTGTGATTTGTTTCAGCGTTAGCAAAAAATAGGGCCTTTACAGCTAACTTTTACTGTACAAGCAATAGTCACCCAGCCCACATTTGTTGAATAAGACTCTCATATTCATAGATTCTTCTGTTTTCGGACACATGCAGTAACAGTGTTTGTTTTTAAAGGGCAGATCTTCTCCAATCAGAAACGTGTGTGTTCTGACTCACCTTACAGCTATCAGCTGCATCAATGAACATTGACTGCTATTGGTGCAAGTGCAATGCAGTCAGGTGTGTTTGCTGTGTTTGCACTGCCCTGCATACTCTAAGCTCTTAACTGAGAGATAATTAAGTCTGTCTCTGGGTAAACGTTTGCACTGAATGGAGGGAGAAATTGTAGGCACTTTTCATATGGATTAGAATCAGAAAATAATAGCATGAGGTGAATGACGACCATCGACACAGGCTGTTTGTCTTATTTGTCCATCAGACGAGGAATGTTTCTGCTCCAGTTAACTGAAACGTATATTCTGACCCCCACAATGGGCCGACCTCAGCCTGGACAAGCGAGGATTGCTTAGTTCCTCGCTTTTTCTCATATGACTCACTCTGCTGAAATCCAGCATTGCACACAATAGTCCTTCAGTATGTCACTGAGTCCAAGAGCTCCTGCAGTAGCTGTCATAGGAGTGTAAATGCGGGAAAGTTTGATTTCCGAGGGAACGTTTCAGGATGTGAGAGTCATCCAGCAGGAGTTATGGAGGGTGAGTTTGACTGTCTGTCCTCTGATCTGTTTTATCATGAGTTGCTGAAAGTTAAGTGTGCTGGGCTCCTTTAAGACGGCTCAGGGCCATGGGTTGTTGTTGGTGTGAGAGTTCAGCGTGTCTGTAACCGGGCGGGTGTGTTTTTGTAAACGGTTGCTACGGGACCTGCAGTGAATCGGGTGCTTGCACATGCTTGTTTCATTTCTCATAGTTTCAGTGGGTTTCCCTTAAACTCAGCTGTATTGTGCCACTTTTGAGGAAAATTATGATAGTTTAAAATTACATTCTGGCTCAATATAGTCATGTGTATTAGTGGTTGACTGAAACTTTTTTTTTTTTTTTTTTTTTTTTTTTTAGGGATGCAGAATAAAATTAAATAAATGTGTTATCAGCCATAATATACAAAATAATGAATCGGTCAGAATTCTAATATTTGTCCTTATTACAGCTTAATGATTAATGATCAAATGAAACACAAAATTGTTGCAATCAAGCTCTTATTTTACACTATATGCATTTAACATTAATAAAATATAATTTTATTTTATTTTATCGATTAAAACGGACCCTGGTGCGATTGCTCTGTTAGTGCGGTTCATATGAATAAGTGTGAATGCTGCCATCTGAACCCTGGTGCGCACCAAACAAGTGGACTGAGACCTCTGAAAAGATGGGTCTCTGTCCGCTTCCAAACGAACTCTAGTGCGGTTCGAATGAAATATGAACCTAACATGGACCAAAGACATGTAAACGAACCAAAAACAGGAAAATGCGACGCTAAAAAGGACCGAATGCTCAAGCATACCTGTTCCGTCGCAATGCGTAATAAAAGCTGACCAATCAGGTTGTGAACATATCCCTATGCCTTTAGGTTCGGTGTTAAAATGCCAATGTGAACGCTAAATGGACCAGGACTAAATGTGTTTTTTTTTTTTTTTTTTTTTTTTGGTCCGGACCAAACAAACCAAGTGAACCGAACTACAAGTTTGAACATACCCGTAATCGAAATTCGTGTTTTAGCACTTTCTAAAACAGGAGAGTCCAAACTCAGTCCTGGAGAGTTTATCTCTAGCTTGCCTCAACACACCTGCCTGGAAGTTTCTAGTAAGACCTTGATTAGTTGGTAAAGGTGTGTTTAATTGGGGTTGGAGCTAAACTCTGCAGGTCCTCTAGGACAGTGACCCTCCAGGAGCAGGATTGGACACTCCTGATCTAATACATACATGATTCAAACTTTGCACACAGTTTCTCAACCATTTTATGAAAGATATAGAGCCATTTGTTTTATTGTTTATTTATTCATGATTGTTAATTTGTGTAAACTGAGGCTAAAATGTGTTTTTATGTAATTTGAGGAAATATTTTTGAGGAAAATTAATGGTAATTTTTTTTTATAATGGAGTAGTAACTTGCAAAGTGTCATGAATATGCAGTTCCTGATATTTCGTACAGATGACATCAATAAGTTGTCTTTTTTTATATGTGTAAAATTATTATACTCTGATTGGAAAACACACTGACAGTTATTCATGTTCGGCAACCTATCAAATGTCAGCTGATTTTAAAAACCAAGCAGAGAATGTTGTCATGGTCAAACCCACAGAGATTTTGTTTGTCTGAATAGCCCAGACCTTCACAAATTGTTTTGTTTGAGGAAAAACACAAAAATATACAAATACATAGTTTAATTATTATTAATTTAATTTAGTTGATTAGTTTGGAATCAACTGTATTTAGCTTTGTTTTACTTCAAATTTATTTATTATTATTTACATTTAAGTTAATATTAAAAAGCTAATCCCAACACTCATTTTCTTGAATGGCTCGGGTACTGAAGAGCACAGTTTATCTGGACCAGACACCGAGATGAAGGGGCATAATAACATTGTTCATTTAACAAAATTTTATTATTTAAAACCAAATATATATTAATAATTCTATGACAAAGGTAAGTTGGCATATTTTAAGGTCTCCTCAAGTCCATTTGGAAAGCACATTTATTTTAAATTACCCAAGATCCAAAGCTACTAATAGGAGTAATATCATACTAATATCTCTGGTCTGACCTTGGGTTTTTGCATTCAAGTGGACCTGAGAAGACCTTGCGCCTTAACAGTCTGACAGAGGAGAAAAAGGCTCATGGTTTCGGTTCTGAATGTTTGTTTTCTTGTTATAGCTCCACAAGCTCCTGACGGATCTCCCTGATGATATGCTGGATGACAGTGGTGACTGCTCCTCACCTGAGCTCGGCCGCTCCACCTGCAGTCACCCAGAAGACAACAACAGGTACACAATACCAAAACTAGTGCTTTACTGATATGTCACCAAGGCTGATATTATTACTTTTTTAATTATCAGCATCAGCCAATAAATTTTTCTGTTTGGCCGATAAATGTCGGAAGCAGGACTTTTATTTTGTCCCAGCGGCTGAGCGCAGACACACAAGAGCTCCCATTCCCCGTCTTCATTAGTTTACTGTTGTTATGTAACAGTTCTGTCTAATAATTGAAAGTAAAACTGTCGGCATTGAGAAAACACATATTTTAATATATTTAACATTTATAACATCTAAATGAACATTGGCAGTTCAAAGTGTTAGATCTTCTTGTGTGCAGTGTTGGGTAAGTTACGCTAAAAAAGTAATTAATAACTTGGTACTAATGACATCTTCAACATTGTAATTAGATTACTGTACTAATTAAACTGTCTAAAAAGTATTGCATTACTTATTACGTTTACGCATAAATTATTCTTGAACTGACCAAAATATTTAAAGGGAGAAGGTTACATTAAAACATACATATTAACATTAGACGTTAAAATTTGATGTTAAATCCACTACTGTTTTATATAGAATTGTTCTATAGAGTTTACAGTATTTAATGCAATTACATCAGAAGTAACTGTAATTAAAATGCATAAAAATTAAGAGTAAAAAGTAATTAAGTTACAGTTATGAATTAGTTGGCAATGCATTACACCCAAAACTGATGGTGTGTGACTTCCCAGATTTACTGAGTGCACAGTTGGTTAGAATATTTGCTTTATTTATTCTTGTTTTTCATTATTTATTTGTGGAACTATAATAGGATTACAGAATCAAGAAGTTGCCATCTAAAGTATAAATCTGTTTATTTTATAGATATATATTTTTTTATCGATTTCAAATCATTTTTACATTTAGTAAATATTATGTAAATTTAAATCTAAATGTACTTGCAATAATTTTGCATGGGTTATTTACTATCTTTAAATGAAATAGAGCAATGTCATATAGTCCTATATCGGCTTTAAATCCGCCATCAGTCACCCTGCTCTCTGAGATACTGTATCGGCTATCCAAATATCCGTATCAGCCGACCTATAATCAAAACACCCTTATGCAACACTTAACTCAAATACCTGTTTAATAAAACATACATAAATGTATTGGGTTGTCTGTCTATCTTTCAGACCAAAGCAAGCCTGGAATGTGCCACAATGGGATCATCCAAGACTTTCCCATGAGGAAGTGAGTTTATCAGTTTAATTCTGAGGGTCATTGAAAGGAGGAAAATGGTCATGTAAAACCTAATTACGACTGGTGCATTTAATATATTATAACAAGTTCTTTTTCTTGCATGTGTTACAGCAATATGTAGAGTACGATCAAGGCTCTTATCATGAGGACTACAGTTATAGGAGTCACACGTCTCAGACCAACAGTCACCCTCATCACCTCCAGCCCGGGACAGAACATTTACCCTCCGGCTGGGACCCACAGAATGGACAGAACTACCAGTTCCAGAGTGGAGACTATGCACACTCATCTGCAGGCACGGATGAGTCCCACGCCTCTGACTTCTCCACTGGGAATGGGCCGGAGCAGGACGCGTACGCCCATAACGCTCTTCATCATGGGGCAGGTTACCATGGAGATGAGGCCCAGGGCCATGGAGAGCATAATAACATCAGAAACCACTTTCAGGTGAATGTCTGCAGCCGATCTTTACTTCATTTATTAAAAAAATGTATGCTTATTTAATAATTTTGCACATTTGTTGAAGGTTTTTGATAATGGAGGAGCTGGGAACAAACCCACTGACCACTACAAGGCGAGTTACCACCCACATCAACCTTCAAATCAGCCGAAGATGTTCAATCCTCAAGTGACCAGTCAGAATGAACACTTTGACCAGCTTCAGAGGGACTTCCTGGACTCAGCACAGAGTGAGATACCGTTATACACTACCGTTCAAAAGTTTGGAGTCAGTAAGAGTTAATGTTATTGAAAAGACGTATGCTCACCAAGTCTTCATTTATTTGATGCCGTAAAACCAGCAATATTGTGAAATATTATTACGATCCAAATGAACTGTTTTCTGTTTTAATATATTTTAAAATGTAATATATTTCTGTGATGTAAATCTGAATTTTCAGCATCATTACTCCAGTCTTCAGTGTCACATGATCCTTCAGAAATCATTCTAATATGATGATTTGATGCTCAAGACACATTTATTATTATTATCCATGTTGAAAACAATTTTTGCTGCTTAGTATTTTTGTGGAAACTGTTATGCATTTTTTTTTTTCAGGATTCTTTGAGGAAGAGAAAGTAACAGCATTTATTTGAAATAGAAATCTTTTGTAACAATGTAAAAGTCTTTACTGTCACTTTTGATAAATTAAAGCATTCATTTCTTTAATAATAAAAAAATCTTACTGGCCCCAAACTTTTAAACCGTAATATAATTAATATGATCTAAAATTGATTGAAAACATATTTGTAATGACTATGTTAGTAGTATTTTAGGATATTGAAGTGTGTTGTATGAATGTTGTTCAGATACAACAGAAGGTCAGCAGCTGTCGCAGCTACAGATTTTAAACCGAGCTCAATCCAGACAGATCGAGGAGCTGGAACAGAAACTAGAGGACTGCAGAAGGAAGATGAGATATCTGGAGCACCAGTTCGCCATCGTCAAAGGTCAGCTTAATAAGATTAACACCTGTTTTAAATTCAGCTCTGAAATGTTAGCTTCAAAAAGATATTAGCCCTTATAGTGCATTAAAAACTGGGTAGCACTTTATTTTACAGTATTGTTACCCATGTATATACAATGAACTTATTACAGTAATTACAATAACTAGGTAATAACCCTGAACCTACACTTAAACCTAACCTTAACCTATGAAGTTACCTTATACTACCCACTATTTTCTTAGGTAAGTACACTGTAAGGACACGTACTGTAAAATAATGTAACAAATTAGCTCAAAGGGGAAATATTAATAATTAATCATAACTCTGTTCGTCCAGCGAACATTCAGTACTGATTGTCTATCAGCTCTTCAGAAAGGATATTTTCTGTGGCCACAGAAAATTAACTCTTTCTTAGCTCGTAGCTATGATCGATTCGTTAAAGTGACAATTTATTTAGAAGCAGACCAGAACCAACTCGTACGAATGTGCACAAGAGTTTATTTAACTAAAACACGAACACATAACTACTCTACACAAACACATACACACGAGCACACATACATGGGGTAGAATGGAAAGTGAAAGTGACTGTGAGGAATGAAGCTATGAAAAAGATTCTAACACCTGGGAGAACCATCAGTTATGACAACAAGCTCCTTTGTTTGAACAAAGGGGTTTACAGCTTTAACTAACTACACAGCGATTTTGTATATCGTACGTTACTTGCGTTTGCCTGAGCTGTTGAAGTCCGTCCGCATATACAGTCGCAGGAGAAAGTCTTGATAGTTCGGTCCGATGGTGTTGCAGTTGCAATCGATTCCTTCCGTGTTGAGAGAAGGAGCGACGGTGAACTCGCAGAGACTCTGTTATGGTCGAAGAAGGCCCACATGGTTTGATGTGTGTGGGGCCGGATGAGGTCTCACGCGAACAGCGTTCGGGAAAGGAATGCCAGCCAGCGAGTACTACTACGTGTTGGCTTTTAAATTCCACAGAGGCCACACCTTTGAGTTTTGGCTTGACCAATGAGGAAGGTGCAATTCTCAGCGGGAGAGGTCCTTTGTTTGAAAGGCTGACTTACTTGTATGATTGGAGTGAGTTGAAAATTGTGTGTCCATTTTACATTCTGATAAATATAACACACACACACTGCATTCTATGAGAAAGTGATGTTCACCAAAGTGTTTGTCATCAAAGGAGGAATATTTTGATAGGAGACACCAGCTAGATGGGCTAACATTAACTATTAATTCTATCATCAAGCATGCATAAAACTATACAATATAAGACAATATACAAACAGTAATGATACACAAAATGTACTGGGGAAATGCATGTTCATTCATTAAACAGATTGTCAATGAATTAGTGGATAGAATTCCATTTCTATAGGGGATTGAATGTCTGTTGGTTGTACGGTTCTCTCATTTGAGAACAATCAGCCCCAGAAGTGTATGAATGGGCACCATGGTGCTAATTCACAGTGAGGAGACTAGACCTCACAGAGCCTGTCTGGGTCCTTAAGGAGATTGTGAAAATCGTGTGTTTGATCTGTCCAGTCGCTACAATAAAGTGCAACCCAGGTATACTATTTTGCATATTCTGGGTCAGTTTTGAGCCAGTGGAAATGCTTACAGTCATAACTTAATATTTTTCAATTAAATTTTCAATTTATTTATCTGATGAATCATTTCTCGTTAATGAGTGAATGTGCAAACATTTAAAAGTTTTGCATATTACGGTGTTATTACCATGGTATTACAACATACTTTTTAATTACAAAACTTTGGATATTCAAATTATACATGAACTATAGCAAAACTTTATTTTAATATATTATATGAAATTCATAGAACGTATATGACCAGTGTCAATTACGTTGAACTAAATTCCTACATCAACATTACTCTGAAATGTTTTCAAACAAATATATTAATTCATAAAATTCACCTTTATGGTGAAGATATTTGTTTTGTCGCATATGTTTGTTATCTGTATTATAGTGTGCATAGACGTGTTTATCATCAGAATTCAGTCCTAAAAGTGTGTGAGAGATACAGGAAAGCCTCAGTTTATATCCGGTCAAAATTGACCCAGAATGATGGTGGTAGACATTTTTTCACAATGGTTATATCTTGTAAAAAAAAAAAAAACCTTTTAAAGTCGTCATGAAACTTGGGATAGTCTTGTCTTCTAGAGGTCGACCGATATTGGATTTTACTAATAACTAAGTTGTTCAGTACCTGCCGATAACCAACTAATTAACCGATAGATTTTAAAACTAATATTGAATCATAACTAGGGATGTGCGAGACTAGCCGACTAGTCGATTAAACGATGCTGCTGCTGGTCGACTTGGAAAACTAGTCGTTTACATTATTTATTTTTTATTTTTATTATTTTATTTTTTTTTTAGCACATTAATGTTTTGCTTTATATTTTTAACACATGAATTAAAAAAAAAAGATGTCTACGGATAAATCATTTATAATAAATCCTGCATTATTCCATACAAAAACAAGCAATGTCAATTTTAATTTCATGGTGACTCAAAATTTAAAAAAAAATCATTAATGTGTATTTTGATAGTCACATATTACCAAAGTTTGGTTCCTGGAATGTGTTATAATAAGTGTTGGTGTCATCAGTTTTAATACTGTTTCTTTTCATCAAGATGAGAAGGACGGACTGACAGTATCACTGAAGGAGTCCAGCACTCTGGTAGAGGAGGCCAAAGAGAGAGAAGCTCAGCTGCAGGGGAGAATCAGATCTCTGGAGAAACAGATTCAGTCTCTCACAGACAGAGAGCAAGAGGTAGAGCACATGATTTCCTCATGCACAACATGAGCAAGGCAAAGTAAAATCATGCATTTGGGGCTTGTTAAAATAGTGTAGAGCGGTAAAGTGTTGTGTGATAACCCTTGTAAGAGAGGAAATGTGTGTGTACACAGAGCGTAAAGCAGCAGCGTGTGGCCGAGGCGGCGATGGACAGCATGAAGCAGCAGATGATGGAGCTGTGTCGCTCGGACACTCTGGCGCGAACACGTGAGCAGCACGATAGGGACACAGCTGCCATCCGGGAGCAGTATGAAGCCAGACTGCTCACCCTTCAGCAGAAACTAGACGCCCAATCACAGAGTCTGAATGAGCAGGTCAGAGATATGTAGATTTGAATTATTCCCAAGTGCAAATTAACCCCTTACAGGCAGTATTCAACAGAGGGCAGCACAGGCCTGTGTTTCTCACTATGTGTGTGTTTATCAGGCTGAGGCAGGCCAGCGTTTGTTGGATCAGGTCCGGCAGCTGGAGCGTCAGAGAGAAGAGTATCAGGTGGACAGAGCCTCTGTTATCAACACCCTCACACAGCGCCTGGAGGAGAGCCAGCAGCAGTGTGCCAAACTACTCCACACTGGTATGTGGCATCCCGCGTGCTTCTGTTTATGTTTACTGTTGTGATTGCTGGAGTCTCATGGGTAATCGTATGGGCCTGTAATCTTTTTCTCTTGCAGTTTAAACAGTTTAAGTCTTACAACTAAACTGCAATGACTCAAATGCACATTTGAGCAATGAATGAGAATCTGGCAACCTTCACTTTCATTTCTTCAACTTACCAGAACGTGCTCTTTGGTTTGGTTTCTTAAAATTGTCTTATGATTATATAAAATTCTTCTTCTTCTTCTTCTTCTTCTTCTTCTTCTTCTTCTTCTTCTTCTTCTTCTTCTTCTTCTTCTTCTTCTTCTTCTTCTTCTTCTTCTTCTTCTTCTTCTTCTTCTTCTTCTTCTTCTTCTCCTTCTTCTTCTCCTTCTTCTTCTCCTTCTCCTTCTCCTTCTCCTTCTCCTTCTCCTTCTCCTTCTCCTTCTTCTTCTCCTTCTCCTTCTCCTTCTCCTTCTTCTTCTCCTTCTTCTTCTCCTTCTCCTTCTTCTTCTCCTTCTCCTCCTCTTTCTCCTTACATATAATTATAATAATAATACATTAAATAATCCTACATAATAATAATTATTATTATTATTATTTATTAATAATAAAAATCAAGTATAATATTGTATTACAAATATTATTTTCTTTTATTTTAAAATTATAATTCAAGTATAAAAATAAACAATTGATCTAGTTTTTCTTTAACTTTGATATATTTTTTTTTCTCTTATGTTCTCTTTAAAAATATACATATTTGAAATAATATTTTTAGATTATTTAATACAAATCAAGAATGTTTTAATACTTATTTTTAAATATAATAATTGTATCATAATTAATAAATTTTTTAATTTAAAATTTCTTATGTTAGCCTTAAATTATTTAAAATGTTTTATTATATCGCCGTTGTTGTTTTTATTATTGCTGTTGTTTAATAATAAAAATTAAGTATAATGTTTTATTACAATTATTATATTTCATAATTTGTAATGTTATATTTTAAAATATAGCTTTATAATGTAAATATATATTTGATCTTTTTTTTATTTTTGATCTTTACTTATATTTAATTTTATATTTTTTACTTATGTTCCCCATATTTTTTTTTAAAATATTAGTTATTTGAAATATTCTATTATATTTGTATTGTTTAATTAGTCAAGTATAACTAGTATTTTATTGCTATTATTATTATTATTATTATTATTATTATTATTACATTTAAAAATAAGTATTATAATACTTATAATAATGTAAATTCTGTTATATTTATTTAATGATTTATTTATTTTTACTACTTATTTTTACTACTACTTTACTACTTACTTACTTTTGTACCATTTTATTTTCCCCCAGAAATCAATTTATAAGGTTAAAAACTCTTTTGTTTTAACTGAAGTAAAATCATGTTTTCAATGTCCCCTTAATGAATGCACTAAGGAAGATTTGTCTCCCCTGTGTCGGTTACCATTTTCCCAAAGCTTCTTTTGTTCTCTGCAGGCTCTGTACAAGAGATGAGCCAGTTACAGATGAAGCTTCAGCAGGCCCAGTCTGCTCGCACCATCAGTGAAGACATCAACAAAGCCCTGCAGGTCAGTCAATCCACTGCTGTTTGACAGGATTTCAACTCATGGGAAACATTAAAGCTTAATACGGATACAAACAGAGCCTGTGTGTTTCTTCTCTTAACAGGAAGAGTTGACTGAACTAAAGGAGCAGATAAATCTGTATGAGTCTGCCATTAAACATGGAGCCCTTTCATTAGAGTCTAATGGAGACTGGGAGAACCATCTGTCGGAGTCCTACATGGACCTGGGGATCAAGAAGTCCAAGTGGAGAAATGGACGCATCCACAGGTAACATTTTATTGTACAATAATAATCCGAACTGCGTTGCTGCATTGTAAATTGTTCATAACTTCTCATAATCATAACTTTGTTTTCCAGCACACCTCACATTGCACAAGCAGGAGACTCCAACCTGCTGAAGGAGGACGTGGTGCGAGAGCTGAAGGGCGAGTTGCAGCGCTGCCTCAGTCACCTGAAGACCAAGCGCCTGAAGATCTCTGAGCTGCAGGAGGAGCTGCGACGCTCCCAGACCCGAGCAGAGCAGCTGCAGACGCAGCTAGAGCAGGCTGAGAAGATCGCACGAGACTCTAAGGTCTGACCTACAGCAAATCAACCTCCATCTGATGTGGTGGATGCTAGACTTACACGTTCTGTGTTTACTACAGGTGAGGGAGAGCAGCTTGGAGAAACACCTGGAAACCTCTCACATGACTGCCGCCCCTCACAAAGACCTCATCAGACTGCAGGAGGAGCGGCAGGTCCTGCAGGAGAGAGTGGAGGTCAGAATCCATTTGGGTCCTAATGTATCTTCACAAAGTTAGAGGAATCTTATGTCTGAATCTGTGTTGTTATTGTTAAATTATTTTTAAGAGTTTTAGTTTTGATAACTGAAATAATTTATTGAACATAATAGATGTTATTATAGATAACGTCTACATTTATAGATGAAAATTTTGAACTTAAACTTAATTTTATTTCAGTTAGTTGCCAAGGCAACATTTCTAATTTTCTAGTTTAGGTTTAAGTATAAAAAAAAAAAAAAAAAAATTGAAGCTAAATTGGTCTATAAGAAATAATCAGTAATAACGTGAGAAATTGGTAATAAAATAAATCAAATAAATGAACTGAGAAAACATCCAAAAAACAAATGTTTAAGGAGAAATCTCTAAACATGTAGATAAAAATAAATTGAAGTTAAATAGAAATATTTAAGAAAATAAATATATATAAAAAATTAATTAAAAAAATGTTTATTAAAAATTAAAAAAAACATTGATAATCAAATAAATTAAGAAATCAAATTCAATAAAAAAAAAAATCAGTTATTTAGAAAACAAATCTCTAAACATGTAGATAAAATGTATAAAATAATCAAAAACTTTCACCTTGATATAAAACAAACAAAAAAATCATGAAACAAACTAACTAATATAAATATTCAGTTCAGCAATAGATAAATATATATATATATATATATATATATATATATATATATATATGTGTAAATATATAAATATATAATTTGGCCTTTTGTCAATTAATACAGATGGTAGATAGAAAACAGGAAATGATGGGGAGAAAAGTGTTTGTATTTATTAACTAAAACTATTAAAATAATTTTTGTTAATTGAAATGAAGCCAAAATAAAATAAAACAAATATTAGATGACAAACTTGAACTTAAAAACATAAATGAAAATTACTGAAATTATTAAAACTAAAAAAATTAAAGCTAAACAAATTTTTTTCTTAAATGACGAAAGCACAGCAAAATTACTAAAATTAAAATGAAAACTGAAAACAAAAATAAAATCTAATTATTAATAAGGAGCATACTGGTTTAAAAATAATACTACAATAACACTTGTCTGGATCAAATTGTTCTAAAAGAAGTCATTATTTAATTAGCCAGTTGTTGGATGACTATTCAACCATCCTGACCCGTCCCTGTTGTGAACTGCAGGCTCTGGAGAAGAGGAATCAGGAGCTGAAGCAGAGTGAAGAGAAGGTGAAGGCAGCCAATTCTGAGCTCTGCACCAAGATGAGAGAGATGATCCACGAGCTGGACCAGGAGAAACAGGAAGCAGCAGAGAGGTCACATTCTTTCATTTTGCTAATAGGGGTTGTGGCTTAATCAGGTGAGAGTTAATTTTGACTCTAGCAAATGCTTTGTGTGTACAGGGATGAGCGGACTCAGCAGCAGTACAGGGATGATGTGGTGAATCGTATCCGCGAGGAGCTTACGCAAGAGCACACGTCTCACATTGAGCAAATCACCAGCCAGCATCTGCAACAGATCCAACAGCTCCAGTACTTCACCTTTAACCTAGAACAAGTGTATTACTTCATAATGGGTTACATCCTTCATGAAGCATGCAGAAGCACAACCGCTGACTTTCATTAACACTGGGTTCTTCCACAGGTCAAAGCTGGCTGATGTCAGTCAAGAGGTGTTAGCTGTGCAGGAATGCTACATTTCTGTTTGCAAAGAGAAGGACAAGCTGGAGGAAAATCTCCAAAACAAGCTTGCAGAAGAGAAGAGATTGAAAGAAATTGAGGTAAGCACTAGATGCTGAATATTTAATTATTTTATAGTTTAGTTATTTATTTATATAAGTTTCATTAAATTATTCAACAAAATTAAAAACCATTAATTAATTAAACTTATATAAATAAATAATCATTTCATTTAATAAAAATAATTAAATTAAATCAATAAAAATTAATTAAATATTAATTATATAATTATTTAAATAAATAAATATACTTAAATAAACCAATAAAAATGAAATTTTTTAAATTAAATTACATTTATTTATTTAATTTACTATTTAATTAATTATTTTTATTTAGTTTTATTTAGTCTGTTTCTGTCTAACTGGGTGTACAAAGAGTGAAAATGAGAGTCAAATGTCTGGCTGTGTGAGACGTTAATATTTGATCATGTTTGCTGGTGTTTTAGTTAAAGAGGCGAGAGGAGAGTGAGGGTGCTCTGGAGAGACTCAGCTCTGAGCTGGAGTGTCAGCATCAGGAGGACGTGTCTCGGCTCAAAGCCCAGTGGAAGACAGACACACAGGCTGAGATTGAGCTGCAGGTCAGAGAGCAGCTGGAAGCGGCCAGGAAGAGCTGGCAGCAGGAGCAGGAGACGGTTAGTGATGATGTGCTGTTTACATCAGTCTTCTTTCTACTCTGTACTAAATACCACTGTTGTGCCATTCAGATTTAGGTCAAATGCTCTTATATTTTCTCTTTGTCTGTCCTCTCTGCATATGTCTCTTTTGTTTCATCTGTTTGTCTGCGTGTTTTTGTTTTTTTTGGGGGGGAGGGGGGGGTTTGTCTGTCCTTTATTTCATCTGGCTGTATGTTTCATCTGTGTCTTTGTTTGTTTGTCTTTTTTTTTGTATGTCTGTCTTTGTGTTAGTTGGAGAAGTCCTGGGCTCAGAGGTTACAGGAAGCTGAGGAAGAAGTCAGGAAGGCCAGGCAGTCAGACACCCGTGAGGGAGCGTGTCAGACCAGCTCCTCTGAGACGGCGGGGCAGCTGATTTCAGTGGAGGACCTGGAGGTCCGGCTCAGCGCTCAGAGAGAGAGCCTGCAGCAGGAGGCTGTGTCCGCCCAGGCCAGAGCCGTGGAGGAAGCAGTACGACATGCTCAGAGAGAGCTGCAGCAGAAGCACACTGATGACATAGCGCTCCAGGTATGACCTGATTTCCAGCTCTTAACATAAAAGTATACAATTTAAATAGGGCTGGGCAATATGGCCAAAAAAATATCATGATAAAATCTTTCATATCAGTTGATTAGATAATTATCAAGATAAATGTCAAATTTATATTTCTTTCAAGTTTAAAGGCAGAATTTTGCTCCTTAGTGAAAGTTGTAGAAACCAGGTTAGTGTTTCCTGACTTTGATGCGTATCTTCTGCACAGTTTGCAGTGCAGGCTGCAATATTAATATTATTACATGTTTTGTCTGTTAGAAATGCACATTTGACAGTAGCTGGAGTTGACAGTAGCAGTAGCTTGAGTTGGGAGGATTTATGTTCATTTAACAAAAACAGTAACGTTTATAAAAATTGTAACAACCTAATTTTATAGGGTAAAATTGAAATATTCTGACTGTTTGAGTTTTATTAAAATTAACCATTGGTCTTCCATAGTAGCGTACATTTAGATCATAATAACCACAGGTAAAACCATGCATATAGCACCTCAATACCATGGTAAAATGTAACTATATGGTTTCTATTGGCATTTGTATGCCTTTTGTCACATAAACATTTATATCGAACATTTATAAAACTTTTGCTATAAATTTATCGAGGAAAATTATATTGTGATTTAATTATTGTTATCGTTTTATTGCCCAGCCTTACATTTACATATATGTGACCCAAGCTGGCAAAATGAGTCAGAATGCGCACGGGATCATTTCGAGCTACAGGCAAAACAAGTGAAAAATGAAGATTTTGGTTGATTTTAATGTTTTCACAAAAATTTGTTCATTAAGCCCTTGTCTAGCGATCCCAATGCTCCAAATAGCAATTAAACATTTAAAATTATCTTTATTTGTACGTTTTCTGAGAGGAGTACCTTTCTTTTGTCTCTCCGATCTTACTCGCGCTGACCGACAGAGCCGAAGCGTGTGCACAAAGACAGCGTGCGATCCCAATATACACAGAATTACAGTATTTCAAAATATCTGTCATGGCGATTATTCACGCAAACATTATCTGTTATGTCTTAAGTGAACGTTTGGTTAACTGTTGGGGAAAAACTTCTGTTGTGTAACATATATTAGATCCGTGCGGTACAGTAGGTCTTAATATATAGGCTGTCTCATTAATGTTAATCAAACAATTGTGGTATCATGGAAAAAAAGTTGAATATATATTTTTCCAATAGATATTTGGTTTTGTCTTGGTGTATGTCAAATTTGGTGTCATTACCAGGGATTTTAAAGTATGGTTGCTAGGTGATTTTTGTTTTGGAACCTCTATTTTTCTCAAAATTGACTTTGCTGACTGTCGACTTTTTTTTTTTGTCCGATTCAAACAAATCATACATCATTTTGAAGGTTTTTTTAATAGAGAATGTGATGATAAATAATATTGAAAATTTGCACATTGCGACTCATTTTGCCAGCATGGGTCACATATTATATCAAAAAATTTGACTAGTTCTTCATGACCCATGCCTACAGATTTTTAACCCTATAAGGCCCACTGTATCATATTTGATACAATAATGTCCAAAACTTCCTCTACATGCCTTCTGTCGTCTGATTGATGGTTTATACTTTTTAACAAGTAAATGGCCTTTTAGTATAATTCTACAAACATCCCCCTTCAGGTTAGGGTCTTTTTGCTGTGAAATCTTTACTGATTTTTATAAAGTAAACATAAGAATATTTTTTTATATTGTTTGTAATATTTCAAGGTGAACACTTACTGGACTGAAGCAACTTAGGTTTACTTGATTATCCATGCATATTTAAAAAAATAAATTGTGTATTAAAATAAAATGTGAGTATTAAATATGAACATTAGGCTTTTGAGGAACTTTTATTTGTCCATCATTGTGTTGCATTGCTTTATATGTTTTTGCCCTCACAATAAAAACTACAGAGCTTTGATCATAAAACTAAGCATTTAAATCTCATCTTACCAAGACATATTATTGGGAGATAAAGAGTGACAACTGATATTTATGTGCATTTTATGTAATTTGTCTGCTATACTTTTATAAAGATCTCATTAATTCACATTATAAGCTATCAGAATTTCATTGTATTTTTTGCCATGTAAATATATCAGCATCTGCATCAAACTGCATATTTTTCAGACTATTATTTCTATGTCAGGCTTTACAGGGTTAATAATAATTTCTGCCTCTCTTAGATTGAAGGTGCAATATCAAGGGCTCGTTCTCGATGGCTCCAGGACTTGACCTCCCTCCCAGAATACAAAAGCAGCCTGCAGACAGAGAAGGATGAATGGGAGCGATTACAACAGGAACAGGTATGTGTTGTAGTGATCATTCTAAAATGATTTCTTCATATTTAATTTCGGAGTTGCTCAGCACTCTCCTCCTCATCCCAGGTGTCTTCAGCTGTCAAGACAGTGGAGGAAAGGTGGCAGGACACACTCCGCACCAGATGCACCGAGCTGGAGCAGTGTAACAGGAGAAACGGGGCGCTCCAGGAGGAAGTGCTTACTCTCAGCACCCGACTGGAGCGCTCGTGCCAGGAGCAGGCCACCCTCATCAAAGCAGAGCTGGCTGCAGCCCGAGACGTTTGGATGGAGGACAAGCAGGAGGAGATGTCCTGCCTTAGGGCGCAGCTCCAGAGAGAGCAGAAGCAGAAACTACAAGCCGTCCTACAGCAGAACCTGGAACAAACTGACACAAAGCTACAAAAAACCCTCAGGGAAAAGGAGCAGGAGTGGAGGGCTCAGCAAGAGATCAGGTTCATAATAATCTAAAATAGGAGGGTTTGCTAAGGGAAGCTTGGACAGACTGCTGTTCAAGTGAGGCTCTTTTGACATCAGCCAATAAGCAACAAACTAGAACACCTTAGCAACTGCATGGCAACACAATAAAACCACCAAGAATACCTTAGCAACTACACACACACACACGTTATAGTTATAGTTGTAGTATATGCATGTGTGTGTTTCAGTTTAGGCCTATATAATATTTATATACTAATGGTATGGTATGTATTGATATTTATTGGTAGCATTTATATTTTTAGGTTTCATTTTAATTTTTAAGTTTTAATGATTTTGTTTTGTGGTTTTGCCTTTTTTTATATTTATCTATTTAGTTTAATTTAGCTTCTATTTATATAGTCTATTTAGTCTATTTAATTTAATTTTATTTCAGTTTCAGTTAAGTACTTCAGCTTTAACTTATTTCAGTTAGTTTCAAAGACATTTCTAAACTAAAAGATTTTTAAGTTTGTTTATTTAATATTTATATTTTATTTTAATTCAGCTTTTTTCATTTACCAAAAAGGATATATTATAGTTTTATTTAACAATAGTTATATATTTTCTATATAAATATAACAAATATTTCTTAAATTTATACATGCACGTTGTAAGGCCCGCCCAATCGTCTCAACGACGGCTTCCGATAAGCGGGTGAAGGTTTCTGCGCGTTCGGTCTTTTCAGCGGGGCAAACTAATTTAATTCCAATTTACTTTTATCTGACTCCATTTTATCATGACCTCGAATTTAGGTTAGAATTCCGATTGGTTATTAGGTCATTTGTATAACAGTTTAACTACACATTTGGTTATTCTGTTTAACCCTTTGTTGAAATTATACCTGTACATCCGGATCCCAATAACACTTCGAGTCTCGCACTGGCCGGATTATGATCTCTTTATCACAAACTCGTCAGTCTTGTTCATTAGACAAAGGCGATTAACTGATATCCTAGACGGCCGTGCTCCACGTTGATCATTCTAGAATATTTTATTCAGTCCCCATAGATCTGAACTCACTTAACTAATGCAAGACTATATCTAACCAGAGGCCATGACCATTACCATAGAACCAAGCTGACCAACTTAACTTCTCTAATGGTAACTTTACATAATCATGCCGTGGTTTCCCACTTACACGTAATTAGAATAATATTACAATAATCAGGAGTTGAGGCTCACCCTATTTGGATGGGTCTAACAACATTTTGTTGTTCTAAACGGAAAACCCATAAGGTCTACTAGTCTCTACAGTCTAAGTATACGTAGCTAATGCCAATGTGTTAGTTGGAGCTCTAGAACATCAGTCTGGTGCGCTCCTCTGCTTCACTCAGAACTGTGCTCTAGTCCGTTACTAACCTGAGTATAGATTTGCGGTGTTATTGATTTAATGTAATCTACTAGAGTTAATAATTCCAGAGTAAGTCAAATGTAACAATTTATTATTAGTCAGGTAAATGTATTATGCCAATTACATAATCAATTCAAAGATAATCCATACATAACATCAAATGCTCTGAAGTAAAGAGTAAAAGATGGATACCTGACAATTGCATAACACTGAGTGTCTAGAAGACATACAGCATTACGGGCTGACCTGAGTAAAGGATCGCGCCTTTATATATATATATATATATATATATATATATATATATATATATATATATATATATAAATAAATAAATAAATAAATAAATGATGATGATACACAAGACACATATATTATATAAACACAAACTTTTATTTTGGATGTGATTAATCGATTTGACAGCACTAATATAGATATTTATTATATATTTATTTATTAAATATTTCTGATCATTGATATTACAATACTTTTTTTTGATGCTTAGATTAGAAATAGATTTATGTAACGTGTAATACAATTGAACAGCAATATTTAGTATTTTAAATTACATATTTTGTGGAGCTATGTAAATACATTTTTATTTCTATAGTAATTTAATTATAGTGATATACACAAATATAAACTGATGTTACTGATATTTTATTAAATAATTTTAATCAATAGAATAGCATAAAAGGGATTAAACCTTTTGACTCCTGAACACAAACCTTCTAAACATGAGCTTATGAATATGCTCTGTATCATGTGGTGTTTTAAAGGACTGTTGTTTTGCAGACTGCATGAGGAGCGGCAGCGGGTGCTGGAGGAGGTGCTGGAGGATCTGAAGGAGGTGCTGCAGGAGGGAGTGGAGAGGAGAGGCAGTCCAGATGAACACAAGCTCAGCCGTGTGCCAGGAACCGTTCGGTCCAGAGTCTGGGAGATCTGCAGAGAATCACTCCGTCAAGCCGCCAACCAAGCCAAGCAGGAGTGGAAGAAGGTGCATATATATCATTACACAATTTTGAAAAGCTACCGTCACTGTAATGAACACGGCCTCACCCACAGAGTTCCCTGTTCTTTATTACACATACACAGTAATCATATTTATGCAGTCATATGCATACCCATATTTTATCATCGGTCTCCACCCAGAGAAACACATTAAATGTTTTGTTTCTCTCACACCTCAGAGCAGCGAAGACAAGCTGAGACGTGTACTAAAGGAAACCCAGGAGCATCACGAAGCGGAGATCGGTAAGGCCCTCAGCACACACACCTCACACACTGCTGGAATCAGCACCTCGTCCCTCCTCACCAGTTCCTCGCCCTGCAGCAGGTCTAACGGCCCAGAGGAAGCAGGGTGAATGCGCTGAGTCTCTGGCCAAACTCCAGAAGAAGAATCAAGAGCTCCAGAGACATCTAGAAAAGGCCTGCCGCCAGCTCCAGAAGACCGTACGAGAGCACAAAAGCACCCTGCAGAAGATGAAAGGTGCTACTTAGTATGAGATTCTCAATGTTAGAAATTATGGGGACACATGCCTCTCACTAAACATTTTGAGATATCAGTAAATTAATTGGATTAAGTAAATTAATCAAGTATTATTCATTATAAATGATAATATAATGTAAAATAATAATGAAAAATAAGTGATCAATTATAAATCATTGAAATGGTCAATTATAAAGTGTCTAAAATCTCACATTTTTAAAAATAAATATTTTTGTGTTAGGGTTCCCACAGTAGGGCTGAACGATTTTGGAAAATAATCTAACTGCGATTATATTTTATTTTATTTTATTTTTATTTTATTTTTTATTTTATTTTTACCAATATTACGATTTTTTTTTTTTTTTTTTTTTTTTTTTTTTAATATGCGTTTTTTTTTTTTTTTCTTTTCCTCTCTTTTATCCAAACTGGTCACTGGTCTTTTCTCCCCATCATTTCCTGTTTTCTCTCTACTATCTGTATCAGTAAGTGGAAAATGTTTTATATCTACATGTTTAGAGGGGTTTTTCTAAATAATTGATTTTTTTTTTTTTTAATTGGATTTGATTTGATTTCTCAGCTAATTTATTTGATTAGCTGAGAATTTGTTACGACCCCGATTTTGTAGGGTTGGATGGGGTAACATTTAGTTTGTGATAATTGTATGTGTATGTGGGGATTGCAAGAAACGCGTAAACCCAGAGCCGGCGCAAGGCATAAGCGAACTAAGCGGCTGCTTAGGGCCCGCTTGGCCACCAGGGGGCCCCCAAGAGCACATGAAATTACTTCTTGCTGCATGTTACTTTATTGAAATCGCGAAATAGCCTTAAACAATTACTAGATAACTGCAATTTTTTTTTTTTTTTTTTTTAAGTTTTCTAATATACGCACTGATTGATTCTGACAGCACTGCACAAGCTCATTATTAGCTTGTTAGCGGGTTCAAAGTGCAAAGTGCAAGAAAAATCAGCACTGAAATGGTGCTACTCGTCAGTTGCCCGGTAACCTTTTTATGAATGGATGGATTTGAGAGTGTGATATGGTTTAGTGCGAATATCTTATCTGACGTGCTGCATGTTTTGGATGGAGTACAGCATAGCTTTCAGTTTCTGTTCACAGTAAATGCTTCTCTGTAAGTGCTATATGGTTGAGTCGCTTAAAATTATCATTTGAGAACGCAACATGCAGCAAACATCTTCCCAAATTTGTAATGAGAATCATTTATAAATCTGTTGTTGTCAACAAAAAGAAGCACTAAAGTCTTCCTGCGTGTTTCCGCCAAAATAAAAATGTTAAACAGAGCGTTTAACATTTGAAAGAAATCCATCAACATGTCTTGTTTTTAAAAGTCTCTTCTGCTCACCAAGGCTGCATTTATTTGATCAAAAATACAGTAAAAACAGTTATATTGTGAAATATTATTGCAATTTTAAAATAGCTGTTTTCTATGAAAATATATAGTAAATTGTAATTTATTCCTGTGATCAAAGCTGAATTTTCAGCATCATTCCTCCAGTCTTCAGTGTCACATGATCCTTCAGAAATCATTCTAATATGATGATTTGATGCTCAAGAAACATTTATGATTATTATCAGTGTTGAAAACAGTTGTGTAAACAATTTTTTTTTTTTTTAGGATTCTTTGAAAGCTTTCTATTTCAGATAAATGCTGTTCTTTTGAACCTTCTATTCATCAAAGAATCCTGGGGGAAAAATTGTGAGCATATTCAGCATAAGAGACTTTTAAAAACATTTAAAAAAATCGTACATATCCCAGTCTGAACTGTAGACTGTAAGATATTAAAGTGCAAATTAACACCTGAGCACTCTTGTGGGTTTGCTACGGTTACAATTAAAAACCGTATAGGTAAAAACATGACAGGCAACACAGCTACAACTAATAAAATTGATAATGGGTGTGCAAATTATCAAGAATTGACAATAGTCAATCGTATTGGTGGCACCGAGGGGCCCCCAAATAAAATTCTGCTTAGGGCCCCATAAAGGCTTGGGCCGGCCCTGCGTAAACCTAAATAATTCCAAACGAAATTATTTATTATACACCGGTGAAAAGTTTATAAGAGATGAGAAATAATAATGATAATTGCTAAATACAAAAAGAGAAAACAACATTTACAAAAACAAATCAAAACGAAAATAAACAAGGGAAAAGGGACGTCAGCTGCGCCAAAGAAAAGAACAAAACAAAACCCAAGACTAACTCACTTCTAACCTACTGTGTCTAATACATCAAAAACTGTTGCACAATGTAGGCCTATGTCACGTGATGTCTTTCTTGTCCACTTTCCCTGGTATATGGAGAAACAATCACAATCAGAATGACTACAAAATTCAAAGTATGGATGGAGGTGCAAGATGACAAGACAAAACAGTGCAAGTAAAGACTGTCACAATGACAACAAACACTAGCAAAGGTTAGATTAAACAGCAAACGCAAACAAGGTCAGAGTCAAAGATGACTAGCACGCGTTAACTCTGGCGGGAAACTTGATTGGCAGCGGGAACAGTGATGTCACGCAGGTTAATGATGATTGACAGCTGCTCAGGCCAATCGCAGTCAATAGGGGTGAGCCTAAGAGAATGACAGGGAGAGAAAAAGAGGAAAATGTACAGGCACACACACAGGGATGTAACATCATTATTGATTGGCACAAATGGACCCCCATAAGAAGCAAATGGCATGTTGGAGAAGGCTTTTTTTTTTAATCGTTTTTCATGTCAAATCAGATGAGCACGAGGCAGCCCTGCAGAAGGAGCAGCAGGCTCATCTCAAAGCCCTTGAGGAACTGAAACAAACCTCAAACGCAGAAGCACTTTCAAGGTTTGTAAACACTTCAAGTTTGTTTGATTTCTTTCATGAGAGCACATCATTGACTACAAGCGCAGTGGGTCTTACACACTAACAGTCTTCATCAATGTTTCAGCGGTTCAGTCAGCCAGCAGAATCTTCAAGCAGGTCTTGAGGAAATGAAGGAGCAATACATGCAAGCAGTGGAGAAAATCAGAGGTGACTGCAAGGCCTCTATAAAGATGTTTTACAGAACTAATCACATTTTATTCCTCATTAAAAACCATGTTCTTCAATAAGACCAGTGTGTGGGAGTAACGACAATTTTAAAAAGTACTGTAGCAACACAACTAAATTATTTTAATTATAAAATAATCTATATTTTACAGTAATAGATATGTTTAGATAAATTATTCATTTTATAAATGTAATAATTGTTTGTTATATATGGAATAATAAAGATATAATTACTTTTTTACTATTATAAACTATTATATTTGCACGCTTAAGTAGTTTAAATGTAGTTATCTACATCCCACCAAACTTGTAGTGTAGCTACACTACTAAAAGGGCTTTTCTGCAGTTTAACTGATTTGAAACTGAAGCTATCCCGTTAATAAAGTAGCTCCCTCAACTCAGATTTTATTTCATACGTTAGGTGACATGCTGCGTTACCTGCAGGAGAGTAAAGAGCGTGCAGCAGAGCTGATCAGGACTGAGGTCCTGAGGGAAAGGCAGGACACGGCCAGACGGATGCGCAGGTACTACCTCACCTGCCTGCAGGAGCTGCTGGAAGACGGAGGCCAGGCCACAGGGTATGGAGACGCACAGATGATCTCCTCTCTTTCTCTGGTTTGCTCTTCATTCTGCACTTTTTCTCTCTCCAGAGCAGAGAAGAAAATCATAAATGCTGCTAGCAAACTGGCCGCTATGGCCAAAGTCCTTGAGACCCCGGTGGCCAAACGCAAGCTTTCAAGAACACAGAACTCTCAAGGTATGCTTTCAACTCTGTTAAAGGTGATGTATGCAATTTCTGTGACACTAGTGGCATCTAGCGGAATTACAAAAATAACGAAACGCCCCTTTTGCGTGTTGCACCTCCCCTAACTCAAACATCACAAATACAGCTCTTACAGGTGCTTGTGACGGCATGTCTCAACGGGTCAATGTAGGCTGCTTTCAATACAAGGTCCAGCATATTAGAGTATCCAGCTGTGTTACTATGTGTCATAAGGAAGCAACTGAGTAGCTAACACTCTGTGTAGAGCGAACGTGAGCATCTCGCTTATAATAAACACATCCAATGTATCTGCACTGGGCTCATTTTTTGACATGACGCCCCACAACTGTTTGATGCTGTCTACTCTGGACACTAGGGGTGTGACGAGATTAAAATGTGACGAGATTTCTCGTCGAGTGAAAAGCTGTCTCGCGATATCGCCATGACCGAGCATGAGGGTGAAATTAGCATAGAATATGCCACTGATACGTTTACATTACATCCTCCACTATTATTTTGCTTTTTTTATAGAAATAAAAACCATTTAATTCAGCTGGAAACATGTATTCATATTGTAAACATCTGCTCTGCTCAGCCAGCGCGAGCTGCAGTCGCACACAGTGCAGCAGGAATCACAGTTCACTGATCACGTGAGTAAGGTGAGATGACTGACGAGAAAGACCATGGCGCAACAGAGCCTAGTGTCTGATAAATGTCTTATCTTGTAGAATGCGCACTCAGCACTGGCGCTCCCTATACACTGAGTACGTTAAAACGAAAGTAAATGCAAGCTCCCTTATTCGCGCAAATTAGGCGACATACAATAGCCTGTCTCCCAATATCAACGCTATCTTAGGCTGGACTGTGTAGTTGTAACCACCTCTTAGCTCTGGTCTCTGTTTTCACTTTGAATATTGAGAGAGTACATTGATTTTGGTTGCACTTATTGTTTGCACTTGAGACTAAGAAAAAACTTTTATTTTTGTTTTTATACTGTATTTATGTTCAATTTGTGGAAAGGAGTTAAAATAGGAGCTCGCACACAGTTTTATCACAGTGCTTGTATATTGTTGTCTCTTAATGCATTTGATAATTCATACTCAGAAAATAGAACTAAAATGACATTTATTACAAGATGATTAGTTAAAGCATTTCAAAATGCACCTCCAGACTATTTTTCCAGTTATGCCCCGTCACACCCCTACTGGACACATCAAAAGAAACATTATAAATCGGAACATTTGTCTTTCTGAACGGATGCATAATGATGCTGTATTGAAGCATCCATTTGTAGCGCGTTCAGGCCCGGTTCAAGTATCAAATCACTGAGGGTGCTTCTGAAATGACTGAGGGTGCTCTAGTTAAGTACAGTGAGACATTTAAATGATTGATTTACAAGGTATCACTTTTACCAATAATTGGAATAGAATTTCAAAAATACTTTGTTACAAATATTTTTTCTATTAATCTATTAGTCTGCCTTTACATTGCTTTAATGCGTTGCTATTTTAACGTCATATTTCTGTCCCGTGCAGAGTGAATCCAGCATTTATATGTAGATGTCAGTTCTGAAACTTTGCAGCATGCAATTGGCCGTCAGTCCTCTTGGCAGCATGAAAAACAATAGTTTTTTTCAATGGATTATATAGGCTGTAGCCTGGAAAGTGCTACAGTCACTAAAACGCTGTTGATTTGTCAGTTCATTGCGATCTCACAAAGTTCCATTATAATCAATGAAGCTGTTAACAATGCACAGTAAATCTCTTACATCGTGTCTACACTTTGTTTGTTAATGAGAGGTTTCGCGAGCCTGCATAACTCGGCAGCACTGAATTAAACACTCGTGTTTTGAGTGGTGAGTGGATTCTGACTAACTTAAACACCTCTGATTGGCCAATTGCGTTCATGAGATCAACAACAGTGGTTGGCTACATTGCTCACCGCTGCAAAAACACATTTGATGTTCTCCAGAGCGCAAACACAAATATGCACTCAAGCGTTTGCCAAATCTGTTTTGCCAATATATTATTACAATATCAACTGAGGGTGCTCTTGCTTGCGATTGAGGGTGCTTAGCACCCCCGTATAACCGGGCCTGAGCATATTGCGTTGCAATGCCCCGTTCGCTTTGATGTGTTCATGGTCCGCTTAATCTTTGAAGGAATTTTGGTACCAGAAGCTGAATGTCTTTTCCCATGTAACCTGTCAGTCATGCTCCCACAGCAGCTAAACACCCTCTGGCTTCGCCTGCTACAGTAGCCACTCCCCAAACTATCACTATAGGTTGAGCTAGAAAGAGATTAACAGATCTAAGCGGACCACTCAATGTTTTGTTGTTGCCTGGGAGGCTTAATGTTTACACTTTTAGGGGAGATAAACCTTTGAATGGTATACTAATAGTAGTCAATGAACAACAAACTGGGTTAAGAGAAAAAATCCTACATACCTAACCATTAAATCTTCATTTTTAGCATGATATGGCATTTTTACCGTACTTTATACTGTGAAATTGGATTTTTGCTTAGGTGGATCAGACAAAACAGACATTGAAACCAATGGCTCTCCTGCTAAAGTGCTGGGTGATGGAGCTGAAGCCCACAAGGATGGTAAGGACAAACAGATCCATCAGCTCTACAGCCTAACAGACACACATTATTCATCCATGACGGCTAAACAGAAAGGTATCAAACCTAAAGGCTTTGAAGCAGATTCCCTGAAGTCTGCAGTGATCTGTGGATCTAAAGACCCTCTTACGGTTGGTCAGGTAACTCAGAAACACACACACTTTCATGATAGTGTTTTTAACAGCGATGTCAGGACCCCTAATGTCACACTGAGAAAGCAGAGCAGGGAAATGTTCATGGAGGGCTTTGAGTCCGGAAGAGCAGAACCATCACCCGTCCAATCATTCCTGATTGAAGAAGCGCCTGTTCGGGATGATGGACAGAGTGACTGGAGTTTAACCAGTAATGGCTCCAACTTTATGAACAACATTCACCTGACGTCCTCCTATCCCGAGCCTGGGAAGCCTTTCTCAGTGAACGGCCCTTCCTTGGGTGGTTTGGACTTTGGAAGCTCCATCGGTGATAACTCGGATGTTACGATATACAAGGAGATTGTTCAACCTTCGTTTTACTCCAAACCAAGCGTGTGTGTGGACAGAAGAACAAATAAACACAGAGAGCCAATCCCTGGATCTGAGGGACATGGCGTCTGGAAAAAGCGTCCAAAGAACTTATTTTCAGAGTTGAAAGTACGTCAGCAGGACAGTGGGTTTGACAGCCCATTAGCACAGCTTCAGGAATGAAATTTCGATTTGTTTGTGCCTGTGCAATCATTCTTTGTATATAAAAGAGTTGCATTCTCAGTTAACCTTGTGCAATGTGTTTTTTACTTGTTTGAGCCAAATGTCTTTTGTACTCGTCTTAGCAGTTGCATGAATTTGTTACCTTTTAACTTAATAAAGCAACCTAGTGTTGCATTAATTAACCTGTTTGTTTTTGTTATCTTCTTTCACACTGAATAAACAAACCACCATAATATCCAACATGCTGCATAAAACACAAGGCACAAAGTGAGTTTATCATTGTTTTATTTTCCTGACTGACACCTGCGGCTGCATTTGTGCTTCCAATCAAAGTCCAGTGCCAGATAAGATAAGGTCAAAGATGAAATAGAGCGCATATTGTTAAGTGTCATCTGGGTCGTTCTATGAAATGGTTAGTTAGCCTTTTTCGCTTAGATGAGGTAATTATTTTTTGTAAGATTTTAGATATTAGACAATTATCAAATATACACTCTAACATATACACTGTACTATAACTCATGAAATATCAGGCAAATAATATCTTGTATTCATTAACATTTATCTCTAAATTAATACATTTTATATCGCTGAGATAAAGGTAACAGTGTTGACGGTTTACAGTGAAAAGAGTTGAAATATTTGGAGCATTTTAATGCTAATTATTTTTTTTAAATATCCCCTTTTTAGTTAACAGGGTTTTTTTTTTTTTTTTTTTTTTTTTACAAAATTATGGTAACAGGGTTGACATTTAGAAGGGAAATTGGGCAATTCAGTCAAAGTTTATTCACACTTATTTCATTCTAAACCTGAGACTTTTGTTCTGGACATTTCTGAAGAATGTTGAACAGTGACATGCTGTAATATTCATTTGTAACATTTTTTGTTTTCCAAGGAAGAAATAGTCATAAACTATTGAAACAACATGAGGGGGAGGGGGAGGGGAAGGGGAAGGGGAAATAATGAGATTTGCGCGTGTTCATGTTTTTCTATCTCGGTGGGGACTTCAACCTGAATGCACACAGACTCATGGGGACATAAATTGAGGTCCCCATGATGAAACAAGCTTATAAATCATACAGAATGAGTTTTTGTTTTTTTGTGTGAAAATGCAAAAAGTTGTCTGTGATGGGTAGGTTAAGGGGTAGGGTTAGTGTAAGGGGATCACACTGCCTCCACCGGCTTGCCTACTTCCCATAGTGCATCCTGGTGCCATGTGTTCCCCAGGTAAGTGACGCACACACACCCGGCCATCCACGTGATGTAAAAGAAAACGTGATTCATCAGACCAGGCCACCTTCTTCCATTGCTCCATGGTCCAGTTCTGATGCTCACGTGCCCACTGTTGGCGCTTTCGGCGGTGGACAGGGGTCAGCATGGGCACCCTGACTGGTCTGCGGCTTTGCAGCCCCATACGCAACAAACTGCGATACACTGTGTATTCTGACACTTTTCTATCAGAACCAGCATTAACTTTTTGAGCAATTTGAGCTACAGTAGCTCGTCTGTTTGATCGGACCACACGGGCCAGCCTTTGCTCCCCACGTGCATCAATGAGCCTTGGCCACCCATGACCCTGTTGCCGGTTCACAACTGTTCCTTCCTTGGACCACTTTTGATAGATACTGATCACTGCAAACCGGGAACACCCCACAAGAGCTGCAGTTTTGGAGATGCTCTGACCCAGTCATCTAGCCATCACAATTTGGCCATTGTCAAACTTTTTCCTGCTTCTAACACATCAACTCTGAGGACAAAATGTTCACTTGTAGCCTAATATATCCCACCCACTAACAGGTGCCGTGATGAAGAGATAATCAGTGTTATTCACTTCACCTGTCAGTGGTCATAATGTTATGCCTGATCGGTGTATAAACACTGTATATCACGATATTATATTTAATATTTGTATATTAGCATATATCGAAATAATTAACATAGGTTCAGATATGAACTACAATGTGCTTCTTAGAGAATTGTTATGCTAATATTTCTACAATTATCCACTTTTCAGTTATCAATTGTTTACTAATATACTGTACAGTTATTTACTATACAATATCGTGGTAACAGGGTTGACATTTTAAAGCGAAAATTGACGTCATAATTTATTTACTATATCGTTCCAGCATGTTAAATGACAGGTTATAATAATTCCGACTTACATTTTCGTAATGTAAAATATATAATATAAAATAGTCTTACATGATTGGAACAACATGAGGAAAAAGGCGATAAATTATCTTATTTTTAAAGGGTTGATTTCTTGAAATTAAATAGTTTTAATGAGAAATAATAGAATTTAGTATCGTTCATTCATTCTTCAAGAGGAATAATATGATAACTGGGTTGTTTAACGCGTGGAAATCTTCGCTGATAATGGGAGTTTGCAGTTTGTCTCGTCGCGTCGTGAATGTTAATTCTGTGGCTGTGATATGAATCTGCTCCAGTCCGTGTCCATTCCCTCAAAACAAAGCACCGCCTACACTGAACTTTATATCTAAATGTTGCGCCCCATTAGAAACTATAGTCTTACGGGAAAGAATCGGATCACACTGTACAATGTTTTGGTTTTTTGTAAGTGCTGTTTTACTTTTATTTGCATTACGTTACCGTTATCCTTACTTTATCAAAGAGGCAAAATACATCTATCGAGTGGCATTAGTTGTATATCGTTTGACAAAATACATCAAATCCAAACCTTTCTATACCTTAGTGGATCGGTTCTTGGCTTCGGTTCAGAAGAACCCACACAAAGCGTTCATTCGGTTCCAGGATAAAACATACTCGTATGTGCAGTCAGATAAACAGAGTAATAAAGTCGCGAGGAGTTTGTTAAAACACGCAGATCTTCATGAAGGAGATACAGTAGCGCTTCTGTTGGGAAATGAGCCCATGTTCTTGTGGATATGCTTGGCTTTGGCCAAGATCGGATGTTCTGCTGCTCTTCTCAATCATAACATCCGATCCAAATCACTTCTGCACTGCTTCACCTGCTGTGGGGCCAACGTGCTGATAGCCGGTGCAGGTACTGTAACTCTTGCAGTTCAAAGTTTTATTTGTCAAATCCAATCAGTGCTTGATGTACTAACTGCAAAGCTGCTGACTCAGTGCACAATATCTGCTATTTGACATGACCCTTTCCTGTTGGTTACACTATTAACAAATGGAAGTATGGCAAATTATCTAGTGACCAAAATGTTAACCAAATAAATGTGTGATGCATTTTTAACACTAATTTTAAACTTATGGTCAACACTTAGTTAACCAAATTATGCACTATGTATGTACTCAGTCGTGTAGTGTATGAGTTTTATAAGGTTATTTGGCGTATGATAGCCCTTCAGCTACGTAAGGAAATCGCATACTCTCGAGTGGGTACTTATTTTAAATAAGTACATACTTTGCGAGCGCTAAAAATTATGTTTTATATCGTGTGAAGCATGAATGTAATCTGGGCATACTACATTCACCATGTTGTCATTATTATGTGACCTGCCAACGTCAGTTGCGTCGCTTCACAGTCATTCACAAATCCTCTCCCACGGCCTTATGGGATAGTAAAGTGTCCATCGATGCACACTTCAAAATCTCGCTGGAAGTAGTAGGTCATCCAGGTACTTTTTGCCTACTGTTTTGAGTACTGTGAATTCGGACATACTTTTGTCATATACTGTTTTCCGCGTACTAGTAGGGAAGTATGTGACGCAGTGTCCAACAGTGCATTATCTATGTATTTCGTAAACTTTTTCTTTTTGTAATTTTCACTGTGAACAGACAACTGTTTATACTACGAAACGGCATAGTGTAGCCGGTTTGGCTCGCGTGTCTCTGTCACTAAGACTCGGCTACCTCTGCGTTGTGTTGTGAATAAAGACTGGAGTCGAATTGCTGGTTCAGAGGTTCTTTTATCTGCATGAGTTGGAAAAATGCAGTA
The DNA here is from genome assembly GCA_039654105.1 of Coreius guichenoti. Taxonomy (NCBI): domain Eukaryota; kingdom Metazoa; phylum Chordata; class Actinopteri; order Cypriniformes; family Gobionidae; genus Coreius; species Coreius guichenoti. The sequence continues at coordinate 21,711,774 of CM077191.1, forward strand.
ATTACTTGTTGCATTCAATGTTGTGCAAGGTTAATCAGCCTTCTCCTCGCTCTGCTCAGACCTCCTGCGGACTGAAGCGAGTTCACAATACACAATCTCATTTACAATAATAAAGAAAATAGTAATAATTAATATCACATCAGGTATATCAACAGTCAGTGAATGAATACGATATATACATCTTTAAATCATTCCAGCATTTTATATAACTAATTCGGTTGAACACATATAACAAAGAAATCACAAAAACAATTCATAACCATACCTGCATGAGTTGAAAAAATGCAGTAATTATTTGTTGCATTCAATGTTGTGCAAGGTTAATCAGCCGTCTCCTGTAAAACACTCGGACATAGGAAAGATATCAGCAGACACGCTTCACAGGCCAACTTTCACACTAGCATACAGTACAACGTTACACTGCATTCACTCGGTTAAACTTTCACTTGTGCAGGTAAAACAGCTTTAAGAGGAAAGATCAAATACTTGTGCATACTCATTTACATTTTAACGAAACAGATCATTTAAATAGTGATTATTTTCACTTGTAACACTCTTTTTGAATAGGAGTGCACACAATACATACCTCTCTCCGCTCAGACCTCCCGCGGACTGAAGCGAGAGCGCGCAACGCGCCAATGACGTCACAACTGCGACGAACACAAAACTCATAAAAGACACAAAAAATAAATTATTTTCTCACATACATATGTAGCAGAAATATCTGGATTTTGTGTGAATATAAAACAAAACACGAGTTATAATTAATACCTGTTACAAAAGCATAGTGCATAAGTACACAAATTGAGACGTACCTTGGGACGTTTTGTCCTCACACGAAACTCCCAGTCGTGCGGATTCCCATTGGAATGTCTGGATTTCACCAATGAAATTTCACCAAACAATGGTAAAGCTGCAGTCAGACTACACTTTTGAGCATGCAAAATTTCTGCGAACACTGCAAAGGTTAGAAAATTATGTCACACTCTGCATGATTCATCATATAATACATCAAAAATGTAAAATATGCAATCTACTCCCCTTTACTGCAACGCTGCATTTCTGGAGATTTAAAGTTTTAATTCAGATGAAAGGCCATGCTATGGCGTAACCATAGACTCTATAAAACAATGGACGTAGTGTCCGTGACGTCACACGTAGGTTTCGGAAGAGCATTTTTGAAGTCCAAAGTGGGCGGTGCCGGCCGTCGCCATCTTGGCAGCGCTTCACCGCACGTCACACCCATATAACCGAAAATGGGCAGGACGTGGGTGCAGCTGAGGTGCCTGGTTGCTGAAACCACGCCCACCTAGCTCGACCATAGTGGAAATCCACCTGTCACTCAAGTGGCCACGCCCTTAATTATGCAGAACTTTAAGGCTTAATATAATTTAAATGGATGAGTTACAAAAAAATTCACCCCCCTCACAGTTGTCATGAAGGGCAAAATTAGCTATATAGACCAAAACCAGTTTTTGTACCAGGCTGTAAACATATTTTTTTCTGCTGTAAAGTCGGGCATTTTAACATGGGGGGTCTATGGGATTGACTCCCTTTTGGAGCCTGTCTCTAGCGGCCAATCGATGAATTGCAGTTTAAGTCACTTCCGTGTTGGCTTCAAGAGAGAGACCGGAAGGTTGCCGCTTGGGCGTAACAATCTTCTATTAGTCACACGTCACATGATACAAATTCTCAGGTCATAGTTCACCAAACTTGAACTTTGGGCCCTGTCCCAAATGGCACAATTCATGTGTACTTGTAGTCTTGTGGACTTACAATGGCCGTCGCGTGCACGTGTCCGTTAAGTCCATGAGACCATAGGGTGTCCCATTTTGTCATTTTAGGTTTCAGAAGGGTGCTCACGAGCGCCCCTTTGCAGAAAATATGCACCCTTTTGCTGAGCCCGCGAGCTCCGCAGCAGACTTCTACCCGACAGTCAAAGCAGCATTACGTCACAAAAGTGTGGACTCGAAGGAAGATTGCAGTAGCTTAGTGTTCCATTTGGGACAGGGCCTTGGAATGCAGCGAAATGTGAAACTTCTTCACTGGAGCTTTTGTTTCCTGTCCCCTGCATTAGCATGCTTATGAATGGAAGTCAATTTAATGAAAAGTGTGAACATGAGCGAAATTCACCTTTTCCGTCCTCATGATGTGTGTGGATTCCTATTGAAATAGTTGGATTTCCCTCTCAAAATTTCGCCAAGCAACGGTTATTGGGATCGCACCTTCATCAGTGGCAGTGCAAGGTCCCGAGGCATGTTTTTTTAAAAAACTTTTTTTAACTTGAGTGCCGCATTTTCAGTGTCATGCATGAGACGCTACAAAAGACGTGAGTACAATGGTCAACACTTCCTTCTAGTGCATAAAAGCAATGAAAAAGCAGCGCAGTGGAATGCAAAAATGCATTCTGTGTGAACAGTCCTTTACGCCAGTAGGTGGCAACAAGTCGCTGTTATTATAATTGAATCATTTAGCTGATTTGTCCATAACACTGAGGCTGTGTCCAAAATCGGCCACCATACCCTTATATAGTGCATAATATAAAGGGGACAGCAGTGGTGTCCCAAACCATAGTGGACATTATTGAGTGCACTCATTCAATCCCAAAATGCACCTCCATAACGGGTGTACAACTGATATACACTCAACGGCTAGCAGCTAAATAATACCCTGCACTGTGAGGTTTGTGCCAAATGATTTCCTGCGTCTTAGCAGAGGATGGTCAGCACTTGTCCAAATTGTATCCAAATTCACTCACTTGTTTTCATTCACTCATTCAGTGGACTATATTAGTAGAGTAATGAATAAAAGTGTTCTGATACAGCCCAATTGATTCAGGAACAAATTACTGTGTTCCTTGCAGATGCAAAATAGTTGATTCTGCTTTGACCAGTATTTTGTCTAAAATGTAAGTTATTAATTATTAATTTCTTGTTAATTGAACTTGTATAAAAGTAGTATCACACTTTATGCTGTTGGTTTTACATTGTTACTCCAATAGGTGGCGACAAGTGAGTCTTTGGGCTCTCTTATACACCCGACGCAATGCGACGCCAGACGCGATGCAAGTGTTTTTTGCTAGTTTCAGCCCAACGCAGTTATCATTTTCACGTCCAGCGCCACACTGTTTAAATAGCAAATGCACTCGCGCCCATCTGTTCACCCATGGGTGTGCTGGTCTGAAAATGAGATGTGTGTTCAGGCGCATTGTTGGCGCGTTGCTATTTTGAGGCAACTGAAAACAACTGCGCCATTGACCAACAAAAACCTGGTCTAAAGTCAATAGCACAGTATTTTTTGTGTTACTTAAAGGGCGCTTTAGTAATATGCGCATATAGGCGGGTGCACAACGTGCGTACACTCTGCTTATTGCACACAGGGACGCAGCAGCACACAAACATTTTTAAATATTAAAAATAAAAGGATTCCTCTCTGGAGAAGCGTTCAGTCTTTCCACTCGCAAATTGCACCATGTAAATAGCGAATCCGCCATGGTGCAAGCGCAACTGGCTTTTAAAGGGAATGGGAGATGACGCTCTGATTGGTTTATTGCACGTTACGCCCAAAACACATCCATGAATCATTAAGAGACTAGGTACAACCCTTTTGGACCATGCGGCTGGTGAGCGCCGACCATTTTCCCCGTCGTTAAACTAGCAATGGAAAGTGGATTCGGACACGGCCTAAATGCACCTGCGCCATGCGCTTCAGACCATGTGCTCAGATCGTTAAAATAGGGCCCAACACTGGCTCATTTAGGAAGGAAACGCCATACTAATGTATGGAAGCTTGTTTCCCGCACAGAATAAATAACGAAAAAGGTCATTGCAACTTTTTAGCTCACAAATTCTTCTCAGAATTGTGAGATGTAACGAAGACGAGGGAAGATGCTGTCAAAACTTTTCTCAAGGAAGTCAGTTCCTTTCAGAGATACATTCATAGAATTTATTTAAAACTTCATATAATTTCCCTCAGCACTCAGTTGTAAAACCTCTCACTTCTTTCTGCCATTTTTTTTCAAACGAAACGAAACCTACGATTGCATGCTGTGTCTGCGTGAGACTGTTGCTTACTTTGCTTAATACTGGACAGTATTTACCATGGGTTTTTCAAATCCCGGCAATCAAATACGGTTTTAATGATGATTAAAATATTAAACTATAGTACTAACCATTGGAAAATGCATTGTGGTTTATTGTCAGCAACCCCTTGTCAATCTTTAGCGACCCCCAGGTTGGGAAACACTGGTGTAGGCAAATATCTTATCCAGTGCTATTTTCGTTTTCTGACATATAAAGTATCCCTTAAGGATTTGGAAAAACCCTCAGTGTTGAGTGAACTGACTAAATGAAGCAAACTGAATATATTCTTATATACACACTCCTGTAGAACTGCAGGATGCCGTTGAGGAGGTGCTGCCTGCGCTGAGAGAGCAGGGGATCTCCATCTATATACTGACTGACCATGTGACCTCCGAGGGAATGGAAAGTCTTTCAGACAAGATCAAGGCGGCCTCAGATGAGCCTATTCCTGCAGACCTGAGGGCCAACATTAGCTTCAACAGCCCAGCGGCGTACATCTACACATCAGGCACGACAGGTAAGACTGGATTCAGTAAACCGGTGCGTTATCTTATTCTGTTTTTGAATGAAGATGATTTTGCCCCAGAAGGAATGGATAAAAGTGTCAGTAATATGACACATCTGTAATTAATAAATGAGTGCATGTGGATTTAATGAGCCGTATGCCCTGCAGGTCTTCCAAAGGCAGCCGTGATCACTCATCGGAGGCTGTGGGCCATAGCCCTCTTCCCGTCCACTTGTGGTGTGAAGTCTGATGATGTGGTGTACGTCTGCCTTCCCTTGTATCACAGTGCTGGCTTTGCCATTGGATTCGGAGGTGCTGTTGAAAGAGGTATGAAATCATAATTTTTTCTTTTGTATTTTGTGTTGGTAATCCAGACACCTCATCATCGATAAGATAAAAACAATACAATATTCCATTGTTTTGTGACAAATGCAACTAGATGTCTTTAGAAATAAAGTCTTCAGAAATGTTTTGTGCTTTGCTTTTTTATTGTTTGTTTGGTTTGGTTTTGTACTTAGGAGCCACTGTTGTCCTGAGGAGCAAATTTTCTTCCTCTCAGTTCTGGGACGACTGCAGAAAATATAATGTCACTGTGATCCAGTATATTGGAGAAACAATGCGCTACCTCTGCAATACACCAAAGGTATTCAAGCATTTAAGAAGCCAGTCAGCACAGAACCTTCCTCTTTTTGTCATCTACAGTACTTTGAAAGCAGTGTTGTGCTGCACAACTACAGATTTGGAACAACTTGAGGGTCAGCTTGCTCAAAGGACAACTTAAGTAAAAAGTCACTCTAGCCTATATACAGTCATGCTCAAAAGTTTACACACCCCTTTCAGAATCTGTGAAAATGTGAATAATTTTAACAAAATAAGAGGGATCATACAAAATGTATGTTATTTTTTATTTAGTATTGTCCTGAATAAGATATTTTACATAAAAGATGTTTACATATAGTCCACAAGACAAAAAAAAATATCTGAATTTATTAAAATGACCCCGTTCAAAAGTTTACACACCCTTGATTCTTAATACTGTGTGTTGTTCCCTGGATGATCCACGGCTGTTTTTGTGTTTTGTGATGGTTCTTCATGAGTCCCTCTTGAGTCCCGCAGTTAAACTGACCAACGTTCTTCAGAAAAATCCTTCAGGTCCTGCAAATTCTTCAGTTTTCCAGCATCTTTTGCATATTTGAACCCTCTCCAGCAGTGACTGTATGATTTTGAGATCCATCTTTTCACACTGAGGACGATTGAGGGACTCAAACACAACTATTAAAAAAGGTTCAAACATTCACTGATGCTCCAGAAGGAAACACGATGCATTAAGAGCCGGGGGGTGAAAACTTTTGAACAGGATGAAGATGTACAAATTGTTCTTATTTTGTTTAAATATCTAATTTTTTTCATTTAGTACTGCCCTACGGAAGCAACAGAAGATACTTACATGCTTCCCGGAAGACAAATTAAGTACAATTTACCTTGATCTTCAAATTCAAAAAGTTTTCACCCCCGACTCTTAAAGCATTGGACAGTTTAACTGCTCAGGACAAACAGTGGACTCAAGAACAACCATCACAAAACACAAAAACAGCCGTGGATCATCCAGGGAACAACACACAGTATTAAGAATCAATGGTTCATAAACTTTTGAACGGGGTCATTTTTATAAATTCAGCTTTTTTTTGTCTTGTGGACTATATGTAAACATCTTTTATGTAAAATATCTTATTCAGAACAGTACTAAATAAAAATAAAAAAAAAAGCATACATTTTGTATGATCCCTCTTATTTTGTTAAAATTATTCATATTTTCACAGATTCTGCAAGGGGTGTGTAAACTTTTGAGCATGACTGTATATATGCTAGAGTGACTTTTTACTTAAGTTGTCCTTTGAGCAAGCTGACCCTCAAGTTGTTCCAAAATCTGTATGCATTTCTTTGTTCTGCTGAACACAAAGAAAGATATTTTAAAGAATATGGGTAACCAAACAGTTGATGGGTCCCATTGACTACCATAGTATTTTTTTCAATGGGTCAATGGGGTCCATTAACTCTTTGGTTACCGACATTCTTCAAAATATCTTCTTTTGTGTTCAACAGAAGAAAGAAACTCATACAGGTCTGGAACAACTTGAGGGTGAGTAAATGACAGAATTTTTGGGTGAATTATCCCTTTAAGATAATTTTTGGGCTAAACAAAGACTTTTGGATGCAACAGTTGCAAAAATGTTGGCAACACATCTTACCCAACCCTCCCCTCCACTGTCTGCAGTGCTCTGTTTGCTGTGCATAATAGTTTGTTTCTCATCTTTGTTCTCTTCCTCTACAAGCGTGTTAGTGACCAAGTACACAACGTTAGAATGGCCATTGGGAATGGGATCAGGCCAGAGGTCTGGAGGACATTCATAAGCAGATTCGGTCATGTTGACATCAAAGAATTCTATGGCTCAACCGAAGGAACCTTGGGCTTTTTGAACTATGCTGGAAAAATTGGGGCTGTCGGTAGTGTGAATTTTTTCCATAAGGTAGACTTAACTAGTCAGTCAGTGCGCTCTTTACTCTTTTACTCGCAATTCATCAAGCTGGCTTTTCATTTCTCATTTCATTCATTCATTTTGTCTGAAAACATTAATCTTGTTTCAGAAACTGTTTCCATATTCACTGATTAAGTTTGACCAGGAACAAGAGGAACCTGTAAGAAATGCAAATGGATTTTGCATAGAAGTAGCTAAAGGCAAGTCAAATTTCAGTTCTTCTGAAGAAGCATGTTTGTATGCATAAAATGAATAAAAAAAGCCTATTGTTAGCCTATTACATTGACTGTAATACAGGTGAGACAGGTCTACTAGTATCACAGATTACCCAGAAGGCCCAGTTTGCTGGGTATGCCAGGGATCCGAAACAGACTGAGAAGAAGAAACTCTACAATGTGTTTGAGAAGGGAGACATGTACTTCAACTCTGGAGATCTGTTCAGGATAGATCATGAAAACTTCATCTACTTCCAGGATCGAGTGGGCGACACTTTTAGGTGAACAAGCGCTATAAATAAAGTTGTTTATACACCTTTTAATGATACAATCAAAAGGCAGAATTGAAAATAAATGCATGGTTCTGTTGTGCTCAGGTGGAAAGGGGAGAACGTTTCCACAAATGAAGTGTCGGACATCTTGACTATGGCGACGAGTATCGAGGAAGCAAATGTATACGGCGTTGCAATTCAAGGTTTAATGCTATTTCAGAAATCAGAAATCATCCATAACATTGGTTAATATTTCTTCTAACCTGACACACTTGATCTTTTGTTGAATTTGAAGGGTATGAAGGGAGGATAGGAATGGCCACCATCACATTGAAGAAAGACCATCAGTTTGAATGCGATGGCGTTTTTAGTCACGTGACCGCTTACCTCCCCTCTTATGCCAGACCACGTTTCATAAGAATCCAGGTAACATCATAATGCAAAGCATGCACAAATAAGCTCTTTCTCTTTAGGAAGTATCGATATAATTACAGTTGTAATCAAAATTATTTAACCCCCATTGCAAATCAGGTTTATTGGCAAAATGTACAGACTTTCAGCTATTTGCAATGAACAAATCAAACAAAAGTATTTGAAATAGCTCAACACAACAAATGTTTCAACTTTTAATGACTTCTGCAGTCTCAAAATTATTCAACCCCTTCATGGCAAGCATCTTTAGTACTTAGTAGAACACCCTTTTGCTGTTATGACCTGCTGCAAACGAGATGTATAACCAGACACCACCTTCTGAGGAATCTTAGCCCATTCCTCATGAGCAATGGCCTCCAGTTCAGTAATATTCTTGGTTTTGCGTGCTGCAACCGCCGCGTTCAAATCCCACCAGAGATTTTCTATGGGGTTCAAGTCAGGTGACCGTGATGGCCACTGTAGAATCTTCCAGGACTTCTTCTGTACCCAAGCCTTGGTGGAATTTGAGGTATGCTTGGGATCATTGTCCTGTTGAAAGGTCCAATGACACCCAAGCTTCAGCTTCCTCACTGACGGCATGACATTTTCTCCTAGTATTTCCTGATACTTCAGTTAATCCATCTTGCCTTCCACACGCTGCAAGTTTCCAGTGCCAGAGGATGCAAAGCAACTGTAGGCAGAGTGTTCTTTTAAGCATATACTTCATTCTTCTTCTTTCAGACATACCTCTGATCCATAGGGACGAAAAGTTCCAGTTTAGTTTGATGCTCCACAGAACAGAATCCCAAAACTTCTGTGGCTTATTTATAAGATTTTGAGCAAATTGGAGCCGACTTTTCTTGTGCTTTTGGGTCAGTAGTGGTGTACGTCTTGGAGTTCTGGCATGGAAGCCGCATGCGTTTAGTACAAGCCTTACTGGCAAGCTGAAACCTCAGTGCCTGTTCCACCAAGTCTTGCTGCAGGTCTTTTGCAGTCACTCGAGGGTTTTTCTGAACCTGCCTTCTCAGAAATCTGGTTAAAGCCATTGATAGCTTCCTTTTTCTGCCCTGTCCAGATAGTGTAACCACTGTTCCTTTAACTTTGAACTTGTGAACTATGCTTCCAACGGTGTCTCTAGGATCATTTAGTGCCTTCGCTATCTTTTTGTATCCTATTCCTGGTTTGTGAAGGGCAATGATATCTTCTCTTAACTTTTTGGACCATTCTTTTGACTTAGCCATATTTCTAACATGCAGTCAAACGTGACACTCAACAAACCTAGCCAGTTCAGATATTTTCTAGCTCAAGCAAACCTGGTGCAACTAATGAAGCCCTTGTTTAGTTGCATCAGGTGTGCTTGAGACAGATTTATGCTGTTGTGAGAGACACTATAGAGGTTATGCACGTGACGTCACCGTCAGCCGGAGTTGCTGCGGTTACACCCACTGAGTGGCAACATTGGTTTTCAGCATGAATGCCGCAAAAAAACAAAACACGAAACGCATCTAAAATGGGCAAGAGCTCTGAGATTGACTGTACAAATAGATTTGACAAGAAATCTGAGGTATATTTTTACAGACTGCCGAAAGCTACAGAAAAAAGAAGCAAATGGTTCGCTGCAATTCACAGAAACAGCTGGACTCCAGACAGCGACACGTGGATTTGCAGTTATCATTTTGTGTCAATATGTTGAATTTTAGGGTAAAATCATACCCTATATATTGTTTTGTTACATATTGTATTGACAACTCATCAATTAAATATTTACCGTCCTATATTCTGCATAATTGGGTGTTTTTAAATAAACACCAACAAAAACTATATGGCTGGACGATATGAAACTATATATAACATTAATATAAGTGATCACGTGGATTTAGACCTACCTATATTGTTTATTTTAAAGCGATCACAGGCAAATTTGCTTTATGTATTTCCCCGGTGTCGAAATCAGGCTCATATAAATGTCAGGAAACATGATTCCTGGCTGCATGTCAATATCCATGGATCACTGGATCTTTGGTAAGTTGTAAGAAACACTGTCGAGTCCAGCCTTTAGTTTAAACTGATAATTGTTTATTTTACTCGTGTTTTTGCAGTTTCCCCTATTAAATCCAGTCACGCAGCAGCTCTTCTGCCACTCAGTCCGGCTGAGGGGGCGTTCTAATAGGAATGTGACGTCAATGCCATTCAGGGGGTTGAATAATTTTGAGAACTGCAGAAGTCATTAAAAGTGGCTTTTTCAGTTGAATTTGGGGAAACCACTTGAAACATTTGTTGTGTTATTTCAATTTCAAATACTTGCCAATAAACCTGATTTGCAATGGGGGTTCAATAATTTTGATTACAACTGTATGTACCATTTCATATTTCCAAATGCACCAAAATCTAAAATCTTAGTCAATGTGTTTCTCATTGCAGAACAGTTTGGCTGTAACTTGCACCTTCAAACAGCTGAAAGGGAAGCTGGTAGAGGAGGGCTTCAACCCTGCTGAAATCACAGACCCTCTGTTTGTTTTAGACGAGACGGTGAAAAGCTACAGACCTCTGACACATGACACATATCAGTCGATATTGGAGGGTCACTTCAGGTTGTGAAGAGCAGGATTTGCTCTTTATAATACATTTTATTGAGAGAAGTCAATCTTTTATTTGTTCAGACCACTAAGTTTACATTTACACTTACAGGACAGTAACTGTCCCGAGATCACAATTAACACAAAAATGTTGCAATTATATTGGATTTTTTGTATGTACCAAAGCCATTTCTAAAATAAAAAATAAAAAAACCCAAATGATTTAGCATATTTCAAAACTCTTGAAGAAGTGGTTTCATTTTGTATCACCCTATTCTTCAGAAGTTTTCTCTGACAATACTGTTTAAAAAGGTAATAAAATTGTAAAAAACTACTTCATTGTAAGTCTGAAAAGGGTCTTGGAGAATTTGATACTTTCCCCTGTAGTCTGCATTGAACAAATAGTTTCGTAAGAGTTTGTTGTAAAATGATTGGCTCCCACAGAAACCCTCCCACTGCCTCATGTCTCAAAGGCTGAATTGGATGAGGGTTGCCATGTTGTGACTTTAAAATACTCCCATATGTAATATCATTTTTTTTGTTGATTAGAATTTTTTTTTTACAAACGTCTCAGTACTTTATACATGTTTTTTTTTTCAATGTTGTTCCATTTTAAATGCAATTATCAATATTTATTTATACAATGTTTGATTTATTTGGTTTATTATGTTTAATATGAATTATTGTAGAGTATTAGACACAATATTGAAGGTTATCTAAATACTCACAGAAACTCCATGAATTCCTACAGAGGAAGTTGTGGTCTTTAAATAATTTGAATATAAGCGCATATAAGTTTCAACACTCAAAACAAAATTAAGCCTTTTTTTAAAAATTATGCAATTTAATTAATAGTAAAATTCCATCAAATAAAATTGAATAACCCATATATAATTTAATTGAATAATTGATTAAGGATTGTTCAGTTTATTCAATTAAATGATGCAAGGATTATTCAATTCAATTTGGAATTTTACTAATTGCGTAAATCTTAAAAAAAGGCTTACATTTATTTTTGAGTGTATATGTAATTATTTATTGGCATGAAATTACACATCAAAACATGATTTTGTTTTTTTTGTTTTTTCAACAAAAGCAATATGATTTCATTACATGATCTGGGGAGCCAGATAAGCAAGCGTTTCTCAACTGGGGCCCAGGGCCCACTATAGAGGCCCTCAAAATGTATTTTTCAATATAATCAATTATTTAAATCTGCTACTGGAACTGCATACAACCTTGGCGAACAAAATTAACACATTTTATTTTTTCCCCTCAAGAAAATTGTCAGCAGATCTAAAATATTTGTTTGGGAAAATTATTTATTTATTTATTTATAAATAGATTGTCAAAATTAATTTGCAACTTGGTGCAAATTACCATGAATGCACACAATTTCTGCATCAGGAAAACGTGTGGCATCAAGAAAAAAAAGCTTGTTTACATAGTTTGGAAAAAAAAAAAAAAATACACTAATTTGTTAAATTACCTACAAAAAAGCTTAATCGCGATTTTTAATTTTTTGACAGACCGAATCTGTTTTATTAAAACGTGCGTAAACAACCGCACCGAGTTGATGAAGGATCTGGCAACCCGGCGAGGCTCTTGAGTCGGGGGTGGATCAGAATAATATAATCTCTCTCTGGTGCCCCAAAAGGGCTGAACTTGCATTTAGAGAATGTGGCCCTTGAATTGTAAGACTGTGGAAGTAGTGTCAGGCTATGGCATATAGTTAATCTCAAGACCCTAGTGTTGTCCAAACTCTAGTAAACATGTATATGTGGATGACTCTTCTCGCGGGCTTGGCTCTTCTTCCCGCGCTGCTGAAAACTTTCTTCCCATATTTTTTCCAGGACTGCGTGTATATGTACAGAGCGCTTGGCTTTGGGATCCGATTAAATGTGTACAAAAGGAAAACTCCGTTCTATAGTATTGTGGACTGTTTTTTGGAAGCAGTGAGGAAGCACCCGCGGAAAGCGTTTATTCATTTCGAGGGGAAGACGTACACCTATGAGGAGGTGGATAAGGAGAGTAACAAAGTGGCAGATGCGCTGCGCTCGGTGGCTGCGCTCAAAGAAGGGGACACGGTCGCGCTTTTCCTGGGGAACGAGCCCCGTTTCGTGTGGACCTGGCTCGGCCTGGCCAAGCTGGGCTGTCCCGCTGCACTCCTAAACTTCAATATCAGATCCAAATCACTCCTTCACTGCTTCTCCTGCTGCGGCGCGAACGTGCTCATAGCAGCTGCTGGTGAGAATGAGAATTATACAGCATGCACTTGTCAGTAGAGTGCCTATACATGGATATATAGTATAGTCTATATATACACACACATGCATATAGATATACATATGGCTACTATAGCAGTGGCATGTCATGTTGCGAGGCGTTGGCAGCTAGCACTGATTCCCAACCATATTCTCTAAATGTCTACATACTTTTAAGAAGTAGGCTTTCTTAAATATATAAACAGAAAATTATGACTTTAGGCTGTAAAAAATATACTTACTTATGCAATAAGGTATATTGTGAATATAATCAAAACTAAAGGGTGCAGTGACTATAGCTATTAACAACTACAAATATTAAGGATGCAATTTTTAATTATAAAGTATTTTATCTAATTAACTGGCATTCTTCCTGACACAACAGCACGTTGGTATGCAACAAAACTGCGCACGTGCGCAGGGATACGGCGACCAGGTGTTTGGCGTCATTGCTGATTTTTCGCGCGACTGGAACGCTGTATTGACCAATCAGAAGAAAGAACGGGAACTTTCCCCAAGATGTCCTCGCTGCAGCCTGTACTTCATTAAGTAGTGGACGCCTTTTTCCCCCCAAAACAGCTTACAGTCCCCATGAAATCAAAATGTACGTTTTTACAAGGCTTATAGAATGAATATGTTCGTCTTACTGTTATCGCTCCAAAACAATGACAAAATTCGCATTTAGAAGATGTAAGCGTTCTAATCTTACAGTCTCTCACTTCTGCCAATATGGATCAATGATGACATCACTGTGCACTTCAGCTTCTCATTAGATTTTCTGTCCAATCAAATGCTCTAGAATCGGAAAGTCCCGCCCCCTACATTATAAATAGATGCTGAAGCTGCAGCTATTTTCCACATGGTGAATGGCACATAGTGCACTGTAAAGGGGATAGGGAACAGTTTAAATTTGCTTTCCATTGGGGTGAATGAAGTCTGGTTTTGCGTTAATAGGCAGGCTTCCATTACATATTTGTGCAAAACCTGTGCAATATTTTCTAAATGTCGATAGAAAACTACTGCGAAATGACGGCGTTTCCATTAACCGATGTTATGCGACTAAAGCGTAATTTTTTCCTTTCCCGATAAGTCATTCCAAAAACCATGGTGACAGATGTTAGTAGGTTTACATGTATATCGCAGTCACCTCACTAGCCATTATTTTTAATCGAAGGAGACGTAGGCGTGTTATCCAAGCATTAATGGCAAGGAAAGTCCCTTATACTTGGAAGCGGTCACGTATGGGGTGTTTCTGGGAGGTTATAGTACGTGATTTCACAGAGGAACTGTGGATTCAGAATTTCCAGATGAACAGATCAACCTTTTTTGAGTTGTGCAATGCAATAGGGCAATAAATAAAGAATAAAGAACTTTGTCTCGTCTCCTGTCTGAACATACCGCGCCATCTTTAACAAATGATCATGTGACTTTCATGTAGGCTGTGCCAGGTGACCTGTTAATGCGAAAAAACTGTTTGCATTGCAATTTTGCAAAATATTCCTTTTTCGAATTGCCTGAAAAACCACCTCATGTGAGCGTAAAAACTTTTTTGCGAAATTGCAATTTTCAAACTACACATCCTCAGATTATGTTCACTGTTTTGCTTTAGTAACAGTTTCATATGAAATCTAAAAGGGGAATTTATTAGGGGGGGGTTCTTTCGTGTTTTCCCCCAACAAAAATTTGCAATAATGATAACTGATATCCATTATCCACCTTATTTTAAAACGTGAATGCCTTTTTATAAACTTGAATGTGCAAGGCTTTCGATGTCAGTTATGTTTAACAGTTTAACAGTCCGTTATGCTGCTTGATACTGCAAACTGGTATCTAGTCATTTTAATTGAACAATATTTAATAATATTTTAGTAATACATTATCGTAATCTAAAAACACTGGTTTGTAGCCGCAAATAGTTTTACCGTTTAGTTATTTACCTATGAGGGTGTGTTCACACTTGGCATGTTTGGTTCGATTGCTCTGTTAGTGCGGTTCATTTGAATAAGTGTGAACGCTGCCATCTGAACCCTGGTGCGCACCAAACAAGTGGACCGAGACCACTGAAAAGATGGGTCTCTGTCCACTTCCAAACAAATTCTGGTGTAGCTCGAATTAAATATGAACACAACGCAGACCAAAGACATGTAAATGAACCAAAAACAGGACATGATGTCAAAGATGCGACCCTAAAAAGGACCGAATGCTCAACCATACCTGCTTTTTCTCGTCATAGTCGCGATGTTGTCCATCACAGTTTGGTACAGGATCAGAACCGCGTCTCCTCGCAGCAGAATTTTGCTTGTCTGTGTGACGAAGGGATTTCTGCCGCTGTTTTGACTCCTTTACACATTTTATAAGTTCTTCACGAGTTCTGAGCTGGTCAAAATACCATCATATGTAGACTACGCACATACAACGAGGACAACGAGAACATATCACTATGCCTTTAGGTTCAGTATCTTTAGATTCGGTGTTAAAATGCCAATGTGAACGCTAAGCGGACCAGGACTAATTTTTTCTACAAGTGTGAACACACCCTGAGTCTCGAACATTCACAGTACTTCCACATTGAAAAATAAGGAGGATAATATGAGTTAAAATGAGCACACCAATGCAGTGGTACTTGAGCCCTACTTACGTGGTTAAGGGGTACATAAGACAAAACACTGGCCTAGACAGAGGACTCAAGCACACGCTGTGCATGTGAAAACAGGCCAGCTTCTTTGGGAACAGATATTTGGAAGACTTATGCATTGTATCGGATTTGGATTTTTAGTGTTAAAATATATGTTTTTTTTTAAATCAGATGTCACTCTGAAACATTTCAAGCCTCTGAATTATCACAATCATACATGTGTGAGTTGCAGTGAAGTGTTTGTTTCTCTTGCAGAGCTGCGTGATGCTGTTGAGGAGATATTGCCGGCACTGAAAGAAAAGGGGATAACTGTATACCTCCTGTCAGATGAGTTCACTTCAGACGGCATTCAGTGTATTGATCAGGCGATCGCTAAGGGTTCAGATAAGCCACTGTCCCCGTCTCTTAGGTCCAATGTCCATATCAGGAGTACAGCACTGTATATCTACACTTCTGGCACTACAGGTATCTGTCAAGGCCACATGTAGTGAGTTATGTAATATTTATTGTTATATTCCGCTCAATAGCTTACCAAATCAGGCTAAAATTAGGTGTAACTATATAGCCACGGATATATGACTCTCTATATACTGTGAAAATAATATGCGTCCCTAAATAACACTGATATTCTGGTCCATGGAGGTCTTCCTAAGGCAGCATATGTGACCCATGAGAGGGTCTGGGCTTCGTCGTTCATCCAGGGTGTTTGTGGAGTGACGTCTGAAGACATATTCTACATCAATCTGCCTCTGTATCACAGCGCTGGATTCCTCATCGGACTCGTTGGATCTATTGAAAGAGGTATAATGGATTATATGATATGCTACATTATATATTTAGAAATGCTCGTCTGGTTTTATACAGTGCTTACAAATGAATTTTTTTCCAGGTAACACTGTTGTTTTGCGGAGAAAGTTTTCCGCCTCTCAGTTCTGGGACGACTGCAGGAAGTACAATATAACTGTGATGCAGTACATCGGTGAAACGCTGCGCTACCTCTGCAATACACCACAGGTAAAAACCATAGACTGTAAAAAAAATATGGACGTAGTGTCCGTGACATCACCCGTAGGTTTCCGAAGAGCATTTTGAAGCCGTTGCCATCTTGCCAGCGCGTCACTCCCGGATAACTGAAAATGGGCAAAGAGGCAGGACGTGGGTGGAGCTGAGGTGCCTGGTTGCTGAAACCACGCCCGTCTAGCTCGACCATAGTGGAAATCCACCGGTCACTAAAGTGGCCACGCCTTAATTATGCAGAGCTTTAAGGCTTAATATAATTTAAACGGATGAGTTACAAAAAAAAATCACCCCCCTCACATTTATCATGAAGGGCAAAATTAGCTATATAGACCAAAACCGCTTTTTTGTACCAGGCTGTAAACATATTTTTTTCTGCTGTAAAGTCGGGCATTTTAACATGGGGGGTCTATGGGATTGACTCCCTTTTGGAGCCTGTCTCTAGCGGCCAATCAAAGAATTGCAGTTTAAGTCACTTCCGTGTTGGCTTCAAGAGAGACTGCGGGAGGTTGCCGCTTGGTAAAAACACGTATCATGTTTTATAAGTATGAAGATATTTCTCTTTAAAATTTGTTTTAAACTGTCATTAGCTTTTAAACTTCTGTTATGAAGGCTTTTCAAAAAAGCGATGCCTTATAAAGGTGCGGTCACATTAACGAAATTTCGGCCAAATTTAGTGTGCAAAAAGTTCCACTGTCTACAGTAGCGGCCTTGTTTCACCTGTTTCACTAGAAACGGGCCTCGCAATAGAAGGGGCCTCCGCTTGCAATTGAAAAAGAGCCCCGCCCCCCGCCATCACACTGCGCACACACACAAGGGTCGGAAATTAACGGGTGCTTGGGGCAAAAATGCCACCAAAATGAATAAAAATGCTTCCAAAAACCAAGATATTGTGCATAAAAGTCTCTGCATAAGTTTTAAAAAAAAAAATATAAGCAATATCACATGAGCAAAAGTGCTGTTTTTCCGAATATCAGCAGCGTGTTTGCAAATCTAATATTGATTTTATACAACAATTCAATAACCAATAAGTTAAAAGGCTATTATGTGACTTACATTTTAGACACAACATTAGAGCAGTAGAGCCATTGCGCATCTCTGAAGCAACAGTTTCAGTTTTGTTTTGTTGAATCAACGACTCACTCACTTCTGCTTTGTCTCGGAATGAATCAGCCGTTTTGAACAAATCGTTTGACTGAATGATTCAATGGGAGTTGTTCTGTTCTTTGAAACAGGCCTCCGAATTGCAAAGGCCGCCTCTGATTGTCTGTTGTCAATTGGGCTGTATTAACACTGATAGTCTTAATGCACAGATCTGATTTTTTGGCCCGCCTGTTTACATTCACTTTAGTCTGTGATCGCTTTACTATGCACATGGTAGACCCCCTGGTTTTAAATGGCCGTATTATTAAAATTATTTATATAATTCATGTCGGGTGGCCATGATTATTTGCCAGCATGGACAAGATAACAGCTGTCATGGATGTTTGACCGAATGGACAGGAAAATAACGGTAATGTTCGTTTGTATTTCATTTAACAAACCTAGATCTAGAATTCTGCAGTGAAATAAGCCTGTAAGATTACACTTTTTGAATGAATTTGAATGAATTAACGAGAGCGAGAGAGTGCACGAGTAAGTAGCCTTAATAGTGAAGCTTGTTGGTTTAATCACAGCGAGTTATCACCTCATTGCTGAGAAATATAATGTAGCTTTCAGTAGTGAAGCTGTTTTATTTATAAAACTCACGGGGCAGAGGTTGAAAACCAGCTCCTGAATGTTTCTGTGTACACGCAATTTCTTTCCTTTATAAAGTTTCCACCTCAATAAAAAAGCTACGAGGCACATCTGCTTCATAATACAACATTGAAAAGCGATCTTTGTGGGCAAACATGTCGCCCTCGCCTTGTGGTGGCTTGGAATTCAAAGGGGAATCAGATATTCATGTTTAGAAGTAAGTTGGATGTCCAGATATCAGATATGTATCTGATTTAAAACCACATTTGGAAGTGGCTCAGATCGGATGCGAAAAAATCAGATGTGAGTAAAAAAAGATTTTTTGGTAACACTTTACAATAAGGTTCATTAGTTAACATTAGTTAACTACATTAGTTAACATGAACTAATAATGAACTGCACTTATAAAGCATTTATTTATCTTTGTTCATTTCAACATTTACTAATGCATTATTAAAATCTTGTTAACATTAGTTAATGCACTGTGAGCTAACATGAACAAACCATGAACAGCTGTATTTTTATTAACTAACGTTAACAAAGATTAACTAATGCTCAACAGAGGTGTTGTTCATGGTTAGTTCATGTTAACTAATGCATTAACTAATGTTAACTAATATAACCTTATTGTAAAGTGTTACCGATTTTTTTTTTTTTTTGTGCCAGTGTAAACGCAGCCTTTCAAACCAAGTCTTCAAATGCACGGCCAGCTGGAACCTGTTGAACAATGCTAAATGTGACCGCACCAGAATGCATCGCCACCAAAAATCCATGGTTCAAAAATGGTGGTTAAAGAAAACATATTTAAATTTGATAATTTATTCAGTATTTGTGTAAACCTTGTATTTTATGCTTTTTAGAGTATCAAGCTGTTATCTTAGCAACATGCTAACAACTACCAATAATCAATCTCCAGTCATCCAAGATGGTGGACAGAGATGAGGAAAATGATGATAATAAATTTAATTTAATATAGATAAAAACAAATTTACTTAGCTATTTTTATACTAATTAAAGGGATAGTCCCCCAAAAAATGAAAATTATCCCGTAATTTATTCACCCTCAAGCCATCCTACTGTAGGTGTATATGACGTATATGATATATGTATATGATATATGTATATGATATATGTATATGACTTCTTTCAGACAAACACAATCGGCGTTATATTAAAAAATGTCCTGGCTCTTCCAAGCTTTATAATGGGAGTGAATGGTAACTTGCATTTTGAAGCCCAAAAAAGTGCATCCGTCCATCATAAAAGTAATCCACACGACTCTAAGGGGTTAATAAAGGCCTTCTGAAGCGAAGCAAAGCGTTATTGTAAGAAAAATATCCATATTTATAACTCTATAAACTGTAATCATTGGCTTCCAGTAACGGCCGTACACTAGTCTAGTCTAGACTCACGTACGGTTGTTACCAAAAGCCAGTGATTTAAATATGGATATTTTTCTTACAAAAAAAGCATTGCTATGCTTCAGAAGGCCTTTATTAAACCCCTGGAGCCGTATGGATTACTTTTATGATGGATGGATGCACTTTTTTGGGCTGAAAGAAGAATGCCATATACACCCAGGATGGCTTGAGGGTGAGTAACTAAAAAAGGTCCATTGCCAATAGTGAAGTGGAATATAAAGCACAGTTCACGCAGAAGTCACTTTCAAACCAAACAGATTTCTGTTGGTCAACCGCAGTGAATTCCAATGACCAACACGCTAAATTCCCAATCGCATGGATTCCTATTGAAATGACTTGATTATACCCACGAAAATTTGCTGAACAATGCTAACTGTGACCACACCTTTAGAGTATTGAGGTGTTAGCTTGGCATCAAGCTAACATGAAACACTTTAGGAAGTTTCTTACATTATTTTGCACTCATAAATTTAGCGGAAGCTTTTATCTAAAGTGTCTTCACTGCATTCAAGGTATATAGTGCATTTTATCAGTTCATGCATTCCCTGGGAATCGAACTCATGACCTTGGTGATGTTAGCAACACGTTCTACCGTTTGAGCTACAGGAAGGAACTTGTAGTGTATTGGAGCACTGTTTGTGTTTCCTGCCAATGTAAAGTCTTCCAGTTCAGTCACGTAAGAGGTTTTATGACCATTAGCATGTTCCCTTAGAAGGTAACTCACTTGGTTTTGGACAGAGCTATTGTGTTGGAAAGCTTTGATGCAGTGCAAAGATAAAACCACAAACTAGGTTGTTCTATGTTTCCGCTTTGCAGAAAGACAATGACCAAGACCACAAGGTGAAGATCGCCATTGGTAATGGTGTACGAGCAGATGTCTGGAAAGAGTTCCTGAACCGTTTCGGACGCATTCATGTCCGGGAGCTCTATGCTGCCACGGAGGGAAATGTCGGCTTCATCAATTACACCGATAAAGTGGGAGTGGTCGGTCGTATCAATATTCTTAGCAAGGTAAGAGTGACAACACGTATTTCTTAGCATTGAGAAAGGCATCTTTGCGCAAAGTCAGCTTGATTGCCATTGTATTCCACAGGTGTTTTTCCCCTTTGCCCTCATCAAGTTTGACATTGAGAAAGAAGAACCCGTGAGGAACGCTGAGGGTCTGTGTATCCCAGTCGGAAGAGGTAGGTCAGGTGCTAGTTTTGTGGGTTTTGCAGTATAATTCTCCACATTTTATTGCCATGTTGCGTCAGTAAAGATAGTACAATGTGTTTGTTTAGTCTAGTATTTGACCCATTGACCTTTTGTTAGGAACATTGTCATAAAAAGTGAATGTTTAACATGTTACATGTGCTTCTTTAACTCTACAGTTGTTGATATAATGTTTCATAGATGAGGTGGGCCTTCTGGTCGGGAAAATCACGAAATACACCCCTTTTGTCGGCTACGCTGGGAACAAGCAGCAAACTGAAAAGAAGAGACTTAGTAATGTGTTTGCGAAAGGAGATCTGTATTTCAACAGTGGAGATCTGCTGAGGATCGACCATGACAACTTTGTGTACTTTCAGGATCGAGTTGGAGACACGTTCAGGTAGCGAAGCTTCAGCTGAAGCATCTGTGAAGCACATTTGCACACTTCTTGGAGTTTCAAGCATTGCATAGTCATTTGTTATTGCAGGTGGAAAGGCGAGAATGTGGCTACAACTGAGGTGGCAGATATTCTCATGATGGTGGACTGCATTGAGGAGGCCAATGTGTATGGAGTCAAAGTTGAAGGTAGATGTTATCATTTGCATATAACCATGATTTGAAAGAACAAGAGTTGGGAATCGAATGGATTTCATGATGCTACATATGATCTACATGTTAAGTAGAGCTGTTGCTTGATTTATTGAACCACGTCATTACTTTAACCAAAATTAACCAAATTTGGTTAGCGATAGTTCTCCCAAAAATGAAAATCCTCTCATCATTTACTCACCCTCATGTCATCCCCAATGTATATGACTTTCTTTCTTCAGATAAACACAAAGATTTTTAGGAAAATAATCTCTGCGAGTCCATATAATGCCATTAAATGGCTGCCGCTTAAAAAACCACACACAGTGATCGTGACCGTAATCCCACCACAGTGGATGAATCAATGTCTTCTGAAGTGAAACGATAGGTGTGTGTAAGACAAATACTAATATTTTAAACTCTTTTAACTATAAACCATTGCTTCCGACTAACTGTCCTAGACGCGTTCACAAGTTCAGCTTGACATAAACGTAAGTGACATTATAGTTGAGTATTCAAATATTAGTATTTTTCATACACACACCTGTTATTTGGCTTCAGAAGTCACTGATTCATTCACTGGGGTCGTATTAATTACCATCACGATCGCTGTGTGTTAGAGGTGTGCGGATCAGCCCTAATGTCACCCGAATCCGCTGTTAAAAATAAATCATCCATCTGCCACCCACCCGAACCTATGTTTTCCTCTGATTTAGATATCCGTACCCGATCGTCTAAAGTCGTTTAAACTACTTACCTCAAGCTTCATTTGCAAAATTGGCATGCCAAGATTGCCTCTTTTCCCTAGCCATGACCGCGTCCATATTCTCCTCTTTCAGTTCCTTCTCTTTTTTTTTTCAGCGCACATAAAAACCACAATTTCCAAAGTGTGATTCATCTTGCTCTATTTGTTTACCACTAGCATATGCTGATGATGTTTTATTCTTCTATACTAACTTGCGTCGTAGCCTACGATTCAATAGATGTCATCATCGTACAGTCTACATACGTCAAACAAATGTATTTAGACACCTTCAACATTTTCTCACATTATCAGTTTATTTGCTATAGTTTAGAAAATGGTAATAAAACATGACGAACTCAGAGTTAAACTGTGTCAGAACAAATTCATCGTGATAATGTCAGATAACTTTGATAGAAAGGAATGTAATGGATTACAATCAACCAATCAGCTGTTAAATTTAAGTACACAATTAGATACCAATTTAGCTCAACCAATGACCAAGCAATGCTTCATTTTGTTCAGTCTGTGGTGTAAAAGGTCACATTAGCAATTAAAGAAAAAACACTTAAGCAAAACATGGTGAGGTCAAAGTGTCTGAATAATTTTGGTCCCAAATTTTTATCAATTTTACTGGTAGTCACTGCATGAAGAATTTTTGGGTATGTCAGTTTATTTTGCTATCCTCACTTACATAAATGAACTATAGTGTCCTGCACCCACTAGTAAAAAATTATATCTGGTGTCTGAATCATTTTTGCTTTGACTATACGTCTTACCCAAGGTTATTAGATCCATGTCGTATAGTGTGATTTGTAATGATCTTATAGGATTGCTGAAATCACACAGTCTGTAGCAGGCATTAAGCGTGATGAAAGAATAACATATTACACTTTTAAATTAACATTTATTTAAAGCAAAAGTTCTTCTTTGGCAAAATTACATTTCCTTAAAGGGTTAGTTCACCCAAAAATGAAAATTACCCCATGATTTACTCACCCTCAAGCCATCCTAGGAGTATATGACATTCTTCTTTCAACACAAAGTTATATTAAAAAATATCCTGGCTAATCCAAGCTTTATAATAGCAGTGAATGGGAGTCCAAAATTTGAAGCCCATAAAAGTGCATCCATCCATTATAAAAGTAATCCACACGGCTCCGGGGGGTTAATAAAGGCCTTCTGAAGAGAAGCGATGGAGTTTTTGTAAGAAAAATACTCCGCCAGGCCGCCTTCCGTATTCAACTTACGAAGAAAATGTAACGCCTCTCGCAGTTCAAACCGCTTACACTACGTCCGACGTCATCGTCGCGCCAGTTACGCTTTTTCCGTAAATTGAATACGATCTGGCGGAAGCTAGATATTTTACTTTATAACGTGTTAAATATGGATATTTTTCTTAAATAAACGCATCGCTTCGCTTCAGAAGGCCTTTATTAACCCCCCGAAGCCATATTGAGTTTTGGACTCCCATTCACTCCCATTATAAAGCTGGGAAGAGCCAGGATATTATTATTTTTTTTTATATATAACTCCGATTGTATTCGTCTGAAAGAAGAATGCCTAGGATGGCTTGAGGGTGAGTAAACCATGGGGTAATTTTCATTTTCGGCTGAACGATCCCTTTAATAGCCTATAAACAGGCTCCCTTCATACATAAATGGTCACTTTCTATCACTGCAACTTCCCGAACACACACATAAGAAATTACATATGTTCAGCCCAAGCAAAGGCTGGAAATAGGCTTTATTAGTTTACAGTCATTCATACAGCGCTTCACAGCTGTTACATATTACATACCCATCACATATACTTCACTAAAACTTAATTCTCCTTTTTGAAATTTCTCTCGGATCCATTTTGCTTCCATTGCTGTTTAAACAAGAGGACCCCGCAACTGTGTACCTGGTCTGTAAATTAGTGCCTGATGAAAAATTAAGCTTTAAACGCGTTGATATTTCCATCATTATATTGTAAAAAAAAAAAAAAAACACTCTTATCAGAATACTTTCTGTTAAGCTGTCATCAATTACTCACCCTCATGTCGTTTCAAACCCGTAAGACTTTTGTTCATCTTCGGAACACAAATGTAGATATTTTTAATGAAATCTGTGAGATTTCTGTCCTCCATTGACAGCTACGCAACTACCATTTTGACGCTTCAAAAAGTTCATAGAGAGTTCGTTAATTCATTCGTGGATTCATTAAACGAATCCATATGAATTGAGCGGTTTAGTCCAAATTGGTCGCTTTATATGATGAACAGATTGAATTTAGGCTTAATTAATATACAACATGCTTATATTTTGATATTAAAATCTATTGTATCTTCAGGCCATGAAGGAAGGATTGGAATGGCAGCTGTGAAACTGAAAGAGGATAAAGAGTTTGACTGCGTCAGCACTTGCAGTGTTTTGGCGAACTATCTTCCAGTGTACGCCAGACCTCGATTCATCCGAATTCAGGTACGACATCTTACCTATATTCATCCTCATGAATCTTGCTAGTAGACGCCGTCCTCTCCAGTCTCGGCTTCGCTCTGTGATACTCAGAAAAGGCAAATTTGTCTTTCAGAATTCCTTGGAAGTCACAGGAACTTTCAAGATGAAAAAAGTGAAGCTGGTGGAGGAAGGCTTTGACCCAACCTTAATACAAGATCCGCTCTACTTCCTGGATCTGACGCAAAAGAAATACATTCCACTCTCTCAGGAAATTCATAACTCGATCATGTCGCTGGACATTAAACTGTAATAACCATAAAATAAGCTAACGATACCATTCTGAAATCTACTAACCAGTAGTTGCCCACTAATCTCAGGGAAAACAAGTGATTACGGTGAATGATTTTAACCTTTACAGACCAGTACAGTCAACTGTTTTACATTAGTTTACTTTATAAAATGCTTAAATGTGCCTTATCACTTAACCTTGTAATAAAAGTTAATTAGAATCTAATAAGATTGTGTTACACTAAATAAATCTCAAGTCAGCGATTCTCAACTGGGTCATGAACAGTAGAGAAAAATGCAAACTGCAACTGTATAATTGTGCATAGAGTAGCAAAATAGAGTGCAACAGTCAGTTTCCAGAAATGAAAAATATTATTAGTAAAAATTCATTAATTTTCTCCACTGGGAAGTTGATTTTGATCGCTAACTCATAAACATTTACTTACTGTGAGCTACGAGGTTGTTAATCAATGATATTTGCTTCTGTTGAAGGCGTCAACCCTCATTATTTTAACAGATTTAAAATAACAGCAGAACTTACCCATGATGCTGTACAGAAAATTCCACCAGAGATCTCATTAGATCCGGCCACTCCCATGAAGCACTGTGAATGATGTAATCGAGTCAATCTCTCTACACACTCAAAATACTGAAATATTTATGTGACCCTGGACCACAAAACCAGTCGTAAGTCGCACGGGTATATTTGTGGCAATAGCCAACAATACATTGTATGGGTCAAAATTGATTTTTCTTTTATGCCAAAAATCATTAGGATATTAAATAAAGATCCATGTTCCATGAAGATATTTTGTACATTTCCTACCGTAATTATATATATATAAAAAAAAATATTATTATTAGTAATGTGTGTTGCTAAGAACTTCATTTGGACAACTTTAAAGGTGATTTTCTCAATATTTAGACTTTTTTTGCTCCAAAGGCTTCCCATGTATTTTGTTAATGTCAAAGAATGGGACCAATTAAACTCTAAGGTATTTTGGTACAAATTAAACACCATTCATTTGATTTTAATAGCAATGCATATTACTAATACATTATTGATACATTTACGGTAGGAAATTTACAAAATATCTTCATGGAACATGATCTTTACTTAATATCCTAATGATTTTTGGCATAAAAGAAAAATAGATAATTTTGACCCATACAATGTATTGTTGGCTATTGCCACAAATATACCCGTGCGACTCATGACTGGTTTTGTGGTCCAGGGTCACATTTCATTCGGTAACATTAGGCAGTTTTGATTTATATGCCGTTTAATGTTGATGACTGTGTTAGCTTACATGTGTGTTAGAAATTGCTTCTATCGCTTGCTTCTGAAAGAGTAGAGACTCTCCGGATCAAAATAAGCAGAAGATGCGTAATAGCGCCCCCCCCTACCGTATGAGTCACAACGGGGATTACCGGAAAATTCGAGATGGTCCTCACTGCAGAACATGAGATCCAGGGTGTGAGGTTGGATCCAGATCCAACTCCTCCCACTTTACATATCCCTAAACCTACCGGTCTCCGCCCCCTGGATCTCGTGTTCTGCAGTGAGGGGCTACTGGAAAATTCTGTCAATGGTGGGGAAAGAGTTAATGACATTTTTATTCACTTTAGTACAATAATTGTGGTTCTGAGTTTCCAATTGCTGTCTGATGTAAAAAGCAGCAGTTGAGAGTCGGGTTAAAAATTAATTGAGCTGACCCAGTGGCTTTTAAGAAAGGTTTTCTCAGTGGTCCCAAGTCAGCCGGTCAAGAGTTTGCCCCTGTAATCAGCTGCAGTGTCTGTTTTAAGTAGGTGAAAGGGCAAATGCACTAAATCATGACCTCTATTCCCAACAACCTCTGAGCTCAAAAATAAACATTTCTAAACACCACAAACCCAAATGAACCAGTTTCCTTCTGTACCCAACACAGGGGTCATTCACATCTTTTACATTTCACAATCGTCAAGATTACGCAACATAATCAGTCACAAGTTTTACTTTAAAAATGAATTTATTTATTAATACACTTGTATACTTAGAAATGTGCTGCAAAGAAAATGAGAGAAAATAATAAAATAAAAGAAGAAATGTCGCCACACAAAGAGAAGAAACTAAACCCGGGATGAAGCTGCGTCGTCATATCAAAACAAAGTCGTACTGATGTGCCTTAATAAACTGTCTATTAGTAGAAAAATACATTTCAGGGCACACAATACAGCATCCAGTATCACAAATAATGTCAGGGTCCGCCCACCAAAGCGGACCGCCGTTAAATTATTTCAACAGCACTTTTCTAGTTTGTAAATAATAAAAATGTTTCTGTAACTGTTAAAAATGCCATTACGTAGTGTTTTTGTATATATGTCGTTGGTATAAAAGATAACGTCCTTTTTCGTTGCATTTATTATTAGATTTTTTTTTATTCATTTAAATTTTCTCCGTACTGCTAAGTTAAATTCCAAGGCTCAGAAGTATAACCGGAATACAAACATAACCAATGTAATAGTTTTCCTTTTTTTTTTTTTTTTTGTTAAGAAACTTTTTTTCCATGTTCCGTTTTTATAGAAAATAACAAAGATGTACAAAAGGTCATTTACAGCGAACCAAGGCCATATGCTAGCAGAATATATACAGCTGTAATTGAAACACATCCTAGTGTTCTGGTATATTCTTTGACTTCATATGCATAGCAGTGAAAAAGCAGACCTGTTGATCAGACTTCATTATTTGTGTGCTAAATATCCCACTTCATCACGGCGTGAGAGTTTCGTATCCTTCGTAACTTCCTCCTGTAACAGAAATTCGATGTTTGCTAGTCTTTCGGGTCAAAGTAACAACAAAAAATGCAGATAAGGCATCACTGCTTGCAGTGTATGATGGGTAGGTTTGTGTACTCAACTTAGTAGCAGGCGTTTGGACCTGAGTCATAGCACATGCATAGATCTCTAGACAGCAGGAGTTCCGGAAAACCACAGTCAATGTTTATCTACGGTAAAACATCGCTAGAAAAGATCGCTTCAAAACGTAGAGAAAGAGAAAGAGCCCATTTTTTTTCTTTTCGTTTCTGTTTTTTTAAGCCAGAGAAGGAAGTCCATGAGTGCAACGGTCACATTCCTTCACTTCAAAAAGTCTCAGTTGTTCTTCATTTTCTAGAAACCGACATGCTTTCCAGATCCGCGACAATCCGTTACAGCGTTCCACGAACAACGCATGACCTCGCAAACAAAAAAAGCTTTCATCATACATCAACTTTTCAGTTTGGGAGCACATTAGCAGGATTCACTTGTATTACGTAAAACTAATTACATTTCCCAACTATTTTTTTCCGGTTCCGTTCCAAGACTAGAATTATTTGGAGAAAAAGAGGCTACAAATGTCAAAAAGGGATTTTTTTCCGACTGTCTGCGGCACGGGTCATGCATTCCATTAGATTTCTTCATTAATTTATGTATTCAGTTATTTTTTGCAAGTCTTCAAGCACCAAAAGGTAAAGAAAAAGGCAAAACCAAACTTGAAAAAGGGAGAAAAACCAAAGGAAAAAAGAACGCTCCACAGCACTGTCTCATCTTGGGGACGACACTTCAGCCCATCAAAGAAAAGTGGAAAGAATTAATACTTCATAAAGTGGTGCAAATCCCTCCTCCTGACCAGAGGAACTGGGAGAAGGGTCCATGCGCTCACGTTCGGTAACAGACCAGCTGTTGCTCTCTTCAGAAGTGGTCGATCAGCACGGACACACAGTTGGCGCCCACCAGGTAATTGGGGTCTCCTGGTAGACACTTGTTTTGCCAGCATTTGGGGTCACCTGTGGATATAAATCACAGGAGAAACATCATGAGGAATACTGTAGACACAACATAATCACCTGAAGCTTCAGACGTTTTTTCGGTTAACACTAGGACTGCACGATTTGTGAATTGCTTGTTTGTAGGGTTGCACAATTTGGCCCAAAACTTTATAATATAAAATATAGTTAACGCTTTAAAGTTTCATTCATCATTAGTTCACTACATTAGTAAACATGAACTAACAATGAACAACACTTCTAATGCATTTAGTAATCTTGCTTTGTTCTTTTTAACAATTACTAAGTAAGGGATAATACATGGCTAGCTGTGCATTAAACGATTTCAATGCACGACGTGGAGGCGCATTAAAATCATTTAATGCACAGTTAGACGTGGATTATCCTGCTTATACCATGGTCATTTGCTAACATTGACACCTTAAAGCTGTTTGCAGCACAATATTTGATTTAAGGGTAAAATTGATGGTTATTTTCGTCAGTCATGGCTCGTGAGACCCAGCATTCTGCCCGCTTTGAATCAGACACAGAGATAAAGTAGTGCGTAAATGACATTTATTTGAATAAATTATAGCATTTATTTGAAGTAATTATCGAGAGAGATGCGTACCTGTGTCTGTTCAGTGTGTCTCTCTCTTAACAATGAAGCTGTGAGTTTAATTACTTCAAAATAACGATGTTGCTGAGAAATATAAATGTAGCAATTCAGTAGTGAAGTCGCGGGACAGCACTGATAAGTGGCTGTGCTCCTGAATGTTTGTGTGTGTGTGCTTCAATTAAAACAGTGCATTAATATAGAACGGCGATTCAACTGACTTGGAACTACCTGTGCATTAAACAGTTTTATTGCACACCTTCCAGCCAATCAGAATCGAGTAGTCAGACAGACCATGGTATAATAAGTTGTATCTGTTAATATTATTTCATGCACCTCAAATTACCTCAAACTAACAAGCATTAATAAATACTGTGACAAATGTATTGCAAATTGTTAGTTGATGCATTAACTATTTTGACCCTATTGTAAAGTGTTACTAAAAATATTAAACAAAATAAGAAATCACTACTGTAATATTTCACTGTAAAATAGTATTTAAGGAAAGTAACACTTTACAATAAGCTTTAATTTGTTAACTACATTAGTTAACATGAACTAACAATGAACAACACTTCTAAAGCATTTATGGTAACACTTTACAATAAGGTTTCATTAGTTATCATTAGTTAATGTATTAACTAACATGAACTAACCATGAGCAATACATTTGTTACTGTATTTGTTAATCTTTGTTAACATTAGTTAATAAAAATACAGCTGTTCATGGTTTATGTTAGTTCACAGTGCATTAACTAATGTTAACAAGATTTTAATAAAGTATTAGTAAATGTTGAAATTAACTATCAAAGATAAATAAATGCTTTATAAGTGCAGTTCATTATTAGTTAAGTTAACTAATTAACCTTATTGTAAAGTGTTGCCGCATTTATTAATCTTAAATGTTAATTTTAACGCTTTCAGTGTTTTCACTGTTATACGGTAGGGGGCGCTATTACACATCTTCTGAAAGAGTAGAGACTCTCCAGATCAAAACGTGCAAAGGAGGAGCAGAAACAGGCAATATCATATATAATCAGATGCAAATGTCAAGTAACACGATCATCAAAACATTAAACGGCATATAAATCAAAACTGCCTTTATGAAACTTGCCCATATGCAAGTGTTGATAAAAAAAAAGAATGCTAGAATAAAACTGTTTTTTGTTTAAAAACTGAGGCTCTGTTCTTTCTTTTGATATATTGCATGTTCAGATATTCATCAAGAAAATATTTTGGGGACCATGACATTTTTGTGAAAATGGTGAAAACGCTGGCGGTGGCTGGCAACTTTTTTTTTTTTTTTTAAAAACGCTGCCGGGGAAAGAGTTAATTTACTAATACATTATTAAAATCAAAAGCTAATAAATACTGTAAAAAAAATAGTTCATTGTTAATGTAAGGGGTACATTACAAGACACCGCTCTTAACTAACGGTTTTGGCCGTGCATTTACACAACACGCAAACTTTTGAAAATGGGTTTCAAAGTCAAGTTTTTGGAAACGATACCGTTGTAAACTACAAAAACGCGGATCTGTGAAAACAGTGACATCATGCACATGCGTATTATGTGTTCAGTCTATAGGCGCGTAGTGTTTCTTTACAAAGTGACATCGCCACCTAATGGCCTAGCATGAACAATACAGCATTTTTAGTCATTTTGCGGAATGGGGATCGCTTTGACAAGGTTGTCGTCTGTACGCGAAAAACTTTTCAGTTCATTGTTGTTGTGTAAATGTAGTCTTAGTTAATGCATTAACTAACTTTAACTAATGGGATCTTATTGGAAAGTGTTACCATTATAATAATTTGACCTGCTCGTGTGTAAAAGAACACAGTGCCACACTTCACTCTGAAACATGCAGAGCATATATTTAATAAAGTAGATTTAGTGCTGGGCGGTATGACCAAAAATTTATATCACTGTATTTTTCAAAATTATACCGGTTTCGCGGTATATGACGGTATTTTTTTCCCCATGCATGACCGGGTGTTAACCACATTTTCTACTGATTGAGAGAGGAAATACTGCAGTAGATTGACAGGTTTGCGAGGCCCCACAAAATGATGCTGTGGGGAGACAACCAATAAAACACAGACCTGCAACACACTCATTACAGACACATGAATATTAAAATATGACAATGGAGAGAAAAAAAACAGAGTTGAGGGCACCTTGATGCATTTTAAAAATCTAACCCTATATAACAAACTGCCAAAACGAGGGAGAAACGCGGAAGAACATTTAAAAGGTCTAATAATATTTTCAATACATTTAAGAGCACTACAGTCTCTGAACAAACTACACACGTCAGATTGCCCATTCTTCTTTGAATTGTCAGTCTATTAACTTACATCATTGTCTTCTGTGTATCAGAATAATTCATCGTGTCATCGCGTTCATGATCAGATGTACGGCTGTATCAGTGTCCTGTTTGCACATATATTTCATTTGAAGAAGACGTGATGAAATATGTGCGCATACACGGTGCTGGTTCATGTTTAGAGCACAGAGTATATGAAATATGTCCATAAAACACTTAAACACGCTCGCTCCGGTCCGTATCTGATCTATATGATCCCTGTGGTGAGCGTTGTTAAACTCATCACGGCGCTTCGTGCAGAAACTGCTCTCATGTGCGCGCCGCGTGTTGTTTGAATTCTCCGCTGTAATGCGATCTCAGCTGTGTCCTCACTACAGTGTCGCGCTGCGTCGCGTTCCGAACGCTGTTTAAGTGACATACACCGGTATTGCGGTATAATAAAAATTCATATCATAACAAAAATAAACACCGGCATTCGGTATGAACCGGTATACCGCCCAGCACTAAGTAGATTCATGTTTTATTTCGATTAATCGTGCAGCCCTATTTCACACTGCAGCAAAATTCAGTTGTCTCTCCTTTTTGGCGGCTTAATCCTGTTCACATAGTTCGATTATTAACAGGAGTGACAACCGAATTTGCTGCCGGGAAGACTTTAATCAAACATAGCAAACAGGTTAATCTGTTAGCATCCACAGATCTCCTTTACTGCCACATTATTACCATGTCAACCATCGCGAGATCAGGAGTGACTCCTGTATTCATACAAACAGAACAATTATTTTATATGCAAGACTGAATCTCCTAAATGAATGTGGTTGTTATTCCCAAAACGTAGCAACAATTACTCTGTTTAGGCTTGCCCTTTTCACACTGCAGCTAAATTCGGTTGTCACTCCCCTTTTGAGCACTTAATTCAGTTCTGTACACACTTCAATTCAGTTATTTATGGGTGTGACAACCAAATTCACTCAAAACAACAAATGTAAAACATCCACATTTCTTGTTTACAGCCACATTATCACCATGCTGAGATTAGGAGTAACTCCTGTATTTGTACGCAATAATTTAGGGGATTCAGTTCTGCAGATGAAATAAATATGGTTGTCATTTCCAAAACTTTCCCAAAACCTGACCAGACTGAACCCAATGACTCCATTTAGACACACCATTTTCACACTACAGCTAAAACTGGTTGTCACTCCTCTTTTGTGCACTTAATCCAGTTCTGTTCACACAGAGTTTGGTTATTTATGGATGCCATAATGAAAAAAATGGTTAAAAATAGCAAATGCCATATGGCATCCATATTTCTTGTTTACAGCCACATTATATCCATGTTAACCGTCACAAGATCAGGAGCAATTCTCATCATTCAAATATCATTCTGTATTCACCCACACAGAATGATAATTTAGAGGGATTCACTCCTGGATGACTTTCCCAAAAGAAGTGTGTCCGTTCCAGTCACATTAAACAATATTTCATGGATGAATTGTTAATGAATAAGAGCTGAAGAGACATTTGTGATTGAGACTGGTGATAAAACGATAAAAAGCAAGCACACAGATTGTGCAGTGAAAGCGTCATGTGATCAGGATGACTGTGTGAGATTAATTCAGAGAACCCAGAAAATGAAACAAAACCATAAGATGAATAAGCCTCTTCCAAGACAGCTTCAATCCCGATCCCAAAAGACCCTCTAAAGGACAGAGAGAAAGGACAGCGTACCCGACGAGGAGTCGGAGGATTTTAGAGCAAAAGACCAACCATCAGGGGTCATAGACGCACAGTGTGGTAGACGCAGTTCCACGGGCTTCAGGAACTTCAGACCGTGGGGGCCGCACATCACCAGGGGACTGAGGAGAGTTTCACCTGTCAAAGTATACATGGGAAAATAAGCTTCACAAACAATTCGAGAGCAATTCATTTAAAACCTACAAAAAGACGGGTTGATAAGATTTGGTTTTTGAAAGAAGTCTCTTCTGCTCACCAAGGCTGCATTTCTTTGATCAAAAATACAGTAAAAACAGTAATATTGTGAAATATTATTACAATTTAAAATAATTGTTTTCTAATTTAATACATTTTAAAAAGTGTAATTTTTTCCTGTGATGCAAAGCTGAATTTTCAGCATCATTACTCTAGTCTTCAGAAATCATTCTAATATGATGATTTGATGCTCAAGACACATTTGTTATTATTATCAGTTGAAAACAGTTGTGCTGCGTAATATTTGTGAGGAAACCACAATATTTTTAAATCATCTGAACCGTTTTCACAGAGCACAGAAATTGCGACATCAGGTTCAGTGCGAGTAGTTTTTGCGCAAAACATTTGTTTGCTAATATTTTAAGGCCAATTCACACTGCATAGACAAACGCCAACAAACAAGTTAGCCGTTGGATTTAGAATTTTATGAAAAATAACTTGTTCACATTGTCCCAACAGACACCAACAAATCAGGTGAAAACAAACCCCCGACCAATGGCAACAGACGCCGACAGGGGTGACACACTAATCCGACAAAACCCTACAAACGTGTTTGTTTGCATTTGTCTGTGCGGTGTGAATGGGCCTTTATACTTCATGTTCAGACACGCTGGAGTTTGTGTAAACAGGTTAGTTTGCATACTGAACAATACTGAAATGTATGCAATACAATTTTCTCTTTGTAGCTAGTCAACTTTCAACTTTTTCTTAGTTTTTGTCCAAATGTGTTTTCCCTAATGTGTAAAGTGTAAATGCACATCAAAGCTAACAAAACCTACAATACTTGAAAGGAAAAAAAAACAACAATAAAAAACACACTAAAACCAACAAAAGTCAATAGCATAGTGATCTACTCTGCTGAATGATGCCGACCTTTCTCTTTGTCCAGAGGGGGCAGAATGCTGTTGTCCCTGCACACTTTGAAATAGATCTCCTGCTCCACACTATCTGG